>JAXQQM020065080.1:170000-626006 GCA_034641835.2 Pinus albicaulis
AAAAGTTGGGATATTTTTGGGGTACATAGAAACACCCCATAATTATCATGTGTATTTGCCAAACAGTCGGATGATTGTGGTGTGACGGGATATAAAATTCAATGAGGTGAAAGCCATGAAGTCGTCGCTTAAGAGGGAGCTACACTTGCGTTTAGAGGAGGAACTTCTTGTTCCCAAATATGAGCCTCTAGATGTGGATCAGACATAGGAGGAGATTAATGGAGTGGAGGATTCCACTCGTGAAGAACCAAACATCAAAACAGGAAGAAAGCGTACCACAGAAGCTGAGTGACTGAAGCTTGATGTGGCATAGAATGTAGGAGTCCCTACATCACAGCGCAGATAGAGACAGACACCTGACCGATTCACTGGATACATGGCTCTCATGAGCAAGTGTATCGTGACAGAGCCATCTTCTTTTGAAGAAGTAGTGCAAGCGCCCACATGGGTAGATGCCATGGTGGAGGAGTATGACTCCATTGTCAGAAATAATGCCTGGGAGATTGTTCCAAGGCAAGTTGGTAAATCAGTGGTAGGTTCAAGATAAATCTACAAGGTAAAGCAAGTTGATGATGGGAGCATTAATAATTATAAGGAAATATTTGTTTCCCAGGGCTTCTCACAGATCAAGGTGATTGATTATGAAGAAAATTTTGCACCTTTCACACGGTATTCTTCCATAAGGATCATCCTTTCTCTCTCAGTGCAGTTGGGTTGGCACATTCTTCAGATGGATGTGAAGATTGCGTTCCTTAATGGGATCATAGAGGAAGAAGTGTACATTGAGTAGCATGAAGGATTTGAGATATTCAACAATGATTCGCATGTGTACAGACTCAAAATTGCGATGTATGGGCTAAGGCAAGCACCTCGTGCTCTGTACACACGGATCGACAACTATTTCACTAGACTTGGCTTCACCAAATTGTGGTAGAGGGTAAGTTTTAGTCATTTTTCTTTATGTTGATGATTTAATACTAATAGGAGATGAGAATTTGATACACTCATGCAAGGTAGATCTTGCAAAGGAGTTTGAGATGAAGGATTTGAGCCTCCTTCATTATTTCCTCGAATTGGAAATATGGCTGCAAGAAGGTGAACTATTTGTGTCTTAAGGCAAGTATGCTCGGGAGATACTTGGTAAATTTCACATGGAGGACTACAAGGCCATGGATACTCCTCTTCCAGGAAATTGGGGGAAAGAGGATGCTACATCGGCAGAGGTGTTGGATGCCACTGTTTATCGACAGTTGGTGGGTTCGCTCATGTATTTAGTTAATACAAGACTGGACATATGCTCTTTGGTGAACCAGCTTACTCAAGCGATGGTTAAGCCTACCAAGCTCTTTTGGAAGGTAGGCAAGCATGTCCTGAGATATCTCAGGGGCACATATGATTATGGCTTATGGTACAGACAGATGGATGAAGTTAAGTTGCATGGCTTCACGGATGCAGATTGGGTAGGCAACCCAATCGACATAAAGTGATCATCAGTAGGGGTTTTCAATATCGGATCTATAGTAGTTTCTTGGTACAGCAGGAAAAAAATATCTGTGGCACTCAGCTCAGCAGAAGTACAATACATGACAACAATTCAAGCTGCATGTGAGGCTATCTGGATGGGGAAGATCCTGGTCGGTTTTTTCAGTTCTCATTTAGATCCTACAGTGATACATTGTGATAATCAGATTTGCATTAAACTCTTGATTAATCCTGTGTTTCATGATAGATCTAAACATATAGATATTTGGTACCATCATATCAAATATTGTGTGTAGTAGAAGATCATGTGGCTTAGGATATTTTTTAGTCATTGGAGATTACAAACTTGAAGTAGTGCTGAGTTTTTTGTTGGTGGACAATCCGAATTTGTTGTAGAAATTTCTTGGTGCGACAGTTGAGTATTAATTGAAATGTCTTTCAATGGGTTGCACTTGGAGTATGCACTTGAGGGTAGCTCGAACTACATAGCCTAGAAGGACAATATGGAGATAGTGCTTGAAGATAATGGACTGAATGAGTTGATCAATAACGATGTTCCTAAGCCTACTTCTAGCGATGCTACATTACTTGACGCATCAAAAAAGAAGGTAGCGAAGACAAGAAGAATTTTGTTGGAAGGTGTGAAAGACCATGTTGTATCAAGCCTTCACGATAAAGCCACTCCATTTGAAATTTGGAAGGCTTTGAAAGATCTTTTCCAAAGCAGAAGTGACCATAGGAAGTTGGCGCTAAAAGATAAGCTTGGAAAAATCAAAATGGAGAAGGGCGACAATATTCCAAAATATCTCATGCAGTTTGTCCAATGTAGGGATGAGCTGGGGAGTGTGGGACTTACATTTTTGGATTATGACTTTGTGAGCTAGGCTCTCCTTGGGCTTCCAAAGAGTTGGCACAGCTACGAAGACTCTATCAATGGATGGGAGAAACTTCTGGATTGGGAGGGACTTTGGTCGAATCTTGTGCACGAGGAGATAAGGCAGAATAAGGGAAGGCTCTTCATCGAAGAATTATGATGAAGAGAATTTCACTTTGGCTACCAAAGCAAGGAGAGGTAAGGGGAGGAAATCCCATCCAAATTACGAGGCTAAAGGCAAGAATTTATATTTGTCCAAGGTGAAGTGCCTTCACTGTCATGAACATGTGCATCTCACCACTAACTGCCCTTAGAAAAGGAAGAACAAGAAGTTTGTTGGAGCTGTAGTGGGTGAGGCCTTAGCCTCGCAATTTGAACTTGATTTCTCTTTGATCACATGCTTGGTTTCAAGTGCAATGGGATTGGTGTGGTATCTTGACAGTGGTGCTTCCTTCCATATGATAGGAGACAAGGAGTTGTTTGGTGACTTGGAGGAGAAGGATCTCCAAATGTAGATAGAGATGAGCGAAGATGGTAGATATAGTGCGACCGGAATTGGAACCATTACCTTTGAGAGGGAGTTAGGTAAACCATTTCTATTGAAATATGTTATCCATGTTCTAGATCAGAAAAAGAGCTTGGTCTCAGTCTCTATTTTGGAGGATAGAGGTTATGACATTGTTTTCAACAAGGGAAAAGCCTTCCTACTACATAAAGCAACAAGTCAAACCAAGATGATAGGGATTTGAGTTAAGAATATCTACAAGCTGGAGGTAGATGGCTACGTTTCCATGATGGGCAAAGCAAAAGAAGTGGTGAGCTGGGATGTGGGCGAATTATGGCACAGGAGATTGGGCCATCTTCACCATTGTGCCTTGAAGATTTTGCAGTAGACTTCTACTGCACTTCCCAAGGGTACTCTTGTGTAGTCAGATCAGTGCAAGGGACATACTATGGGTAAGTTTGTGAAGACCACCTTTCAAGAAAAGGAGAATCATGCTTCGGTGATCCTGGAGAGAATTCACACAGACGTGTGTGGACCTTTCTCGGTTGCTTCAACAACAAAACACAGGTATTATGTTATATTTTTTTATTACTATTCTTGTAGATGCCGGATCTTCTTCATGCAGAATAAGAGCAAAACATTCTCAAAGTTTTGTGAGTTTAAATAATTGGTGGAGAAGGAGTCAGGGAAGCAAGTGAAGGCTCTGCAAAGCGATAATGGTGGTGATAATATCTCGAATGGATTCAAATACTTTTGTAGCAAAGAAAGAATTCAAAGACAACTCATAGCGTCTCATAACCCACGACAAAATGGGGTTACAGAGAGGAAGAAAATAACGATCGTGGGTGTTGCATGAGCTATGTTGCATGACCAGGGCATACCAATGCACTTGTGGGAGGAAGCATGCAACACTACGGTTTATGTGCAAAATCATTGTCCTCGTAGAGTACTTGGCATGAGTACACCTGAAGTAGCTTTTACTGGTAAGAAGCCTGATATTCCTCATTTGAAGATTTTTGGCTTATCTGTTTACATTCATGTGACAAAGGATGCTAGGAAGATGCTGGGGCCGACTGCAGAATTTGGGTATTTGTGGGGTACACAAAAACACCCGATAATTATCATATGTATTTTCCAAATAGTCGGATGACTGTGGTGCAACGGGATATAAAATTCAATGAGGTGAAATCCATGAAGTTGTCACTTGAGAGGGAGTTACACTTTCATGCTGAGGAGGAACTTCTTGTTCCCAAAGATGAGCCTCTAGATGTGGATCAGCCACAGGAGGAGATTCATGAAGTGGAGGAGTCCACTCATGTAGAACCAAACATTAGAATAGGCATAAATCATACCACAGAAGTTGAGAAACTAAAGCTTGATGCAGCACAGAATATAGGAGTCCCTACATCACAGTACAGAAAAGGACAGTCACCTGACAGATTCACTGGATACATGGCTCTCATGAGCAAGTGTATCTTGACAGATCCATCTTCTTTTGAAGAAGCAGTGCAGGAGCCAACATGGGTAGATGCCATGGTGGATGAGTATGACTCCATTTTTAGAAACAATGCTTGGGAGATTGTTCCAAGGTCGGTTGGTAAATCAGTGGTAGGTTCAAGATGGATCTACAAGGTAAAGCAAGTTGCTAATGGGAGCGTCAAAAAATATAAGGCAAGATTTGTTGCCCGGGGCTTCTCACAGATCAAGGGATTGATTATGAAGAAACCTTTGCACCTGTCCCATGGTATTCTTCCATCAGGACCATCCTTTCTCTCTCAGTGCAGATGGGTTGGCACATTCATAAGATGGATGTGAAGACTGTGTTCCTTAATGGGATAATTGAGGAAGAAGTGGACATTGAGCAGCCTGAAGGATTTGATATCTTCAGTAGCGAGTCGTATGTGTGAAGACTCAAAAAAGAATTTTATGGGCTGAATCAAGCACCTCATGATTGGTACACATGGATCGACATCTATTTCACTGGGCTTAGCTTCACCAAGAGTGAGGTGGATGCAAACCTCTACCAAATTTTTTTGGAGGGTAACGTTTTAATCATTGTTATTTATGTTGATGATTTAATACTAACGTGTGATGATTAGTTGATACACTCATGTAAAGCAGATCTTTCAAAGGAGTATGGGATGAAGGATTTGGGCCTCCTTCATTATCTCCTTGGATTGGAAATATGGTAGCGAGAAGGTGAACTATTTGTGTCTCAAGGCAAGTATGCTCGGGAGATACTTGGTAAGTTTCACATGGAGGACTGTAAGCCCATGGATATTCCTCTTCAAGGAAATTGGAAGAAAGAGGATGCTACATTGGCAGAGGCAGTGGATGCCACTATTTATCGACAGTTGATGGGTTTGCTCATGTATTTAGTTAATACAAGACCAGACATATGCTATGCGGTGAACCAACTTAGTCAAGTGATGGTTAAGCCTAATAAGCTCTTTTGGAAGGTAGGAAAGCATGTCCTGAGATATCTCAGGGGCACATCTTAGTATGGATTATGGTACAGACAGACGTATGAGGTGAAGTTTCATGGCTTCACGGATGTAGATTGGGAAGGCAGCCCAACGAACCAAAAGAGCACATCAGGGGGGGTTTTCAGTATCGGATCTATAGTAGTTTATTGGTACAACAGGAAACAAATATCTGTGGCACTAAGTTTAGCAGAAGAAGAATACATGGCAACAAGTCAAGCTGCATGTGAGGCTATCTGGATGAGGAAGATCCTAGTCTGTTTGTTCGGTTCTAATTTAGATCCTACGGTGATATATTGTGATAATCAAATTTGCATTAAAATCTCAATTAATCTTGTGTTTCATGATATATCTAAGAATATAGATATCCGATATCATCATATCAGATATTGTGTGCAGTGGAAGATCATGTTGCTTAAGTAAATTCCTACGAAAGATCAGGATGCAGATATTCTGATGAAGGCGCTCAACAGGAGAAAATTCGAATACCATAGAGGCAAGATCAGGGTGAAGGATAATCCCTATCTTTTTGAGAGGGAGTGTTGAGATTCAACAAGATGATGAGCTTAGTGAAAATTAAGCACCTTCACTAAGTTGGGCCCGCAGGCTATTTTTAGGTGTATGATTATCTTTAGACATGGTGAGCATATTCTATAAGTTTCAGGATGCTATTTGTAGATGGTTGGTCAAATGTGGAAAATAGATGACATTCTACTTTTATAATATTGGGTGAACTCTATTTATAGATAGTCAATCTAAAAGTAGATGCATGTCGATTATTATTAGCACTTAATAATAATCTAACAATAAATATCAACTTATTCTCTTGGAGCACTTTATTTCAGTGAACAGATTTGGAAAATCAGTGGGTTGAAAGAACTACACAATTCCTAGGGTGGTTGGGGACTCATGCATGGAGGAATTAGTTAGAAATGAAGTGGCAAAGTTGTTATAGATTTGGAAGAGTAGTTATGGGATTTGTTATTCAGTTTAACTCAGTTAAGTGAGTTAAACTCAGTTGTGCTAGTTATATCTTATAAATGAAGATACACTAGTGAGAGGTTAGTGAATCAATTATTTAATTATTTCATAACTAGAGACTCACTTGCAACTGAAAAAATGCAACAGTTAACTACTTGCATGTCAGTTCCAGTGGAGACCTAGTGGAGAGATAGGTGAAAGGGTGAGATTGACTATCTGTTTTGACTATAGTGATGCATTCAATGCATCTGGAACACATTGGAGATGCCAATTAGGATTGCGGAGTCAATTCAAGGCCAATTCGAATTTATTCAGAGGTATTCTTCAATAGGGATTGCATCAGGCTGTCAGGAGGAAATAAATTGGTGCATAAATATGCAAATTTTTGCATGATAGTGTGTAATGATTGTAGATTTGACTGAGAGCTTGATGTACTAATCTTTGTATGATATTATTACATGATCCATTGATATACATAATATATGATAGTTAAGGTTTTTAGCATTAAGCTTTCCCGTTAAACAACTGTGTTTGTGTGCGATTGATTTGCTTCATATTTGTTTTGGAATTGGCGATTTAATTTCCACAAAGAATTGAGTGGAAGGATTCTGTATTTAAAGTAAAATTAATTTGTTAGATCAGGAGAATCAGGTTATACTATCAGTATTAATAAATTTCTACACTTTCTTGATGAAGTTGAACTTGATTTAATTCCACTTCATATTTTTGGTATTGTTTTCGGTATACCATATCTTTATGATAGGAGAGAAAAATTTCATCACCATGAGAATAAGTATCACTTGTTAAATAATGTGATTGAGTATATTGTTAGAGCGCATAGTAATAAGAGGAGTTTGTCTCTTATGAAAGCTAGAAAAATTAAGAGAATTGTTAATTCTAGTTAGAATTTTTCTTTGTTAATGTTCAAAAATAAAGATGTTGTGAAAGAGACCTTTTAAGGAGAAGAATCAAATGTAAAATATGATTTCATAGATTTTGCTAATGGGTGTGCTAATATGTTTCACGAGTCTAACATTTTTCCTCATAAAAGAGGTAAACAAGATGAAGTAAATTTGTAGCAACATACATCATTGTTGAACAGTGGTGTGAACAAGATGCCAATGTTAGAGAGTGCACAAGTCAAAGAGTAAGTGAAAAATAAATTTGAAAAAGAGGGAATTGGTTCCAAAATTTATTCTTGTGGGTTTCATAATGTGTTTTCTTTGAAAATATATGGTCCATGGCAGTGGCGATCACATTTGTTCAAGAGTCGAGCCAAGCACAAGGCTATACATGTTATGCATCATCAGGTTGAAAATTTTCAAGGTGAGAAAAATTTGAATTTTTTGAGTTTCCTTTGATTGAAGACCGAGGGAATGTGTTTATTACATCAAGGGAATTTTTTTTTTCTACATATTTTGGGAAAGTACAGAAAGATTTTATATACGAAAGCAAGACAGGGTCTCCAAAATCAGGGAAAATGTTACATTTTCATGAATAGCTCAAAGTTTCACATTCAAGTAAATTTCAATGGATCGAGATTGGAAGGGTGAGGGATTTGTACCCTCATCTACTTGTTGATGGATAAATAGCTTTTGGAGGTCCAAAAGCTTCCAGCGGGGAGGAATGATCTGGTGGATCACTTTTATGCCCAAAATTCAAAGTTTTCATAATGGCTCAAAACTAGTGTGATTGCATAGATTTCTTCGTTCTAAATCTGTCACAACTCGTTTCACTCAAATCAGACATCGGATGCTCTCGATATCAAGTTCTATTCATTTTTGGAAACACTAAAAATTTTGAGTTTTTGGTTGTCCAGGGTTGCATAGTCAGCAATCTGTACTATTGACTGTACCCTTACATGGCAAGTGATTGTTTTCCTTCGACTAATCTTTGTTTTAGACTTGGAACAATTGTATTGGTTTGTTTATCATGTTATTTTATTGGTTGGAAATTGGCTAAGGTGAACCAACCAGGGATGACCACATAGGCCAATGAGAGGATGCCACGTGGCCTCCTAGTGGGCACTAGAATTTTGGTTAAGGGCTAGAGAGAACACATGGAATCAAACACAGACATCCACCAAGCCAATGATACCTCCAACCAACTTTGCTAAGTGTACCGCTTAACCCTTATGAGAGTCCACCCTTATTTAACATTTATTTGTTTTTCCATCAGGGGTGGGGACCTGGGTTAAGCCCTGACCCTGGTCCACACAGTAGACTTAGGGGCTAACCCCAGCCTCAAGATATTTTATATATTAGAAATCACATAATAAAACCTTTTACCAAAGTTTGTTGTAAAATTGAATGTGCTAACTTCGATGGATAGAACTATACACATAACCCAATTAACCAAAGTTCATACCATATATTTTATAACCCGATGGATAATCCAACCAATCCTTAATACATGACCGTATACAAAATTTTGTGCCATGAGGTTTTATAACAGTTATGTAGGTGGTTTGAGAGTTCAGAATGATGGTCACATTGTAGCAGATTATAACAGTTAATGCCACAGTTTAAATGCCACACTTGAATTTTTATACAAATGGGATTTAGTTACCGTGATGTTGGTGGTTTACACAGTCAGAACAGCGTTCACAAGCCAACATTTTATGTCACGGTCAAGTTAAATCTAACCATAATGCAACAACTAAACTTCTCTTCCCACCACGGTGAAGTTTGAGTTTGCTCCGACGGAAAAACACAACGTTCCAAAAATCAACGGTAGGAAAGAAGCCAAGTGGAGGAAATGTAACCATACTTGGGCTAACTCGCGCAATTAATTAGGCGACATTTTTCACCTGGCATGGGGGAAATTTTTCGCCCCACATCGCCAAAAAAGTGTGAAATTGTATGACGGTTTGTAGAAAGGTGGGAATTGTAGGACAAATAGTGCATAATTTTCATTGGAACATAACTCATTTAGTTTTTATCCTTTTTTGGGGAAGAAAGATCCTAGCTAAGGGTTTTTTACTATTTTGGATGCATTGGATAGGTTTTTGAATCCACTTGAGCACTATAACTTGATATAAATACCATTTTTTGAGCATAATGAAAGAAGCCCAACCGTTGGAAGTTGGACCAGGAGATGTAGCCCAGGATAGGTGAACTCCTTCATCACTTATTTTTTTTTTACTGTTAAGGTGATGTTGTCTCATATTTTCTACCAAAACTAAAGTTTTAATGCATGTTTAAATGTTTAATAAATTGATATAAGAGGATAAACAACCTAATTTATTCACTTGCAAAATTTGACATAAACCTCAAAATTTCATAAACAAATAAGGTACAAATTGATAGATGGAGTGAATCTTCAAGGTTTCACAAATGCAGATTAGGTAGGGATTCCATCTGACAAGAAGATCACATCAAGTAGAATGTTCAATATTGGGTCAACAACAGATTGGTACAATAGGAAGCATAGATTAGTTGCACTTATTTCAATAGAAGAAGAGTACATGGATACTAGTCAATCAGATTGTGAGGCTATCTGAATGAGGAAGATCCTTTTTAGGTTATTTTATAACCGTATCGATCCTATGATGATTTACTATTACAAACAGATTTGCATCAAACTCTCGGTTAATATAGTGTTTTTATGATAGGTCCAAGCATGTCGACATCCGATATCACCATCTCATAGATTGTGTGCAGAGGTAGATCATGACACTAGAGTACATTCATACAAAGAAACAAGATGCAGTCACCTTGATGAAGGCACTATCAAGAGGCAAGTTCAAATTCCATTGAGGTGGGATCAAGGTATCAGATATTCCCTTTCTTGGTGAGAGGGAGTGTTGAAAATGACACCAAGAAAGATTCTAATTTAATTTTCCCTTGAATTACATGACAACTTCTATGATTTATCTAAGTTCGTTTGAATTATTTGGTTCAGTTAATTCAATTTGAGGGTCTAACTTGAGTCATGTAGAGTGGTTCCTACTTTTTAGGATCCCTGGTTGAGTTTATTTTGAGTTGTAATTAATTAACTCAGTTTATTTGAGTTAAATTCAGTTTAACTAGTTCCAACTATTGGAGAAAATAGTGAGAGGTGAAAGTGTGGAACTTGAACTTGAACCACATGCAATGATCAATCAGATAACTAATAAATCAGGCATAAATAACTCATGCATGTCGGTTTAGAGAAATACCCAGTTGATATTGGAGTTCAAGGGCAGTGTATTATCAATTGTATAATCATCCAAATTGTACAATTGGTGCAAGCAGTGAGAGGAAGGCCCTAGATGTATTGCACAGTTCCAATTGGGAATTTCTCTAATTAATAGGTTTAATTACCCAAGGAAACAACACAAGGAAATAGGGATCCTGGTAGGCAGAAAATTAGTTAAGTATTAGCCTAGGCTTTTCTAGGAAGCAGTTAGATAGATAGAGATAGTGCATAGGGTTCTTAGGTTTGAAAAAAGAATTTTTATATTCTCATATTTTCTGACTTATGAAATATACAGATAGTGGGTTTTTTAGCTGAGGCTTTCCCCTGGAAAGCATTGTGTAATGTGTGATTGAAATTATTTCTCTTATATGCTTTGCAATCTCGCGATCGTAATTTGTTTCTGCAATTGGTAAAGTAAATTCAAGTCTATCATGTGAGCATATTACAATTAGCAGTTTGAATCTACATGGATCTTCTACAAAATCAATTTGGATATCAAAGAAGTGAGGATTTGATTAAAGACAAAAATAAATGAATTAAATCACAATTCTCACTTTATAATCCAAATTTTAGGTTTTGTGATCCCAAAGGTTTTTTATCCTCAAACAAATTTATAACTTAGTTTTTTGTGAAAAAACTAGCATTATCTTTCAGATGAAATGGACTACCTATACATGATTAATGAATAGTTGACATAATTACATTTAAGTATTAATTACATGTTTTATTCCCATTAAATAATAGGGGATATTAATTATGCTGAATTTATTCACATGATAATCAAATGTTAGATAACATCCTTATAACCATGTTATGAGCTACCACATAATAACACATAGAATTACCAATGTGAGAATGGCAACATGTTATATACATTCGGAGATTTGAAATATGTTAACATAAATAAATTAATACATGTTGTATTCCCATCAAATAATGGGGCCTATTAATTATGGTGAATGTATTCACATGATAATCAAATGTTAGATAGCATCCTTATAACCATGTTATGAGTTACCATATAATAACACATATAATTACCAATGTTAGAATGGAAACATATTGTGTACATGTGGAGAGTTGAAATATGTTAACATAAAGACATTTAGATATGACATTTTTTTTTTCATTTTATGTCTATTGTTTTATCTTAAAAAAATGTATTGAGTTATATATATCTAGTTAATATTGTTATTATGTTTCCAATGGAATTACAATTTACACACATGATTTATGATAAATTATTTTGGTATTTTGTAAATCCAAAAGTGAAAATAAATATAAGAAATAAAATGAGTTTAAAATAAAGATAACAAATAAAATAAGATTAAAATGAATGTGGGATTGGAACATATTAACTATGAAAGTTAAATGAGATGTCAATTGTCATATCTAGAAGTGTTGAAAACTCTCATAACACATGAATTCAAATAGAAATTCAAAATACAGATTCTTCGCACTTCCTAGAGAAGTTTTTATTGACATTTAAGATGATACATGTGTCATACAATAATATAATTATTTGAATATGAACTATGTAATAAATTTAATATTATATAAAAGCACACTATATCATCAAATAATTCAAAACCAATAAAATAATATTAATCTTTAAAAATCAAATAAAAATAACAAGTAATCACTTTTTAATCTTACTTCCCATTCACATATATTTTCATATTGAATAACTAAGAGTGAGAGAGTCAAAGTATTAATGAATGGTTAAAATACAAGTTTTTCTATTTTTAAATATTTTTTTTCGAATTTATTGTAGCGGAAATTGATAGTAGCTACATCTATGGAAAACATACCTATGTCTAAGTAAGTTGGTTATATTTCATGTAAATATCGATACTAGCTACATATATAGAAGAATTATCCATGTATAAGTGAGCTAGTTGTCTTTCATGTAGAAATGACTCCCAGTGAGAAAGTGTGTCAATATTGGTACGACTAGAACCATGGTGGGGAGGATAATAGAAACTCCTCCCTAACACCCAAGCTACACCCACTTGACAATCCTTTTTTTTAGATTTTATTTATTATCATTCAATAAATTCATCAATATAAAATTTTGAATTTAAAAAAAATAATGTTTTTTAATGTTGGCATTATTGAGCCAATAAATTTAATTTAATAAGAAGAAAAATGCATAAACAAACATGAAACTGAAATTATAAACATAGATATAGGATATACGTGGTAAAATCTTAACAGTGTGTCAAGGAAACCTCCACAGGGCAAGGAATTGGAATAATTGTATTCATCAAGTTAAAACAATAACTCAATACATTTTTTCTTTTAGGATACAATATTTTAATCAATAAACACCATTATGAACGACCTATGGTTATACAACTCCCTTATCGGTAAAACAAGCCTTACTTAGGTAAACTACATTTACATAATCCTTTAATTGTTGTCATTTTTAAAAATCTCCACCTTGACAACAATTTTCCTAATCCCTTTCCCATTTCCATTCATCATCTTTTCTGCAAGCCAAGAGAAGCCAAACACCACCACAACTCCTTTACTAAAACCAGTTTCGTGAACATTTTAACACAATTCTCCTATGTGTGCACCTTTTTTAGAGCTACTTCGCCACCATCAATTACATGTATTATAAAATTGTATTTTACATTTAGTCTTGTTGATATAAGCCAAATTATTATCCAAATTAATAACATATTGACTTTTGCAAAATACATTCACTTTCTCCTACATCCTTCCAAACTCACCCAGTAGATCCTTTAACCATATTTCCCATTTACAATAATGTGAAGTAGTTATAAACTTTACCTTAGTAGTGGAAAAACAATTGTTTCATGGATCTTTGACATCTAGCTTATTGTGCCATTTGCAAGAGTAAAGACATCCTGAAGTAGATATCCTCTTGTCCAAGTCACCAACATAATTTGAATCAATATATTCACAAACAGAATCACTACAACCACTAAATATGATACAATAGACACTTGTTCCTCTCACATACCAAAGCACCCATATCACCACTCGTCATTGTTCTTTTCCAAGATTTCCATGAACTTACTAACAATTCCAAATGCATGTAAAATATTATGTCTTGTAGACACCATCACATACATTAAGCTACCTACTACATAATCATATGATAGACAAGACATATACTCCTTTTCTTCATTAGTACTTGGACATAATCTTGGAGAAATATTAAAACAAGAAGCCAAAGGGACATTAATAGGTTTCAGATTATTCATCCTAAACTTTACAAGTATTTTCTCCACATACTTCTATTGTGATAAGCAAATATTTCCTTTTTTCATTTCTCTGTGTATCTTCGAGCCCAATATTTGTTTTGAAACTACAATATACTTTATATCCAACACCATGTCAAGATAATCCTTTAACTTGTCAATCTCTTCAATGTTTTTTCTTGTAACAAGCATATCATCAACATACAAAACAAAGATGATGAATATACCATTGAAATTTCTGAAGTACACATAATGTCCATATTCACTTCTAGTGAAGTTATACCTTACCATGAAGGAATCAAACTTCTTGTGCCATTTCCAGGGGGATTTTATTAGGAAATACAATGATTTCCTAAGCTTGAAAACTATCTCCCTGTTGGGATCTTGTACAAAACCTTCCAGATGTTCCATATAGATCTCCTCATCCAAATACGCATGAAGAACAGTTGTTTTAAGTACATCTAAATTATCTAACTCAAATTCAACTAATTTAGTGAGTGTTAACACCATATGAATAGCAGCAAGTTTTACAACTAACAAAAAGATATCATGAAATTCAATACCTTCTATTTGATAATACCTTTTTGCTACCAACCCTGCTTTATATCTTTCAATAATTTCAACAACATCTCTCTTCAATTTGAATACCCATTTACATCCAACAACACTTATATATTTAGGAAGTTCTTTAAGGTCCCAAGTTTTTTTCTTGGCTAAGGAATCCATTTCTTTGTCCATATCTTTCTTCCATTTTTTACTATCCCCATCATTCATTTCTTCCTGATAACCAGAAGGTTCCTCATCCTCAGTAATCAAAGCAACAAATGAAGAAAAACCTTAATATCTCTTCGAAGGATTTATTTCCCTTTTAGACCTCCTAAGAGTGATTGGTTGCTAGAATTCTACACTTTTCTTTATCTCTTCTTCATCTTTTTCTTCAAAAACGTCTTCTTTCTTCCAATTTTTTTTAAAATGGTTGTGTCTCCAATTGAATTTTTTGATATTGTAGTACCAATTCCCTTTCATATTTTTCAACATATTCTTTTAGAAGATAAGATTCATCAAATTTTATGTCTCTGCTAATTATGATCTTATGCGCAGAAGGATCCCACAACCTGTATCCTTTCACGGAATTGTCATGCCCAACAAAGATATAGTTTTTCTTTTGTCTAATTTAGAATGTTGATTCTTTAGAATAAGATCATACACATCACAACAAAAAAAAGTTTGAATAATCACAAGACAAAGCTGAACAAATTTCTTTAGGAATTTTACAATTAGCAACAACAAAAGTGATATTTTTAGCAAATAACAAGAAGTGGTCACTAATTATTCCCAAAATTAGTTCTGCAGATTAACATTGTTAATCGTGCTCTATGGTATTTCCTTAAGAGTATTTTTCATATGTTTAGTAACACCATTTTTCTAAGGGGTATAAACAACAGTTTTGTTTCTAGCAATCCCTTCATCCTTGCAATAACTTTCAAATTCAAAGGAATTAAATTCACCGCCATTGTCAATTATTAAATATTTAATTGCTTTTTCCTATTTTATTTACCACCATAACATTAGTCCGTTATAACATTAGATAAATCATCCTTTTTTTTAACATGTAAACCCAAACTTTCCTGAAGTAGTGATCAATAAATTTTGCAAAATAGGATGCACATACATAATACATAGTAAGGGATGGTCCCCAAATATCATAACAAATATAATAAAAAACTATTTTACTTTTATGACTGCCAACTTTAAATTTCTATCTACATTGTTTCCCATATACACAATGCTTGAAAAAATTAAAATTTAAATATTTCAAATTAGGAAGTAATTTTCAATTCATGAGTACCTGAAGGCCCTTCTTGTTTACATGACCCGGTCATTGATGCCATAGGTGATTAATTCTCCTACCTCTTGATGCAGGAGCATCAAACTACAATGTTATATATTGACCTAGCGGTCAAAATCCTTTTTTTGAAAGAGAGAGATAATTTCTGGTTCTAGTAGTTAAATTATGGTTACAGTAGTTAAATTATAGTTCCAGCAGTTAAGTTCTGGTTCCAATAGTTTGGTTTTTGTTCTTGTTCTAGTATTTTGTTTATGGTTCCCATTTTCTTGATTCTTATCCACCAAGTTATTATGAGGAGGAACGAACATGTAGGATTGACATACTAATGTGTCATACTAACTACGCCCCAGATATTCTAAGATAATTCTTAACTAATGGTCAAAGAGTTCGGTTGATAGCATGATACGCATGAACAGATCAAAGGAGATCTGGCAGAAAATTTCATTGCAAACCATATTTTTCATGCGTGATAGACTAAGTTGTTAGCATAGGTGTTGAGGATTGAAAATAATTAGATATCATAATTTTGCTGAGGGATTTTAGCATGGATTTTATTGTAATATTTATTATTAAGTGTAAAAGAGATAGGATTTATTTTGTTTTTGGAGAGGGTCGCGTAGACAGAGAAAAAAAACAGTTTAATAAAACAAAAGATATGGATTGTTGAGCAGACAGAGATGGAGTGTGATTTCTATATATGCTAAGTTTGATTTTTTTATGAAAATTAAAACAGAGCTAATACTCCTCGATATTTAATTCAATTGATAGTATTTTGTTGGTTGTGTAATGCTATTACATGATGTGTGAAGGTAGAAGAACAAGAAAACTCGATTTGACTCTGTGTATTTTTATTTTATTCTATTCATTCTTCAACAATCTGTAAATTACATTTTAGAAGAATTTTAGTGACAGAACTTGGAGATCCTATGTAAATATGACTCATAATAGAGCTACAAAAAGCATAACCTCAGCTTATTGGTAATAATTCAGTCTAGAACGCTATAATTTTGTATCAGAGTAGGGAGGAACTAAGTTTTGTTCTTAAAATTTCAACAAATATGCTACCCAGGAGAGGAGGAGTTGGCATAGGTCTGGGAAGACTTGTATCCAATGTAGTTTTGCTTAAACAAATTAGACATCTTTGCACAAGAATGGAAACAACAGAAACTTCTTAGAGGAGAGTACCTGATGAGGGAGATGTTAGTGCTGAAGAAGAATCTTCTGATGAAGAAGAAGAGGGAAAAAGTGAAGCAGCCAAAGTTTTCAAGATGTTGGAAAAAGCAAGTGGAAGACCAAAAGTGGAAATACCTCTGTATGAATGAAAACTTAATATGGAAGAGTTGATGGATTTCATCAGTTCATTAGATAAATATTTTGACTATGGAGAGGTTGAAGACAAAAAAAGGTGAAATTAAAAGCTACCAGATTGAAGGGCCATGCAACCATCTAGTGGGATGAGCTACAAAAAACTAGAGAAAGAAAGGGAAAGCCCAAGATTAACTAGTGGGATAAAATGTGAGAAAATTAAAAAGTAATGTTATGCCTAAGGATTACCAGTTGAACCTTTTCAGAAAGTTACAAAACTCAAGACAAAAAGGGATGACTGTTAAAGAGTACACTGAGGAGTTTTACAAACTGGATCTTCGATCAGGACATGCTGAAGATGGCATAGAAAAGGTAGCCAGGTATATCAATGGTTTGATATATGACATACAAGATGAAATATGTCTGATGAGTCTGGAGACAATTGAAGGTGCCTATAAAGCAGCTTTGAAGGCAGAGGCAAAAATATTGAGTAAACAAAGTGAGAGAAACAGAGGTAAAAGTCCAGCAAGAGGAAGAGGACCTTCGAGACCAAGATTCAAAAATTATCAGAGTGAAGCAAGAGGTTCAAGTAATCAACCACTACATAGGGGAGAATTTTGTAGAGGAATATTTTTACCCAGAGGTAGAGGTTGAGGAAGATAAATTCGATGTTACGTATGTTGAGAATTAGGACATGGATCATGGGATTGCCCTCAAAAAAAAAAAATCAAAGAAATGTGAATATAGTTGAGACAAAAGAAGACCCTTAGATCATGGGGAAAGAAGAGCAACTTGAGGCAGGAAATTCTTTATTGTTAAAAAGAGTGTTTCTTAAGGAAAAAAAGGAAGCAAATGAACCATATCAAGGAAGAGTCTATTCAGGACTATATGCAAGTCTAAAGAAAAATGTTGCAAGGTTTTGATTGATAGTGGGAGCACTGAAAATCTTGTCTCCACAAAGATGGTAGAGAAAATGGGGTTGAATAATATGGTACACCCTACTCCCTATAAAGTTTCTTGTTTACAAAAATGACATCATCTCTTTGTGACAGAACAGTGCAGAGTGAAGATACAGATTGGTACATATAAAGATGTCATATTGTGTGATGCGATGCCAATGGATGTGTGTCATATATTACTAGGAAGACTTTGGATGTTTGATAGGAAAGCCATTCATGATGGCAGAAATAACGCATATACCTTAAATAAGGATGGGAAGAAGCACACATTATTACCTTTGAATGATGATGTAAACAAAGGAGCAATTGGAGATAATGTTTTGATGATCAGTGGAAAAGAGTTTCTATGTGAAGTCAAAAAGGAGAAGGAAATGCATTTTTATGATGCGAGTAAACCCAAGGTAATTTTTACTTCTACTAATTTAGATAATATTTTTGTGTAAATTAAAAATCTACTAAATGATTATGTCAACATTATTGCTGATGAATTTCCAAATGCACTACCACCAATTAGAAGTATTAGTCATCGCATAGATTTAATAGTTGGTGCAATTTTACCAAACAAAGCAGCATATAGGCTAACTCCTCAAGAAAATGAATAAGTTGTAAGACAGGTGAAAGAGTTGTTGTACAAAGGACTGATAAAGGAGAGCTTAAGTCTGTGTACAGTACCAATAATGCTCAGTCCAAAGAAAGGAGGTGAATGGGGCATGTGCACCGAATCTAGAGTGATAAATAAGATCACTATCAGGTATATATTTCCCCTACCACATATGGATGATTTGAATGATGTTTCGAGTGGATCAAAGTATTTTTCTATGATAAACTTGAAGAGTGGATACCATCATATAAGGATTAGAGAGGGGGATGAATGGAACACTGCATTCAAGACCAATAATGGGTTGTATCAATGGTTAGTGATGCCTTTTGGACTCACTAATGCACCAAGTAAATTTATGAGACTGATGAATGAGGTCTTAAAATAATATGCTGGGAAATTTTTGATAGTTTATCTTGATGATATTCTAATTTTCAGTCAGGGTAAAGAAGAGCATCTAGAACATCTTAAGTTGGTTTTTAATACTTTGAAAAAAGTGAATCTGCTGATAAATCAACAGAAGTGAAATTTCATGAAGAAAGAGCTTGTCTATTTGGGATTTTTAGTCTCAGAAGAAGGTTTGAATATGGACCCAAAGAAAATACAAGCAATATTGAATTGTCCAATTCCAAGGAGTGTATTTAAGGCAAGAAGTTTTCATGGTATTGCAAGTTTTTATAGAAAGTTTATAATAATCTTTAGTCATATCTGTGCATTGATAGTTGAATCAATAAAGAAGAGAAAACAACCATTTATGTGGACAGAGGCAACAGACTGAAACTTTGAACTGTTGAAAAAAAGATCATTGAAAAAACTGTTTTTGCCTTACCAAGATTTGATAAAACTTTCCAAGTTGAGACTGATGCTAGTGGGATAGCAATTGGTGTTTTCCTAAGCCGGGAGCAAAGACCTATAGCTTATTTCAGTGAAAATTTGAATGAGGCCAAGTGGAAGTATTCATCTTATGATAAAGAATTCTATGTTGTTGTGAAATCTTTAAAGAAATGGAGCCATTACTTGTTTCCCAAAGAATTTATTTTGTATTCTGATAATCATGCTATGCAGTTCATAAATAATCAGCTAAAGTTGAGCCAAAATCATGTGAAGTGGGTAGATGTCTTACAAAGTTTCACCTTTGTAATCAAGCACACAATCGATAAGTCAAAAAATGTTGTTGATTCTTTGAGTCGAGTAAATTTGGTTGTGCAGGAGCTGAAGATGGCATTTTTGGATTTTAAGAAATGATTGACATGTACAAGGAAGATACAAATTTTAAAGAAATATATGCAGTTGTTCAAAATAATTTAATTTATAATAGAAGCCAATGGTTGGACTACATGATTCAAGGAGGTTTTTTTGTTCAAAAGCAATAAATTGTGTACTCCTAAGTGCTCCATGAGAGAAAATTTGATTAAATAGGAACATAGTGGAGGATTGTCTAGACACTTTAGATAGGACAAGGTATTCGCTCAAGTGAATGCTTTCTATTATTGGCCAAAATTGCAAACTGATGTTAAAAAGTTTGTTGAGAAATGCAGGATTTGTCAACATGCCAAGGGAAGGAGCCAAAACACTGGGTTATATCAGCAATTGCCAATACCAAACAGGCCCTAGGATGCGGTTAGACGGATTTTATTTTGGGTTTGCAAAAAACTCAAAGAGGACATGACTCTATCTATGTTGTTGTGGATAGATTTTCAAAATTTTCTTATTTCATTTCTTGTAGGAAAATTAGTGATGAAAATCATATTGCTAATTTATTTTTATCAGAAATTGTAAGATTATATGGGTTTCCTGTGAGTATTGTTTCAGATATGGATACTAAGTTTGTGGGAGACTTTTTGAGGACTCTATGGATGAAGCTAGGTACGAACATCAGTTTCAACTCAGCCTATCATCCTCAGACGGATGGGCAAACCGAATTGGTGAACAGGAGCTTGGGAAACATATTAAGAAGCATGGTTTATAAAAATCCAAGACAGTGGGATTTAGCACTTGCTCAAGATAAATTTTCTTATAATGATAATCCTAATAGGAGTGCAGGCATGAGCCCATTGAAGATTGTTTTTGGAATGTATCCAAGAAGAGTATATGAGCTTAGATATTTGGGAAATCAAGAGACAAGGAGTGAAAAGGTTGAATAATTTGCAGAATAGATGCAAAAAAAATGTAGGAAGATGTCAAGCAAAGGTTGCAAGAAAGCGGGAGTAAGTATAACAAAGGGCTAATGTGAAGAGAAGAGAAAAGGAGTTACAAGTTTGTGATTTAGTTATGGTTTATTTGAGGAAAGAAAGATTTCTTGTAGGTACTTATAACAAATTAAAAATGAAAAAGATAAGACCATGCAAAATCTTGAGGAAGTTTTATGCCAATGCTTATGATATTGAGCTACCAGAAGGAATTGGAATATCCCCTATCTTTAATGTTGCAGACTTATACCCATACAATGAATCGGAAGCAGAATCAGAAGATGAACTTGCAGAAGAGGAAGTTCAGACTCTAAATTGGGAGGAAAAAATGCCAAATACACCAAGGAAAGAAGTTGAAGTAGCCTTGAAGAATAAAGTGACAAAGAATACTAGAGGAGAGACATATTATCAATATCTCATTAAGTGGAAGGGACAACCAATTGAAGATGCTAGTTGGATGACATCAACAGAGCTAAAGAAATATCAAACAAATCCTGATGTTTTGATGGAGCATTCTTTTCTTCCCCAGGAGTTTGATGCAGGAGCATCAAACAAAAATGTTATAGATTGAACTAGCAATGAAATGTCCTTTTTTGAAAGAGAGAGTTAATTTCCAATTCCAAATGTTAAACTCCAGTTCCAACAATTAAGTTTTGGTTCCAATAGTTTGGTTTTTTATCTTGTTCCAGTAGTTTGTTTTTGGTTCTCACTTTCCTTATTCTTATCCCCCAAGTTCTCATGATGAGGAACGAACATGTAGGATTGCATACTAATGTGTCATCCTAAATACTCCCAGATCTACTAAGATAATGTGTAACTAATGGTCAAAGAGTTCGGTTAATAGCATGATATGCATGAGCAGAACAAAGGAGATCTGGCCAATTTAGAAAATTTGCTATTTTGGCACAAAATTTGATCACAAGCCTTATTTTTCATGCGCGATAGACTAAGTTGTTAGAATAGGTGTTGAGGATTGCAAATAATTAGAGATCATAATTTTGCTGAGATATTTTACCATGGATTTGATTGTAATGTTTATTATTGAGTGTAAAAGATAGGATTTTTTTTTTTTTTTGGAGAGGGTAGCATAGAGAGAGAAAGACATAGATTAATAAACCAAAAAATACCCATTGCTGAGTATATATAGATGGAGTGTGATTTCTATGTATGCTAAGTTTGATTTTTTATGAAAATTGAAACAAGGTTAATACTCCTGGATAGTGTATTCGATTGATAGTATTTTTTGGTTGTGTAATGTTATTACATGTTGTGTGAAGACAGAAGCACAAGCAAACTCGATTTGAGTCTATGTATTTTTTTAATTTCATTCTTCCTTCAGCAATTTGTAAATTACATCTAAAAATAATTTTAGTGACATAAATTTGAGATCTTGTGTCAATCTAAGTCAAAATAGAGCTACAGGAAGCATAACCTTTTCTTATTGGTAATAATTCGATCTTGAAGGCTATCACCTCCTTGGATACAACCACTGCCTTATTAACCTAAGTACTTCCTTTAAGTTTTTAAAGTTTTCCAATCTTCTCTTCCTTCATAAAAATCAAAGAACCCTTTGAAACTTTTAGTGTGGGCCACCTTGACTTGTGAATTTGTAACCATCTGAATCCAATACTCCCAAAGAAATAAAAATTTTTGACTCTGGTACATGTCTGACATCTATCAATGTTCTTATCATACCATCATGCACTTTTACCTTCACATTTCCCACCCCAATAGTTTGACATGATACATTATTACCCATAAGAACATAACTACCATCCATAGCTTGATATGAAGTGAACCAGTTTTTATGTGGACTTATGTGATGAGAAGCACCAAGATCTAACAACCAATCTTCAAAATGTGGAGAAACATTGCTAATGGGAAAAAATCATCTATCATACTTGACTCAACTTATTTTTCTTCCTTCTATCATTTTTCATTGGACTCTTGTCTTTTTCAGAAGTCCTTCTCGAGATTCCCTATTTTTTTGCAAAACCAACATCTCACTTTACCCTTCATGTCTCTTGATTTTGATCTAGAAGTGCCTCTTTATTTGTCCCCTTTATCCCAAGATCAACCTCTAGCCACAATAACTTATGGCATAGAATTTTCAATGCTATACTTTCTCTGCCCTTCTTCAAATAACAGAGCTCTGGAAACTGAATCAAAATCTAGAGAATCAGTTGTGTTCAAACTGATATAAGTCATAAAATGGTACGAAGACTCAGAAAAGGAGCATAACAACATAATGAAGTTATCATCTTCTTCAAACTTGACCTCCATATTAGCTAAATGGAAAATAAGAGTATTGACTATATCTAGGTGGTCTACAATCTTAGTTCCCTTCTTCATCTGGAAGTTGTAAAATTACCACTTCAAGTAAATTTTATTGGTTAGAGACTTAGTCATGTATAAAGTCCCTAATTTTCTCCCCAAACATATTGTTTAGCTCTCTTTAACAATGTTGAAGAGAGCCTCGTCCCCCATGCACAACCTGACAGAACTAAGAGCTCGAGCATCCAAGTCTGCCTAATCCAAATCAGTCATGAAAATATGTCTCTTTCTTGCCCCATATAACTATTTGTGCAACACCTATTGCATCAGCAAATCCCATCCCTTTAACTTCCATAAAACAGAATTATTTTTGCTAGTGAATTTCTCCACCTCAAACTTGGCATTAGTCATTTTTGCCATTTTTCTCCTTCACTGACTCCTTGAACAGTTTAAAAAAAAACTACTAACACTATTTACCTCACAAATTGATTTATGGGTTCTTTTGAAGTTCTGATATGAATCCCTCGACTAGGTTTTTCTTCCCACATTTAAAAAAATTAAAACTTTGCTCAAGCCTACTTCACTAGGGTTTTTTTTTTCAGAAAAAAAATTTCTTCACGCAATAAATTCTTCAAGGTTTATTTGTGCGCTATAAAAAAAAATTACTGCATCCTATTTTAAAACATACTTGAATCCTTATGAATTTTGCACGACTAGGGTTTGATGTTGAATCTTCAAATTCGACCCCTTTGTTCGAATGTGGGTAGAGTCGGGCTTTCCTCTGTCTACTAACTTGCATCTATGTAGAGTCATTTTTTTAACATTAGATAATTGACTCCCTCCTCTAATGGAAATTCATCGAAGACTCGACCTTTCCTCTGTCTACTAAGGCGCATATATGTAGAGTTATTTTTTTAACACTGGAAAACCCACTCCTTCCTCTAATGGAAATTATTCGAATCTCAACACAAGAAACTCTCACCCTACTCTGCTCCTTTATGGCTACCTCACCATTATGTGGTTTCCTTCAATGGCTACCCATGACCCACAAACTAACGACTGATCCTTTTTAAGAGTAGTTTTAACCCAACTTCCTTTGGTGGATGCCCATGGTCCACAATTTGGTGCTTGCTCTTTTCACTTTGCAATGATGTTTTTTTGTTTCAGAGCCCTCTTTGTGCCCTCTGCGTGGCTAAAATGGGTTCATGTTGTATCTCAAGGCCCTCCCAACTACTTGGCTCTTATACCAATTGTTGGTATTTTTGAGCTTGTAAGAAGAAAAATACACAAACAATAATGAAACTCGAACTATAAACATAGACATAAGATATAAGTGGTAAAACCTTGATAGTGTGTACGGGAAACCTCCACAAGATAAGAAATTGAAATACTTTTATTAACTCAAATAAAAAATTATTCTTAGATACATTGGAATACTTTTACTAACTAGAGTCAAACAATAACTCTCAGATACATTTTTCCTCTCATAATACTATATTTTAATCAATAAACACCTTTACCAACTGCCTATTGTTACGCCGAAGGCGTTTTCTTTGCGAGAGTGGGCTGAGTAAACACTGCTCACTCCAGCCAACAGGCGAAATACCGTACTGCCCTTCACGCTAATAAAATTTTGCCACGTTTTTGTATAATCTCTATTCAATTGAGCTGCCAGCTGCACCAGTTCCTCCCGAAACTCGTTTAACTTCACCTCCTCATTCGCTCCGCTCTGCCTTATCTTTGGAGGGTCCGTCAGTGTCTCTGCAACGGTATCCAAAACCAAATTGAAGGTGTCACGAAGTTTGAGCATATCGTTGGCTGGGAAGAGCTTGCTGTCCATGTAGCGCTGCTCCACAACCACATAATTGGGCAGTTTCCCTTTCCTGGCATGGGCCTTGAATTGAGCCGAGTAGGAGTGGAAATTTCCAATATACTTGAGTTTTCTGAGATTTCTGTAGAACAGAGTAGCCGGAATGTTCTGGTAATAAATCCCGAACGATAAACCTGACTCATCTATTGATTCGAATATGGTTTTCTGCGGGTATCCGTTGGCCAACAGCTTGGGGATATTGCTGGTGGCTCCATGGGAAGTTGAAAAATGAACGTAGAGTCTGTTGGGTTGAGTCGAAGCTGGTACCGAAGCAAACCACCGATCGAATACCATGAACTCACTTACCAGAGTGTTATATACCGGAACAACCTCGGGTCTGAAGCCATTCATGATAGTCTGAGACATGTTGGCACCCCCCAAGTAAGTCGCCTGCTGGGCGAATCCGTTCATGGGTGCAGGATTCGCGAAGGTGTTCTTGGAGCCAAAAATATGCTCTCTTATGGTTTGAAACGAATTCCCCGGGTCCGGATCCACATACTCTGCCTCTTTTTTGAACAAAAGACTCGCAGAATTGGGATCGGTGGTGGATATGGGATTCGACTCTTGGCCTGTGACTCCATCGATTTGTGGATTCAGTCGCTTCATCCAACCCAACATGTGGTCGAAAGATCGATTCTCCATGACAAGAATGGCCGTTAATGCTAGAATTCCCTGCCCCAACTATACCCAACATGCAGCACAGAATTAAAGCCGATGTCGCCCATCTCGCCATCTCCTTGCAGCTCTTGCCTTTCATCTCTTTGTTCAGCTAGAACTAATTCAGAGTCAAGCGCATTGCTTTTTCTGAGAGTGTGCAAGGATCGAACTATTTAATAGAGGTCCATATTGACAAAGGGGAAGTAGGTAATTGAGATGTGAGCCAGAAAGATGCGTGACACTAATATGAATGGGACTCGAACTTGGGACCTGTCAGTTGCAAATGCTGGCGAGGCATGCCTTTGGCACTCTTGATCGAATAGTGGGCAAAACTGTGGGTGACTCATATGCAGAAATGTCATTATTTTTTTTTATTTCAGTGAAGTGGCAAAGGCTGCACTCACGATTCTATTTTTTTATTTTTCAAATATATGTATGTTTAGACTTTGGAAGGTGCAAATCACAGGGAAATGAATAAATGCTTAATGTGAATAGCCGGACCATTTACATTAACACATTTTGCATAAACATCAACCTCATATTCTTGCTATGCCGGAGGCATTTTCTTTGTTGGAGTGGGCTGACCAAACACTGCTCACTCCAACCAATAGGAGAAATATCGTACCGCCCTTCGCACTAATCAAATTTTTCCACGTGTTTGTCATCTGTTGGTTAGCCTGTTAGCATGATTTTCGTGAACTTTTTCCCACCGTCTGGTTATGTCCGAGGTCGCGGAGATGGGCATTGTGGACCGTCACGCAGGGCTTCGATCTGCGGTGCTCGAGAGAAAAGGAATCGGGTTAGAAATCATGTTTGAGTCTCACCGTATTACGGGATGTTGGAGCACTTGATAAAATGTGATAGGACTGTCAAACCAATCCAACCTTTTGAATTTCTGAACAATGCCATTATATAACGATTATGTATAACTGATGGTAGACCTTCCTTATGGTCAGCGTTGAAGGCGGAATGGAGAAGAAATCCCCACTTAAAAGGAGGGGCAATTGTATTGTAATTTTTTTATAGTGCAAATCCCTTCAGGTCGAACCTTGGTTGTGCTCGAATTCCTGAAGCTGGAGCAAAGAATTGACACGGAAATGGGAACTAGCGTTGAGCTGTACGTTGAATGTATGCTGGAGGGTTTTAAAGCCAGAATGGAATACAATTCATGTTAAGGACCAACATAGGGGAGGACTGGAGCGAGACTTCAACACAAATTTTGCTGGCTTACCCATTTTGTGCAGAAAATGTGTGAAGGAAACTGCGCTAAGGGAAGCGTACCGAAGAGTAAGTGAACGTAGAAGATGGAACCTGGAGTGTAGAAGGAACAGAACCAATAGGTGAACGTGGAACCAGAGGTTATAGTCGGGCGGTTTTGGGAACAAACCCGCCTATTTCACACCGCCCTTGCCCGGAGGTGAAACCACAAGAAAAAAACCCGATCCTATTACATCGTGCCACGTCGTTGGGGAAATACCGCCCTCATCACGTGAATTTGACGTGCTAAAGTTTGACATAAAAAAAAAATGCGAAACTCCACCATGCTCGTTGGATCGCCCCAATCAACACGATACTCCTTCAGCCGTCGGATGCGAGAGGATTGTTAAAAGGTGGGCCCGAACGTTATATTGGCGTTGGCCTTATAGTTAGGTCTGGGATATATATATGGCGGACATTCATGCATAATGGGGTTTTAGTGAATATGTGAAAGTGTCTATGGTATCGTCGATTGATGTCCACGGTATTAAAATTAAGGTATGTAGTAATCCCATATTAATGATCTAATAGTAATCCCATATTAATGATCTAATGACATGATATGACTTGGAGTTTTAACTCTAAGGTTTGGTCAATGCTTATTAAACTAAAGCCTCTCGTTAACCTTTTGGGAGGGCATATGCTTGTTATCAAACATCAAAATATAATGAGAGGATGAGCATTGAAATATAAGTGCCTGTTAAGCTATGAGCATCAGGATATTGCCTTTTAATACGGTTGACAAGGGGAGGATTTCTATTAATATTCGAGCGCTTTATAAAAGAGGGAGATAGCCTCGGCACATTATTCAAAGGATATTCATTTGTTTTTATTATTATCGAATAAATTAAATGTTAAAAATAATTAAATAATATTTAAAATTTGAATTTATAGATTTATTTTATTTTTAATAATTAAATGCTATGATAAGAAAAGATTAAAAAAAATATAGAAAAATAAATAAATAAAATATAAATAAATAAACAGAAATAAAATAAAATAAAGATAAAATTAAAATTAAAAATAAAATAGATAAAAAAAATTCTTAATTAAAAAATAAATAAATAAATAGAAATAAAATAAAATAAATATTAATAAATGAATAAATGTATAAATAAACAAATAAATAAATAAAATGAAATAAAAATAAAATTACAATTTAATAATATTAAATTAAAAATTTTATTTTTATTAAAATAAATATAAATATTTAAAATTCAAATTATAAACTTTTATCATTTGGTTTACTCTTTTTAAAATAAAATAAATTAATTTTTATTATTTGAGGCAACCTAGCCGTTATTTTACAAACGGCAAGTAGGAGCTATACTTTCTATTTAAAGAGGTTACTTGATCAGATTCTCCATCTTGTCTTGATGATGAACCACACGGGCAGGGTTTACCACCTTAGACAAACTTAAAGGTTCTATGGGCACACAACGTATGCTAATGGGTTCGCTCATCCTATTCGGCCTTCTGCAAATCAAAATGAGCACACTCAATTCGACCACCCAGACATAACATCAAGGACAAGCAGAGAAAATACGGGAATTTTGCATCAAGGTCTCATTGCCTTCTTCAGATATGAGGATTCCATCAGTCTCGAGGATGTGCTTGCCATTTGAATGGCCAGTTTGTGACATGGTGTCAGGTTGCTTCTTTAGTATACAGTATAGATAGTTTGAACGTGAAAAGAATTGAGACATTAATAGCTATAGGCTTTCCACCTTAGGTAATCATATTTCTATTTACCATTTATGATTATCTGTTCAGCTTTGGATTTTCTTCTATTAAATCACAATTCAGTTTTTACCCCTCATATAGCACAAAATGATTCACATCTCCTCCATCCGGCGTTCCCTTGCACCCCCGGTGCAATTGCTAGTTGCTAGTTATACCATTTCTTAATTGATAAAAACTAAATTTATATAATTCTTTAATTGTTGTCATTTTTATCATTTAAGTAATTATTAAAAAAATGCTTTTAAAGTATTCCTTAAAAACGGCTCGGAAAGGGCCCAAAAAATGTTATCTCATCTTTTTCTTATTATTTTAAAAAAATTATTAAGGTACAAATTTTACTTTCTATTATGTAAAAATAAGTCTTTTACAAGCCAAAAAAAAAATAACGATTTCAAGTGAATATAAAATATTGAGCAATACTAGAAAATATCAATAAAAATATCAATCAATAAAAAGCCAAGTTATAAACTTTTTCATTAAAGTTATTGCATATACTGTTAGAATGTGTAATTTTTACTTGTCCAGTTGTGACTCTCTATGAATAGAGTCTGTTCCTATTTCCTAGGTTAGCTAAAACTAGTTTCCTTATTTGGTGTGAGGTTGAGATATTCCCTCAACCAACTTATTGTACGTCCAAGATAGATTTCCTATCTTGAGACTAATTATTGTATAAATGTGTGTAATCTATTTTATCAATAACATAGTTTGCATATTAAAGTTTTCTTAATTAGTGTGGGTTTCTTAGAATAGACTTTTGATGATGAGTCACTCAGTTGAATGGTAAGCAAGTCTAGGATGGTTTTGTAGTGGTCATTTTATGTACCTGGTAACTCTAAGAGATGGAGTATGTACACCTTATAAAGGTATGTGTATCCCCGTAAAAGTTCGTGGTCATCTCAAAACCACTTTGTAACTACAGGTTCATGGTTAGCCAAAAACCATTTTGCAGTGTCAATTTGTGGTCAGCTAAAAACCACGTATAATAGTGAAGCAGACTGGAAACAGTTCTGTGTCAGTGTTTGCCACTGAAGGAAGAGCATGGTTACGGGTCATCCGATAAAACCCCGATGAAGGAAGAGCATGGTTACGGGTCATCCGATAAAACCCACGTTGGAGGGGGATCTGTAGATATAGGTACATGTATGCAGTGATAATGGTTGACATAACCATGTATACGAAGGACATCCTACAAGACCAGCGGTTGCAGCGGTTGGTACCCATGCATTCCGGTGGATGGTTGCTCCTTTATATGGACGTCGACATATCTTTTTGTTATGTTTGATCACAACTAGATTTTGCGAAGTGATATCGAGACAAGTAGTCATTAAGGGGGTGTGTTAGAATGTGTAATTCCTACTTGTCCAGTTGTGACTCTCTATGAATAGAGTCTGTTCCTATTTCCTAGGTTAGCTAAAACTAGTTTCCTTATTTGGTGTGAGGTTGAGATATTCCCTCAACCAACTTATTGTACGTCCAAGATAGATTTCCTATCTTGAGACTAATTCTTGTATAAATGTATGTAATCTATTTTATCAATAACATAGTTTGCATATTAAAGTTTTATTTTATACCAGAGCATATTTTTAAGGAAAATAAACTACTTAAGAGCTTTGGTTTAAATACAATAACAAAAAGGATATTTTAATGGAAAAAGGTACTAGCTCTCTAAATTTCCTTCATTATCGAGAGAAAAAGGGGATACCAGATTGGAATTTATTCACTATTCAAGCACGCGTCCGCTTCTTTCTTGATTTTCAAAAGTTAAAATACTACATCGTTTTACTGTTTTTCATTTTGGAGTTGTTTTTTTTATATATTTATATATAATTAAATTTGGTTAAAATTTAAGATTTTTTGAAATGATAAGTTTAAGTTGTGAAATTTGTCTAATTAGGTGTAAATTTTTTTCAGAGACAAATTTATTTATTATTTGAGGTTTTATAGAAAGACAAAATTGAATGATGATCAAAGAACAATTTTATTATATTTATACTGAGATTTTAAAAATAGCAAATAAGGTTGCATATTTTTTATAGTTATTGTTTAAATTCTGATAGGTATTTATTGGAATTATATATTTGAGTTAACGTTGTATGCATAATCCAAATATCTAAAAAGTTTTTCAGGACTTTGGATTTATTTATGTATTAAAAATATAATTTAACAAAAGAAAAATCACAGTCTCACAAAAAAATCATATCACCATATTCCAAACAAAACAGAATTGTAATATTAAACATATAGTTTAGTTTGCATAATCCAAATATTTGAAGAGTTTTTCAAGAGGCTGAATCTATTTATACTTTCAAGAACATTATTTTTAAAACAAAAAATATCAATTTCACTAAAAAATATATCACCAAATTTCAAAACAACTCTCAAACCTAAAACAATTAAAGCCTTCCAATATAATTTAACAAAAGAAAAATCACACTCAGAAAAAATATCATATCACCATATTCCAAAAAATAACAGAATTGTAATATTAAACCACATAATTTAATTTGTATAATTTAAATGTTTAAAAAGTTTTTGAAAGTGTTGAATCTATTTATATATTCAACAACATTATTTTAAAAACAAAAAATATCAATTTCACTAAAAATTATATCACCAAATTTCAAAACAACTCTCAAAACTAAAACAATCACAACACTAAAATATAATCTAACAAATTACAAATATAATTATTATAATTATTAAGGTACAAATTTTACTTTCTATTATGTAAAAAACGATTTCCAATGAATATAAAATATTTAGCAATACTAGAAAATATCAATAACAAGCTAAGTTATAAACTTTTTCATAAAAGTTATTGCATATACCAGAGCATGTTTTTAAAGAAAATAAACTACTTAAGAGCTCTGGTTTAAATATAATAACAAAAACGATATTTTAAAGGAAAAAGGTACTAGCTCTCTAAATTTCGATTATTAGCTAGAGAAAAAGGGGATACCAGAATGGAATTTATTTACTGTTCAAGCACGCGTCCGCTTCTTTCTTGATTTTCAAAAGTGAAAATACTACATCGTTTTACTGTTTTATATTTTGGAGTTGTTTTTTTGGTATATATTTATATATAATTAAATTTGGTTAAAATTTAAGATTTTTTGAAATGATAAGTTTGAGTGGTGAATTTTTATAATTAGGTGTAATTTTTTAGGAGACAAATTATTTATCATTTGATTTTTTACAGAAATACAAAAATTAATGAGGGTGAAAGAACAACTTTACTATATTTATATTGAGATTTTAAAAATAGCAAGGTTGCATATTCTTTATAGTTATTGTTTAAATTCTAGTAGGGATTTGTTGGAATTATATATTTGAGTTAATGTTGTATACATAATCCAAATATATTAAAAGTTTTTCTGGATTTTGGATCCATTTATGTATTAAAAATATAATTTAACAAAAGAAAAATCAGTCTCACAAAAAAATCATATCACCATATTAAAAAAAAAAAAACAGAATTGTAATATTAAACATGTAATTTAGTTTGCATAATCTAAATATTTGAAGAGTTTTTCAAGAGGCCGAATCCATTTATACTTTCAAGAACATTATTTTTAAAACAAAAATATATCAATTTCACTAAAAATTATATCACCATATTTCAAAACAACTCTCAAATCTAAAACAATTAAAACCCTCAAATATAATTTAACAAAAAAAAAATCACAATCTCACAAAAAAATATCATATCACCATATTCCAAAAACAATTAAATTATAATATTAAACCACATAATTTTGATTTACATAATCCAAATATTTGAAGAGTTTTTCAAAGAGCTGAATCTATTTTACATTTAATAACATTATTTTAAAAACAAAAGATACCAATTTTACTAAAAATTATATCACCAAATTTCAAAACAACTCTCAAAACTAAAACAATCAAAACGCTCAAATATAATTTAACAAAAAATGGAAGGTACATTTTGGAAAATTTAACTGGTTATTTTTTCTTTTGGACTCAAGGACACTGTACAGTAATTGGTTGACTGAAGTAAACAAAAGCATGAAGAGAATATTTTAACATAAAACAATTGAAATGCTCACCAAAAAACCATTTACATTTTAATTAATTTTAATTTCATAAATGGAATTTGCATTTTGGAAAATTTAACTGGTTATTTTTTCTTTTGGACTCAAGGACACTGTACAGTAATTGGTTGACTGAAGTAAGCAAAAGCATGAAGGGAATATTTTAACATAAAACAATTGAAATGCTCACCAAAAAACCATTTACATTTTAATTAAATTTAATTTCATAAATGGAAGCTGCATTTTGGAAAATTCACTGACTTCTATGAAAATCATGATGGGGTTATTTTTGTCTTCGGACTCAAGGACACTGTACAGTAATTGGTTGACTGAAGTAAACAAAAGCATGAAGGGAATATTTTCACTTTTGGACTGATCGAATTGGACACTGCACAGTAATTAATTGACTGAAGTACAAACGCGTTAAGCTGCATAGCGAGGTACCATTCTACACCTAAACCTCCAAATTATCTGCCTCATGAAAGCTCTAATCCCTCGAAGGATTCTCTTGTAGCTTTGTGAGGGATAGTCCCATGGCATTATCGTCCATGCAGCTCCTCTGGGGCAGGAAACGGACACCGAATTACCCCCTCGTTACGGCATGGTGATGATCTTCTCTGTTGATAATGGCTTTGACTGCTCTGCATTTTGCATATGTGATGGCCAAGATATGTTTTCTTCATTGACAGTCTCTGCTGTTTCCTTTGCAGATGGGCATTTTTTAATTAGGATTACTTGTTATTAATCTGACAGAAAATAATGAGAAGTCCCATGATGAAGGTTTGATCGACTCCAGGCTGCACAACAAGGTTGAGCACATCGTCTCCTAACATGATTCCTGGAGTTGCTTGTTTTCGTGTGGCCTGTGACATTGAAAAAGTTGAAAAAATAAATGAATATTTCAATATTTTTAATTACAGATTTTAAAAATATTTTGGAATCTGATACATAATAGCATTCTACATAAATATATTCTCTATTTAACCTATTAAACTGAAATCAATACTCTGCCAATTAAACTAAAATAGTTTAAAATCAGTATACATCAGATGAAGAACCAACCTGAGCGATAATTTGCCTAGAGGTACCGAATACTGTGAACAAGGACCTTGGCTTGCAGAAGGATCCTTCGATTTGATAGTCGCAAAGCTTGGTATTCTTTTTCTTTGCAGGATTTAACACTACTTTGGCAGAGGGTTTGCTGGAGAAGAGTATCGACACCGTTTTTACAACGCTAAATGCTGGTTTAATGTCACACCCACAATAGTCACCTCTAAATGCTTCCCATCGACCGTTGAAACTGAATCTCTGCTAAACCCACAAACAAAATCAGCCAACCAAGCAAATCTATGAAATGTACTCAAAGTTACTGCAATATATTGGGGAATTAATCTAATTAAGTCAAAAGTACCTTGTGTCTGATACTGAGAAGAATTTTGCCCACAGCATCCATGAGAAAGAGTTCATGTTTTGCAGAATAATTATCGACTCTGAAGACCAGATTTCCAGATGAATTGAAGACTGTGAAACCATTGGCATTGAAGATCAGGGATCTCTTCCAAACTGTGAAAGTTGCAGGGGAGAAAGAGGGTGGAGGAGTGTGCATTTCACGAAACCTGTCATGGGGGCCAGTGGAATCTGACACTCCCTGGGGGTAGGAGACACGAGGATGCACTTGAGGCATTCTTCCTTCAGTTCGATCACCGAGGCAGCGAAATGAAGAAGAGGCCGGAGCCGCTTGCAGCAGGACGGAACTTAAAAAACACTTCTGATTTACCATTATTATGGGAGTTCCAGAAGTGAATATATATCTCAGTTTCTGTAAAGTTTCTTTGAGATCTTTGGTTGGCTACAAAAAAAAAAATATCAGCGTCTGCAACGTGTGATGTCATCAGCTACTTTGCTTCAGAGCAATAAAGTAATTATTGCCACGTAGAGTGAGGATACGATACACCCACCCAGTGTGAGTCAAAATAGGCGGCAGAGGATCAAATACAAGATACGGGAGCTCTCTTAAAGGAAACCCAGTATTTGCCATTCTCTGAGGTCGGTTCCCCTTTACAAGCTCCTCATCCAATAGTGTGACACCACATGTGCAGTCGTGGCGGAAGGTTCGATACATTGTACTGCAAAACCCACCACTAATTGCGTAAAAAATGTGCAGATTTGGAAGTCAAAAATATATATAGTCTGCTTAATGAAGCGTGTAAATTCCTGTTGCAAACCCATGGTTAATGGCGTAAAAATGGTGCAAATCGGGAAGTCAAAAGTATAAATAACGTACTTAGCGCAGCATGTCGGACAGAAGAGTTTTGATTCGTGTAATGAATTTTAATAAATTTTTGAAAGTGTTGGTTTAAATCTTATTTTTAAATGCTATATAAAGAATATATAAAGTATATATAAGACTAAATAAAACTTTTAACCATAAAATTTTTATAATTTATTTAAGTTTTTTTTGTTATAAAGTATATTAATTTTTTCTTTAGTATAGTTAATATATTTTTTCGAATTAGAGCACAATTTATTTATTTTTATGTTAAAGGGGTATGTGTCAACCATCTTCTCATTTTGGGTTGTAGGATGAGCCTCTTACCTTAATAATGTTATGGTTCATGTAAGGTTAATTGTGATGTGCAATTCTAGTATGGAGTAAGAAGAGATAGGATAGGTGCGACATGGTGGTTGGCTAACTGGGGATGTTCCAAGTCACCACCTTAAGCTTTATGAAATTATTAACTTTTTCATCAAGATGATTCTTCTAAGATATAATCACATTATGCTGTTATTGTTTTACTTTAGTCATTGTCATGTTTGTGAAATGCAAGTGAATGATGGTCTTTCACGACACATTAGTGGCAATGCAAACGTGGAAAAACAACAATATGTAAAATTGAAGGAATGAGTAGATGTTGGCTTGATGGGGCCTAGACCCAGGTTCAAATATGGCTGTGCGAACCAACAAAACCCACTATTATTGGCCCTTTCGGCAACGATCTGCTACGTAGACCAAAGTCTCACCCGAGACAATATAGGGGGGTACTAGAACGAGGTTTCTACATCCATAGGGACAATGGAGTGTGGCTTTAGGGTTTCTCTTCCTTTCAATAATTGATAGAGCTTTGCAGAATAGATCTACTAATGATATAGTCGCAGTTCAATGCTTATGTTGAGCTAACTTGCAGACTGCGCGATCATACTTTAACAAACATATAACAACCTAAATAACCATAACCAAGACTTGCGATGCAATTATAAGTAGAACATCACAGATACCATAAATTGGAAGTAAATAAAACACATAAACTCAAACACAGATTTGTCTTCCAGAGTCTTTCATTAATACTCAGATCTTCTCAATACAATGAGTTCTGCCTTGCGCGCTGAGCTGCATGGGTCTACGCACTAAGCTGCAGACTGCCTAAGGTCTCTGTGCACTCAGCTGCATGGGTCTGTGCACTAAGCTGTAGACTGCCTAAGGTCTCCGCGCACTCAGCTGCATGGGTCTGCGCACTAAGCTGCAGAAGTCTTTTCTCTAACTCAAACCACATAACAAAGACTCAAAATATTCTTCAATCCAAGTGCATTATATCATCAAGTATATCTATTGTGTCTATCAAGACTCTCCTAGAATCCTTATATGGTATTTGTATTTACAATACCATGGTCTGAAACCTATGGGCGGAGCTCAACGTATACAAAACATGCTCATTCTTTTACAAAATAAGGGGTTTTGACCCACCACAAAACCCCTAGGACTTTAACTGAGATTCACGTTGTGCTCTCCGCTCCTCGATCTGTGGATTTTTTTTCTTAAAATCTTCTATCGACGGGTACTCTGTCCAATAGGCCCTAACAAAAAATTGTGACTCGTCCCAAGTCACTCTATTGGTGCACCCTCGATATTTTCTTTGATACCACTCAAGGCATCCTTCAGAGGTGGAAGTGCTTTGGCAAAATTTTGTTCTGCTTCTCGAACTTTACTCACCAATGTCTGAGTAGCTGGCCCTGTAATTTTGGTTTCAATATCCTTTTGTGTCTAATGGAATCCCTTCAGTTGTTTCTCGAAAGTTTGGGGTAATTGACTGGCTTTGGCTTCCCATGGCTACGTCGTCGCAGTGATAAGTTGTTCTTTTCTGCACAGCTCATCGATCTGTCCCTACAAACATTTACCTTCTTGGAGACATGTATATCGTTGTATCAGTGCTAAAGTCTTTCTTGTGACCATAATATGGACCATCTACTTTCACTTTTCATGGATTTCCTTCTCGATCATTTTCACATGGGGGTCCTCCTGCAGTGAGGCCCTGACATCCATAATGTCTTCAAAAAATTGAAGGCATTCTTGTACTGTTGAGTCAATCTTATCATGGGAAGCCTTGATCTCAGCTGCACGCTACTCCCAGACCTCTGGTGGAGTGGAGGGTTGCAATTGCATCTGGAGCTCGTCTATCTTCATTTTCATTTCGAGTCACACTATGTTGACTTCGGTGTTAGAATATTTTACTACCATGGTGGGTTGTGCCACATTTTCCTCTAGGGTGGCTGCAACCTAAATATTTAGCTGAGGTGGGTTATTGCAAGCCTTCGAGATGGCTTTGTCCAACTTATGTGTTTCTGCAGTTGTTGCATCACACTCCTGTACAACCAGTTGTTTTTCCTCGGCCATTCTCTGCCTTTCCTGCTTAACATCATGTATAACCAATAGGGTGTGTTTATCTCTGATCTTCAATTCTTTAGTAATGCCCTGGTGAAACTCGTGCAATGTCTGTATAGGTAGTGCAACAAGGTTAAGCCTGGTGTCCTGCTAGTGCACCGCTTGTTTCATCTAATCCGCAGCATCAAAACTTAGTGTTCCTACAGGGATTGGCACCGCTCGGATATCAGTTGTGATGGAAATTTCGTGCTTCGTTGTTCTTACACCTATTGGTGTCCCACTCGCTTGAGTCACACTCAATTGAGTCATGCTCACTTGACTCACACCCGCTTGTACTGCACTTATCTGCACCTGCAAATATTTTAGTCCCTTATGGACCTCTGCTAGTATCTTCTTGTACTGGTCTTCAATGTTACCCCATAGATGCTCAGTGACATTCTTAATAGTATGATCCAGGTGGATATTGGTGGTCACCCGCCTATTCCACTTGGGGCTCCACCATTGTCTATTTCAGTTTTTCAGTTTCGGCACAGTTTACTATTTTTAGCAGTTTTTCGGGTCCTAAACTTCCTGAGCCGTTTTGAGGCCCTAAACGACGTTTTTTGGGAAAACGGAGAGCAACATGGGTCCATGGACCGATGTTTCTCATTCCAAATTTGTATTCCTTGGATAGATCTTTCTAACGAGGTATGGTACGCGTCAAACGGAGATCGTATGCCAAAGTTACGCCCCCGGGAAGTTGAAACACCCGAATTTACCCAAATCCTGGCCCATAGTTTTGGCGCTTCATCTCCCTAGGGTTAGGTTTTGGATGTTTAGGATTTCCATTGTTTCTAAAATGATAAATAGGCCCTCGAGCCTCATTGTAAACAATGCTTCGAGGCTCCGTAGCCGCCACATCTCTTCTCAGAGATAGCTACCAGCACCCTAGCTAGTTTTATTTCCATTTTGTTTGTAAGCAAATTTCAGTTCTTTGATATTAATGAAATGAAGTGTTATTTCCGCTGCATCTCTATATTTATGGTTATGTGTTTATTCTGTTGCGTTCCTGCATAAATCCGGATCAGTGGTATCAGAGCGGTCTGCTTTTCTCGATCCTTCTTTGCATGTCCCCAACGAGGTCGGGGTATAAGGAGCTAGGGCTTGATCTGGTGGAACCTTTGCAAGATCAGCCTCGCAAACCTCGACGGACGCCCATGGGGGACGAAAAGAAAGATGAGGGAGCTGGAGATCCTATCAAAATATTGCTCGAGGAGGCCCTCGAAAAACAAAGGAACGCGATGATGGATAGCTTTGCTCAGATCCTTCAACGGCTGCCCACCGGCAGCGCATCTGCATCCAGTAGCCACTCTGGAGTTGCGACTCCCTTTAAGGTACAAGTAAGTTTTGACATTCCCATATTTGAGGGTCAAATAGACGCAGATGCCGTAGATAGATGGTTGAATCTATTAGAAGGATATTTCTCTGTTCATGACTTTTCAGACCGGGAGAAGATTATTTTTGCACTCCTCAAAGCTAACCCCCATGTTAAGGACTGGTGGGAAACCTACTGTGAGAACAAGGACCAGACAGAACCCTCTCTGTTCTCGGCCGTACCAACTTGGAATTCTTTCCGAGACGCCGTCAAGGAACCATACTATCCTGTGGGGAGCTATGAGGACAAGTACATACAATGGACCACGCTGCGACAACAAAGGGATCAAGATGTGCATGAGCTGACGAATCTATTCCATACCCTGCGCACAAAGTTGGGTATCAAAGATTCAGAGAAACATCTGGTGCTACTTTTCGAGACGCCGTCAAGGAACAGTACTATCCCATGGGGAGCTATGAGGACAAGTACATACAATGGACCACGCTGCGACAACAAAGGGATCAAGATGTGCACGAGCTGACGAATCTGTTCCATACCCCGCGCACAAAGTTGGGTATCAAAGATTCAGAGAAACATTTGGTGCTAAAGTATCGCAGTTGTCTGCACAGATACATTCAGGAGGAAATGGAGTTCCTCGACATCTCCTCGCTTGGTACCGCATACCGGTATGCTGCCAAGATTGAGCAGAAATTCAAGCAGAAGAAGCGAGACTTTGGATCTGTGAATCAAAAGCAAGGGAAAGGTGCTTCCAAACCGTAGAACAAAGGACCGAGCCAAGGCATGGCGGCTAAAGAAAACTCATCGAAGCCACAAGAAAAGAATAGCACCGCAAAGCCAAAGAAGGACACGGGAAAGTGGTGTGAGTTCCATAAGAGCTCCACTCACAACACAAGTGAGTGTCGGGCCAAGCAGTCGCTAGTGGCCGAGATGAGGGCTTCTGAGTCAGATGCATGCTCTGACTCCGAATCAGAACCTGAAAAGGTGAGTGAAAAAGGGAAACAGATTATTGATGCGGAGCCCAACGCCACTGTTGCCACTGCAAAGATCCAAAAGGAGGAACCGGAAGATCCAGAGGAGGAGGAACGTCTCTTCCACTCCCAGATGTGGGTAAAGGGATCCCCGGTACAGTTCATTGTCGACAATGGGAGCCAAAAGAACCTCATTTCAGCAGACGCCGTGAAGCGGTTGGGCTTGCCGACCACAGCTCACCCACATCCATACACCATCGGGGGGCTTCACCAAGGACGAGATCTCCGCGTCAGCCAGCAGTGCCGCCTTCCCTATAGCATCAAGCCCTTCACGGATGAGGTATTATGTGACGTTGCTCCTATTGATGTTTATGATGTATTATTAGGACAACCATACTTGTGGAAGCGTCATGCTGTGTATGAGTCTCGACCTCGTGCTGTTATTGTTACTTTGGGAAATAAGTTGTACAGGATACCAGAGGTACCACCTCCTGCCGCTATCTCTTTGGTTACCGCAAAACAATGTAGTAAGCTCATTTCCCAAACCAGGAAATTCGTTTTCCTGATGATCCGCCCCCAGGGCAAGAAGAAGACTGTGGCCACGACCTCCAGACAGGGCTCCTCCGCACAACAACAACAAATGGATAAGGTTGTGGAGGAGTACGGGGACATATTCACCTCACCCACAGGGGTTCCTCTGCACTGTCAGGTCAAGCACCCGATTGATCTGACCCCCGGTGCGCCGCTACCGAATGGACCGATCTATCGGCGCTCTGTTCTGGAGAATGATGAAATCAAGAGACAGATTCAGGAGCTGTTGCAGAAAGGTCACATCAGACCAAGTTCATCGCCCTGTGGGAGCCCGATCGTGTTGGTACAGAAGAAGGATGGGACGTGGAGACTCTGTATTGACTATCGGGCGCTGAACAAGATCACTGTCCGGAACAGGTACCCAATCCCACAGATTGATGACCTTCTGGACCAACTCCAAGGTGCAAAATATTTCAGTAAGATCGACCTGAAGTTTGGGTATCACCAGGTACCAATTGAACCCTCTGATGTGTGGAATACTGCCTTCAAAGCCAAGGAAGGCCTTTTTGAATGGCTGGTCATGCCTTTCGGGTTGACGAATGCTCCCACAACCTTCATGAGGCTGATGGAAAACATCTTGCGGCCATTCACCAACTCATTCGTAGTGGTGTACTTGGATGACATTCTGATCTTCAGCAAGACTTGGGAAGAGCACCTTCATCACATCCGACAAGTCCTCCAAACACTGCGGCAACACAAGTTGTGTGCCAATTTGGAGAAGTGCACGTTTGGCATGACCCAGGTTCAATATCCGGGATACATTATTGATGAAAGGGGGGTGCATGTGGATCCAGCCAAGATCCAAGTCATTCGGGATTGGCCAGCCCCAACCACTATAACAGAGCTTCGCAGCTTTCTGGGTCTTGCTAATTTCTACTGGAGGTTCGTGTTGGGATTCTCTCATATCACTTGGCCCTTGAGTCAAGTCACCAAGGGAGGAGCGAGAGAAAAAAAAATTTGGTCGGAACCTCAACAGAAGGCGTTCACAGAACTGAAAAACCGCCTCTGTTCTGCCCCAGTGCTCACTTTACCAGACTTGCAACAGCCATTTGAGATCGAGACAGATGCCTCCGACTATGCTATTGGGGCAGTTCTTACTCAACAGGGACATCCAGTGGCATTTCACAGTGAGACATTGTCTGACACAGTTCGCAAGTACCCCACATATGACAAAGAAATTTACTCCATTGTGCAAGCTTGTCGGCAATGGAAGCATTACATTTTGGGGAAGGAAACAATCATCCACATAGACCACAGACCCCTGCAGTTCATACAGACACAAGGGAAGTTGCAGAATGATCGCCATCAGAAGTGGTCTACATATCTGCAACAGTTTCATTTGAACATCAAGTATAAGAAGGGTAGCACGAATCATGTTGCAGACTGCCTCAGCCGACCACCGATCGTGGCGCTCACCACTGTGCTCAACTCTTGTGGGCACGAGACTTCTGATTGGCCTCTTCTCTATGAGAGTGACCCAGAATTCGGCCAAACTTACAAGGCACTCTTGGGGGGTACGCAAGTTCCAAATTTTCACCTCCAAGATGCACTTATATGTCACATGGGACACCTTTGTGTTCCTTCAAGCGAGCGTGCCAAGATGATATGGGAAGCACACTACAGTCGAGTCGCTGGGCATTTCGGGGTCGAGAAAATAGTAGCAATCCTACAGAAGTATTTCTATTGGCCAAACCTTCGAAAGGATGTCGAGAAGCACATCAGATCCTGCACTGCTTGTGCCATTGCCAAACCGACCATCAAGAAGCAAGGCCTATATACTCCTCTACCTACCCCTAGTCAACCTTGGGAATCCATATCCATGGATTACATGTCGGGCCTGCCTTCTACTAAGCATGGAAATGACTGTGTTTTTGTGGTCGTCGACAGATTCTCGAAGATGGCCATTATGGCGGCCTGCAAGAAGAATATCACAGCAGAAGCCACTGCTAAACTCTTCTTTGAACGAGTGTGGGTGCACTTTGGGATCCCACAGTCTATCATATCAGATCGGGATAGCAGGTTCCTCAGCACATTTTGGTCCAGCCTCTGGTGGATGTTGGATACCAAGCTCACCAAGTCCACAGCTTTCCATCCCCTCGAGGTCGTGTTGAGTCTCAATTCTGCATCTTTTCCATACACTTTTCTATACCTTTTTCACTCACCTGAACCTCCCAAGTTGTCAATATCATTATATATCAATTTCAAAAGAGCATCTAACATGGTTTCTAATTATATTTTTGTGTCTGATGTTTGATTTAGATTTTTTTCATTTAGCTGCGGAATCTTGCCACTTTCCGCAGCTGCTGCAACTTTCCGCAGCCATTTTGTGAAACTCTATGTTACAGGTGTCTACAGAAAAAACGGGCCACATGGGCAAGTCAGAAATGATGTGGACATGGTTCGTGTCCTATTGGCTCGAGCAAACTCATCTAAAGAAGCTGCGGTCAAAGGCGTCCAAATGGAAGTCAACCATAGAGTCTCACGGTGACAAGACTCTGTTTCGTGTCACGTGAAGGTTCATATGGCCGTTTCTGAGTTGCGGAGGACAAGTCGACATCTGTACATGGCTCCATAGCCGAATTCAAACATCCACTCCTCATAGATTTACTTTGCAATACGGCCATGATCCTAGATCCGTGGACGTAATGGTCTACGTGTTCTCCACCAACATAAACTTTAGGAGACAGTTATATTTCTTTTGTTATATATAACGCGTTTGCATACGCATATAGAGTTAGTCTCGATTAGTCTCTGTTAATTTTATTAAGTCTGCTCTGTAATGTAATTACGCCGCCTTTGTGCCGTAATACTACCATACTGTTATGACTGCATTTTTATTATAAGAAGACTCTATTTTCCAACGTAATTCGTACTTGAAGATCGTTGCCAAGGCTGGTGTAGAGGGCCCCTGCTCAGCTAAGGTTTTGTGCATTAGTGTATAGTTCTTATTTCATTTCTTTAAATCTCATTGTGCCATAATCCATTCACATGTTTATACATTGCATTTTTCATGATACATATGCTTCATTTCTGTTTATAAACTTTCATGCTTTCCATTTCACTTCTGTCTTTCATGTTTTATGTTGTTAATCACTGATCAATGTTCTTGTTTCAGGTTATAGATAGGCAGCCCGGGCATTTTCATAGCTTTTTGAATAATGACATGGAATTAACATTGTTCTGCTGCTAATTTGTTTTTCTTAGTTTCTGTTTAATTTCAGTACTGCTTTGTTTAATTCAGTTTTGCTCATTTGCTTCAATAGTTAAATTTAGATATATTAAACTGCTCATAACATCTTCAGTTGCCTCCGAAAGCCACAGCTGGACTGATGGTGAGGGATTGTATTATGAAATGTGTAGTTTGATATTAGTTTCCTTTCTGCAAGTTAGATATATTAAATTGCTCATAACATTTTCAGTTGCCTCCGAAAGCCACAGCTGGACTGATGGTGAGGGATTGAATTATGTATGTGTAGTTTGATATTAGTTTCCTTTCTGCAAGTTAGAAATATTAAATTGTGCATGACATCTTCAGTTACCTCCGAAAGCCACAGCTGGACTGATGGTGAGGGATTGAATTATGAATGTGTGGTTTGATATTAGTTTACTTTCCGCAAGTTAGATATCAGTTACTCAAGTTGTTTATGGTTACTTCCGAAAATCATAGCTGGACTAATGATGAGGGATCAGAAGACAAGTTGATGTAATCTGATTTAGATTTACTTTGATGCAATTTTGGATTTCTTTCAGCATAATTTATTTTGTGTTTAGACAGCAGCAAGAATAGTTTGGTTTCATGCTCACTAGTTCATTGTTTTGATTCATTAGACTAGCAGCACCTTTTCATTTCAGCAGCATATTTTCATTTCCTTTCAAGTTTTGTCATTGTAAGTTTCAAATTCCTTTTTAAGTTTCAAGTTGGTAAATCATTATAGAGGATATCATTTCCTTGAAAAAACATAACCATACTTGTTTTTATTTTAGAATTTCCATCTCACCTTTGAAAACCAAAAACGACAAAAAGTTAAGAAATAGGTTATCTTGCACATATAGTGCGCCGCACTTCATCAGCTTACGAATCCCGGATTGACAAATTAAATGCAGCAATTTAGGACACACTAAATTGACCAAACATTTTGGCGCCGTTGCCGGGAAGTGTAACTAGGTAGCCAATTTCTTTAAAAAAAAAAAAAAAAAAAAACACAAAATCATAAAAGAAGGGAAAACTTGATAACTTCTTGAAGTATGCTCTCCCCTTGCACCTAGTGTGATCTGGAGGATCAGAAAAGAGAGTTATTGGTTCAGTAATTTCTTAAGTATGCTCTCTTCTTGCACCTAGTGTGACCTGGAAGATCAGAAAGAGAATTATTAGCCCAAATTTTTTTAAAAATAAAAAAATAAAAAAATGACATGCATAGAGCAAGAGATTCTAGGGGAAGGTTTATAGCTAAAGCCAAGAGTTCGATTTTCACAACTCCATCTTCTTCAAGGCATAGACCAGATTCACCACCATCTACCCCTAGCCTTAAGATTTTTGGAACTCAAGGAGCAACTGAATTAGAGGATTCTCCTATACCACCTACTAAATCCCATTTAGAAAACAAAGAGACTCTCTCTCATCCTCCCTTGGTAGAAGAACTAGAGGACTTTAAGGACTCTAAAGAAACTATCATGGCAGAGGAAGTAATAGATGGAGGTAGAGGTAGAGGTAGAAGAGGAGGAAACAATGCAGACAACAATGGTGAAGGAAATAATGGTCGAAATAGGGAAGGAGACAACTTGTTTGGATTCCCTATAGTTGATGAGGAAACTCATACAACAATGAAAAATATCTCACCATCTGTCCTCCCTAAATTTTATGGATTGCGAAGTGAGGATCCTGAAACATTTCTATTTGAGTTTGAAGTCGTGTGCCAAACCTATGACTATATGGAAGACTCTCAAAAACTCAAACTGTTTCCTTCAACATTGAAGGGATCTGCTTTGAAATGGTTCATGGGATTAGCCACTCAATCTATTAGGACTTGGAATGATATGAAACAAACATTTTTGGATAGATACTTGGACTATTTTATGCCCACCAATCACAAGGATGAGGTATTCAAGATGATGCAAAAAGAAGATGAAAATTTGGAAGACTTACTTGAAAGATTTCAATACAACTTGAAAAGAGCAAAAATGAGCAACTTAGATGATGAAACCTTGAAAGCCCTCATATTAAAAGCCATTAGAGATGAATGGATAGATATTTTAAACATGATGGGGAAAGGAGATATTTCTCAACTCCCACTTCGTGACATAACAGAACTATGTGTCCATCTCTCAAGAGGAAAATCTAAAACAGAAAAAGGGCCTAGGGATCCTTCTCTTATTAGGGCTAACAAATCTGCAACTGGATCAGTAAGTAGGGCAGAGATTGGTAACATGCTTGATGAATTCAAAACTGATATCTTAGGGAGCCTTAGTGAACAACTAGACACCCTTAAAATCCAAAACAAGCAGAAAGCAGAAACAGATGCTTTAGCCATCTTTTGTCCGAAATCTAGAAAGAAACATGCTTTAAGGGAATGTCCCTTGGATGCAAAAGTCGTAGAAACATGTATGATTTGCTCAGAAAATCATGAGATCAAGGATTGTCCTTCAATCCCTGGACTCAAAGCTGTTTTTCAAGAAGATCCAAATTCAGTAGAATCTCTCCGTTTTGTCGCAAGGAGACCTTGGCAGGGACAACAATCTCAAGGGTTTAATAACCCTATGAATCTTCAAACCCCACCAAATTGGACTCCTTGGCAACAACCTTGGCCCCAACATCAAAACTCATATCAGCCATGGGTACAAGGGATGCAAAATCCTTATGGGAGATTTGCTCAATTTTATCAATATCCTCCATCTTTTCAAAATCAACAAGCTCCACAACTTTCAAACCCAAATCCACAACTTTCATTGCCATTTCCACAACAACAACCTTCTCAACAAAATCCAAATCCTCAACTCATGCTCCCATACCAACAAAAGACAAATCAACTTCCAGCTCAGCCATTGCCAAATCCTAATAATAAGAATCCTCATAATACTTACATGGTAGAAGGACAACAATTTCCTACCTATATGATTGTTCCTCTCAACGATGTACAACTCAGATCTGGTAGAGTTTTAGAAAAACCTTCTATAGATATTCAAGAGCAAGATACCTCCGAGGAGGATTCTCTTGAAGTCAATAAAGGTTCTGAGGAAGAATCTCTTCAAAATCCAAGCATGCAAAAAGAAAAAGAAAAGTTAACACCCACAACTCCTATAGTTGAGCAACCAACATCTTCATCTACACCTCCTTTTCCCGAAAGACTACAAATTGACAAGGGGGTGGAAAAACAAATCTTGTTGCCTAACTATGACTTTCTAGATGAATTGAAGAATGTTTGTATCAAGATTCCCTTACTACAAGCCATTCGAGAGATTCCTATTCTAGCAAAAACCATAAAGGAGTTGAGTTTCAAAAGACCAGGAAGGAAACTAAAAGACACAAGAAGAATCCACCTCGTAGGAAAGATTGCAGATATTATGATGGGAAAAATTACCATGCAGAAGTATGTAGATCCAGGAAGTCCAATTGTCAAGACACATATAAATGGGATAGAAATTCCAAACACATTGATTGACTTAGGGGCTGCTATCAACATTATGAGTAGACAGACTATGGAACAGCTAAAACTTCCTAACCTTCCTTTTACACCTACTTTACTGCAACTTGCAGATCGATCAGTTATTAAACCAGATGGTGTATTAGAAGATATTTCAGTCTCCTTAGATTCTTGGGAATATCCAGTAGATTTTATGATTTTGACTCCCAAGAATAATCTAGGAGGACATCCACTTATCTTAGGAAGACCTTGGCTAGCCACAGCTGATGCTTTCATTAGTTGTAGATCTGGGGATATGTACATTTCTAATGGTAATTCGACAAATAAATTCAATTTGTATCCTCCAGCAAAAGCAATCACAGAAGTAGGAGACAATGAATGGGTTGATGATGAGGATATTATACAACCTGTTCTTACCATTTCTGAAATCAGTGAGGATAGTCAAATTCTGAACACATTAGAAAATTTTGAGACATCTTCAGAATATGACCCCACACAATTTTAGTTGGAATCTGACATAGAATATTTATCATCAAGACAAATGTCTCTTTACTCTATGGAAGAATTTGGTAGTTCTACTATTGAGATTTTTCCAGGAAAAACATTGAATATCAACAAACATTTGGAAAAGTCACAACAAGAAGAGCTAACCAAAATCTTGCAAAAACATTCTACTGCATTTGCATGGGAGTATACTGACATGAAAGGTATTGATCCTAAGACTTGCATCCATCACATCTATATTGAGGAAAACAGTAGACCAATCAGACAACCTCAAAGAAGGATGAATCCAAATCTTAGGGAGATAGTGAAAGAAGAGCTCCAAAATCTACTCAATGTAAACTTCATTTATCCAATTTCAGATAGCCGATGGGTTTCTCCTTTGGTTATAGTACCTAAAAAGAATGGTAAATGGAGGGTATGCATTGATTACAGGGAATTGAACAAAGCAAATTTGAAGGATCACTTTCCTTTGCCTTTTATCGATAAGGTATTAGATACATTAGCAGGTAAAAAGTACTTTTCATTTTTGGATGGTTTTAGTGGCTATAATCAAATTCAGGTAGCACCTGAAGATCAAGATAAGACCACATTTACTCGTCCATGGGGAACTTTTGCCTACCGAGTTCTTCCTTTTGGGTTATGTAATGCACTTGCAACATTCCAAAGAGCAGTACTAGGAATTTTTTCTGATCTAATCCATGATTGTGTAGAGGTTTATATGGATGATTTTACAGTTTATGGTAATTCTTTTGAAGAGGCATTAGAAAATTTGGAAAAAGTTCTTATAAGATGTAAAGAAACAAACCTTTCATTAAGCCATGAAAAATGCTTTATGATGTTTACTGAAGGGATTGTTTTAGGACATCATATTTTAGGAGATGGGATTAAGGTTGATAGATCAAAAGTTGAAGTCATTTCCAAGTTGCCTATTCCAAATTGTCAAAGAGATGTTAGAAGTTTTCTAGGATTTACTGGTTACTATAGAAGATTTATAGAAAACTTCACTAAAATTGCATCTCCACTCTTCAAATTGCTTACAAAAGACTGTGAATTCAAATGGGATCCTGATTGTCAATCAGCCTTTGAAACTTTGAAAACAAGAATATCTGAAGCACCTATCTTGAGAGGACCAAATTGGAAACTCCCTTTCCATATTTCAACGGATGCTTCAGATACAGCTCTAGGAGCTGTGTTGGGTCAAAAAGATTTAGTTCCTTATGCCATTTATTATACCAGTAAAAATTTGACTCCCACAGAGTTGAACTATACTGTGACTGAAAAAGAGTTTTTAGCTGTTGTTCATGCAATTAATAAGTTTAGATATTACATAACAGGCTATGAAACTTTTATTCATACTGACCATTCTGCAATTAGATATTTAATGAACAAACCTGTTACTAATGGCAGAGTGACAAGATGGCTTTTACTTTTGCAAGAATTCAATATTACTGTGTTGGATAGACCAGGAAAATAGAATACAGTAGCTGATTTCTTGTCTAGGATTCAAAATACTAAAGAATATTCTCCTGTAGAAGATAAATTTCCCGATGAATACTTGTTTGCAGTAACTATTAAGACCCCTTTGGTATGCGTATATTGCTAACTATTTGCCACAGAAACTATATTTCAAGAGAAAAAACGAAAAATTATTCGGTGAGAGTTCAAAATATTCATGGATTTCTAACGAATTGTTTAAAACAGGCCGCATCTTGTGATCAAGATGTGTCGGGGAAGATTAAATGCCCGATATTCTTAAGGCATGTCATGATGAACCATGCGTACACTTTGCAGAGCAAAGGACGGCCTATAAAATCCTCTTTAGGGATATTATTGGCCTTCCTTTCAAAGATGCAAAACAATATGTCAAAAGGTGTGATACCGCCAAAGAGTAGGAAACCTACCCTTTCAAATGAAATTCCATTGCAAACACAAGTACTATCAACCCTTTGGAAAATGGGCTTTAGATTTCATTGGACCTATTAATCCACCATCCAAGCAAAAGAAGTATATATTGGTTTGTACCGATTATGTTACTAAATGGGTAGAAGCCAAAGCATTAGTATCTACTACCTCCACAATTCAGCTTGTTCATTTTCTTTATGAGGATATTTTTACTCGCTTTCGTGTTCTAAGAGAAATTGTGACAGATCGTGGACGCCAATTCACATCCAATTTGGTGGAGAAGTTGATGAAGAATACAAAATCAAGCACATAAGATCTACTCCTTACCATCCGCAAGCAAATGGTCAAGTGGAGTCCACAACAAAAGTTCTTGAAAGTATCATCACCAAAACTATTCATCTACATAGAAGAGATCGCGTAAAGGCTTCCGAAGCCTTATGGGCCTACGTAACTACATGGAGGAATACAACAGGACATTCTCCTATGAACTTGTTTATGGGAAAGAAGTCTTTGCTCCCATCGAGTTCCAATTCAAGACCTTCAAGATAGCAAGCTAGGGTTGGGGATGGACTTATCGTAAGCCCAAAAGCATGTAACGGAGCAAGCTTGAAAACGACACTGAGCGGAGATCGACAAGAAGCAATTTTAAACCGATCTAGTTCAATATCAAAGAGCTAAATGGCATGACAAGTACATCAAAGAGAAGAAGTTTCAAGAAGGAGATTGGGCATTGTTATTTGATTCCAAGTTTAAAGATTTCAAGGAAAATTTCGTACCATTGGCTTGGGCCATGAGATCGACAAGATCTTTAGCAATGGATGTGTAAGAATCAAGACCATTGATGAAAGCTTCAAACTCCCTCTTATTGTGAATGACCATAGATTGAAAGTTTATCATAAGCCACTCTCAAAAGAGGATTTTGTCAAAATGTTTCAAGAAATTTCGCAATCGGGGGCCGGTACGTACACCCTTCTTCTCCACCGTACCCCAGCTTTTGTCTCTTTCTGAAGCAAAAAAAAATAAAAAAAATTAAAAAAAAATTTAAAATGGTATATGCCCTCGAAAACCAATCACCGATTGGCAGTCTTATACTAAAAATATAGGGTGAAAATCGTGAACACCTAACACTCTATATTTTCCAAAAAAAAAATCTCTCTCTTTCATTTCACAAGTTTTGTGACCACCCACTCCATTCCATTCCACTTCATTCCATTTCATTTCACTTCATTTCACTCCATTCCACTTCATTTTATCCATTTCATCAATAAAAAATATTTTTCATGACCATTTCCATCCGATCATTCGTCATCCGTTCATCTCCATTCATCCAAGTAATAGTTGTGTCGCCTTTCCATACCGACTCGCTTTCCGCGTGTACCAGGCGTATTCAGCCTACTACTCTATTTTCAAAAGAATGTATGAAATACGTATATTATTTCATAATCATGAAATAAAATGCAGGTGAGAGGATCAAAAATGAAGACCGTATATTCAAGACACCAATAAAGAGCAACTAGTTGAAGACCAAGGAAAAGGCAAAGATTCCAAAGGTATGAATAAAATTTATTTCAAATAGCATTGAAAAAAACATTTTTATATAGTTATGAACCATGAGCTCCATCCTTTATGTGCAATGATTATATCGACAATTCGTAACCTTTCACGATCTCCATATTATCCTCGCATTCATTCTCAAACGGTTCCATCATTAAACCCCGATCTTCACTCATGTTCCCATATTCTACGGATAATGAGACGTATTTGATTCGACCACTGGGACTTGCTGTACCGTATATCCATAACCGTTGTTGAAACGTGCTCATATTTATTGTGTACCACCAAAATTCAAAACATTGCCGGATGTGTTATACTCGTTAACCTCACAAACATATCTCTATTGTGCTCACGAAACCCCCTCTCGTTCGTTCACTCCATTTCGTTCTTTACTACGTTATAGTTTGTATACCACTTTCCGACATTTACCCACAACATTGTGCTCATCTCCGTGCATTCAGCCGTTCTATTTCCATTAAACCCTCACGCAAAATTGTGAAGAGCAAAAAGAAAATGGGTAAATTGCTAAGAGCAGAACCGAAGGACCTAAGTTTATGGAGGGATATCCGCAAGTAAGGGATATATTGAAGAAAGCAAATTGGCCGCGGTTTATCCGTAAATTCGCAGGTTATCATAAAGAAGCCACAAAAGCATTCGCAAGGCCGTTTAATGGCTTGGAAGTTAGAGATTGGAGACCTTAAGCTCACACACGAAGCATCTATAAGATTCCGCCACTAACTTCTTCAGGAGGGTGAGCGTTGGTTTAAGAATAAAAGTATCGTTGATGAAGCCCTGGAGAACAATCTTACAAAATCAAGGCATGGACATAACTATTTTTAAAAAGAGAATTCCCTGTGGCATGCATTGAAAGAGGAATGGGCTACTTTGTCGTTGGGTTTTTGTTCAGAAATTCATTACATGTGAAGGCCGTTTTGGGTCCATGTATATGTACCATACTGTGTTACCGATGAATTTTTCTAGATAATCAAACTCTCAATCTCCCATATTTTCTATTCAATAGTTTGAAGAAAATGTCCGTGACTGCTCGTAACGCTAGGGAGATGTAGAACCACATCTATATCATCACGGCCTTGTAAAAATTTTGATTGAAAAGGAGTTAAAGGAAAAGAAAGACACATGGGAACAATTTCCGGTTAGAAATTTCTTTGAGGAACCTCGTGAAATTTCGAAGGTGGCATAACAAGAAGGAGTAGAAGAAAAATAATAAATGATAAAACCCAAATTACTCCTAATCAAGAAATTCCCGAAGGTAGCACAACAAGAAGAAGTAGGAGAAAAAGAACACCGATGAAATTCAAAATACCTCTACTACTACACCGAAAGAACTTCGATAGGGAAGAGAGACTCGTCAAAGAGGAAGAAGAAAGAAATCAAGGGTAAGAAGCCAATAACATCAAAAGAGAGAAAAACTATTGAGGCTATACATAAACCCCTTCTTCCGAAGAAGAAGATCACCAAGTGTTATCTCGAAAGATTAGTTTATCTTCAAAAACAAATTCTCTGTACAAGAAGACAAGAGAAAGGAAAACAAAACAAAAGGATAGTGTACCATAGCGTGTGAGAAGAAGCAGACTTAAGGGGAAATTGAGGAAAACGCAAATGAAGGGTCCTCATTTCATTGATTTGGGAGAGGAACATCCGAATGTACCTCTCACCGAACATAGTCCATCTCGCCGCTTAGTGAACTCGGTTCATTTCATTCTTAGTCGACATTGAACATACTCCATCCTATTCTCGCAAGATGTTGATGTGATCCTTCTACCCGCATTTTGAAGATAATCCTCTTCACGGCATTTTGGGGACACCAACAAAAATGACACCTCGATATAGACCCTGAAGTTAAGAAAGTATAAGGACTATATAGAATATTTGGAAAAGGCGCCTACAGTGTCCTAGTACTTCATCCATCCAAACACACAAGACAAGATGATTTAGTCCAATCACTAAACAGAAGTCTTTGAGCTAGAGCTTTTAACCGACACATCAAAAATGAAAATGAGACATTGAAGGAACAAGGCAAATCGGACAAAATAATTCATGATAATACCATGCTACATCCGGGAATATGGCAAGAAGAACCGTAAATTGAAAAGGAAATGCCGTGGTTAAGGTATAATCGGTTAATATCAAATTCTAGGTGCTTAATGAAGAAACCCGTAACGTTAAGAAAGACCAAGGAAGAGGAGGAGAGTGATTGATGTGTCAAGAAGTGTCAAGGCACATGAACTAAGGAAGGAATATCAAAATTTTGGTCGCATGAGGACATGCAACACCTTCACAAAGGGGGGGTATGTTGAGTCTCAATTCTTAAGCATCTTTTCCATACACTTTTCTATACCTTTTTCACTCACTCCGAACCTCCCAAGTTGTCAATATCATTGTATATCAATTGCAAAAAGACATCTAACATGGTTTTTAACTATATTTTTGTGTCTCCGTCGTTTTATTTAGATTTTGTTCATTTAGTCATGACCTTGCCACTTTCCGTTACCGCCGCATCTTTCCGTGCCCATTTTGTGAAACTCTCATGTTACGTGTCTACAGGAAAAAACGGGCCACATGGGCAAGTCGTAAATGATGTGGACATGGTTCATGTCCTATTAGTTCGAGCAAACTCATCTAAATAAGTTGCGGCCGCGCGTCCAAATGGAAGTCAACCATAGAGTCTCACTTCGTGATGCCGTGACTCGTTTCGTGTCACGTGAAGGTGCATATGGCCGTTTCGAGTTGCGAAGATAAGTCGACATCCGTACATGGTTCCATAGGCCGAATTCAAGCATCCACTCCTCATAGATTTACTTTCCAACACGGCCATGATCCTAGATCCGTGGACGTAATGGTCTACGTGTTCTCCACCAAGATAAATCCTTTAGGAATTAGTTATGTTTCTTCGTTATAAATAACGCGTTTGCATACGCATATGAGTTAGTCGATGTTAGTCGTTAGTTTTATTAAGTCTCGCTCCGTAATATAATTACGCCGCCTTGTGCCGTAATACTACCATACCATTAAGGATCGCATTTTAATATAAGAAGACTCGTTTCTTCTGAACGTAATTCGTATTTGAAGATCGTCGCTAAGGCCGGGTGTAGAGGGCCCCGCCGCCCAAGGTTTTGTGCATTAGTGGCATAGTTCTTATTTCATTTCTTTAAAGCTCATTGTGCCATAGAATTCATTCACATGTTTATACCTTGCATTTTTCATGATACATATGCTTCATTTCTGTTTATAAACTTTCCCCGCTTTCCATTTTACTTCTGCCTTTCATGTTTTATGTTATTAATCACCGATCGTTGTTCTTGTTTCAAAAAGCCATGCATAGGCAGCCCTGGGCATTTTCGTAGCTTTTTGACTAATGACATGGAATTAATGTTGTTCTCCGTCGCTAATTTGTTTCTCTTAGCTTCTCGTTTAATTCTGCATCGCTTTGTTTAATTCAGTTTTTCTCATTTGCTTCGTAGTTAAATTTAGATATATTAAATCAAGCCATAACATCTTCGGGCCACTTCGAAAGCCACAGCTTGACCGATGGTGAGGGATTGTATTATGAAATGTGTAGTTTAGTATTAGTTTCCTTTCTAAATTTAGATATATTAAAATGCTCATAACATCTTCGCTGTTTCCTCCGAAAGCCACAATTGACCGATGGCAGGGATTGTATTATGAAATGTGTAGTTTGGTATTACTCTTTCTCGCAAATTTAGATATATTAAATTGTGCATGACATCTTCATTTCTCCGAAAAGCTACAAATTGACCGATGGTGAGGGATTGAATTATGAATGTATGGTTTGATATTAGTTTACTTTCTCGCAAGTTAGATATCGCTTACCAAGATGTTTATGGTTACTTCCAAAATCATAGCCGGACTAATGATGAGGAATCAAGACAAGTTGATGTAATCCGATTTAGATTTACTTTGATGCAATTTTGGATTTCTTTTAGCATAATTTATTTTGTGTTTAGACAAAGAAGAAGAATAGTTTGGTTTCATGCTCACTAGTTCACCGTTTTGATTCATTAGACTAGCAAGATCTTTTCATTTGTGCAAAGACGTTTTCATTTCCTCAAGTTTTGTCATCAGAATTCTCAAATTCCTTTTTAAGTTTCAAGTTGGTAAATCATTACATATGATATCATTTCCTTGAAAAACATAACCATACTTGTTTTTACTTTTAGAATTTCCATTTCATCTTAGAAAACCAAAAACGACAAAAAGTTAAGAAATAGGTTATCTTGCACATATAAGAAGGGCCGCATCACTGCCTTACGTATCCCTTTGACATTGATAAATTAAATGCAAGAATTTAGGACACACTAAATTGACCAAACAACACAATGTATCGATTGTACACATTCCCCGTACATGTATAATTCAAAGCATCCACGCACATGGGACAAGAGCCTCCCTATGTACAACATAGTTATAATCAAAGCTCTGTCAGCTCAATCGGCCATAGCCCCTTTTCAAGTGGGCTTGGGATTCCAACCACTATGTCCCATTGACGTAGCTTACAAGCATTTGTTGCCGCTTTCAAAGCACTGTACTCATGTCCAAATTCCTCGAAGTTGACAAAGCAAGTAGCTTCATTGAGCGTATCCAACACATCCTCCAATATGTTCATGATATATTGGACAAAGCCAATGCCAAGTACAAGCAACGCCATGATCAACACCGGTGCCACACAACTTCCAGGTGGGGCGACAAAGTATGGCTACATTTGGCAGTATGAGCGCCTCACCGGACCCCAACGCAAGCTTCGCCCGCTCCGATACGGTCGTACACCATCACCAAGGCTTTCGGGAATAATACCTTCGAGCTCGCATTCCACCATTCCTTGGTCTACACCCGCCTTCAATGATCACCTCGTCCTTACTTCTCCCCACCTCTACCGGACACCTCGACATTGCGAACAACTCGTCACCAACAAGAGCAACTGCATCGCATGGAATGTAGCCAACGATCGTATCATGGACATGCAAATCAAGAACATCACAACAGAAGATCCAACTATATCGGGTTGTCAAAGCTGGCCAACTCCTACACCAAGGAAAGTGGTTCACCAAGGACCAAGTTCAAAGGTAAATTTCTTCATCTCATGGAGGAACTTAACGCAATGGGGACCATTGCTTTCTAAGGGGGAGGAATGATCCAAGTGGATATTGGTGGTCACCCGCCTATTCCACTTGGGGCTCCACCATTGTCTATTTCAGTTTTTCGCCGGCAGCCGCCTTATTATTTTTACAGCTTTTCTAGTCCCAAACTTCCGAGAGTCGTTTTCGAGGCCCTAAACAACGTTTTTTGGGAAAACGAGAGCAACATGGGTCCTCTGATAGACTCCTAACGAGGTATGGTATGCGTCAAACGGAGATCGTATGCCAAAGTTATTACGCTCGGGAAGTTGAAACACCAATTTACCCAAACGTGGCCCATAGTTTTGTGCTTCATCTCCTAGGTTGTGGTTTTACCGTTTAGGATTTCCTCATTGTTTCTAACAATAAATAGGCCCCCGAGCCCTCATTTTAACTCGCTCGTAGACCCGTAGCCGCCACATTCTTTCTCGCAGATAGCTACCGTTGCCCTAGCTAGTTTTATTTCCATTCTCATTCGTAAGAAAATTCTTAGTTCTTTAACATTAATGAAATGAAGTGTTATTTTCGTCGCATCTCCGTATTTATGGTTATATGTTTATTCTCGTTGCGTTCCCACATAAATCGATCACTTGGGGATTCATTGATGGGGAGAGGCATCTAGTTACACAATTGGAGGCCATTCTAGACATTCTAGAGAGGCAAATATGGAGTTGGGCATTCATAACACATTGGAGACAGGAAACCTTTCATATAAGGATGTCACTTTAGAGGAAGATGGATTGCGCAAAGATTCACTTTTGGCAAAATTGCTTGAGGACAAGAAACATTTTGATGGGGGAGGACCGTAATATTCCAAATTTTCCATCACCGATTGGAATATTAGAGTTCTTACTTTTCTTATTTAGTTAAGTAATTAAAATGGTGGAGGGCCCCATAAACCCATTAGATGAATAAAATCCACTTCTATAGTGTGAATGTGGGTTAATTAAGTAGTGAGTAGCATTATGGAGTAGTGGAGTAGCATAATAATGAAGAAATATTGGAGTTCATAGAGAATTAATGAGGAATATGATGGAGATATGAGAATAAATTGCGTACGTGATGGAGGAAGTGGTGCATTAAATGCACACATGATGGAGGAAGTGGAGATTAATTAAGGAAAGCATGGATGGAGACTGCGTAGGATAACGCAAAGATTTATGGAGGCTAGTGGCCACATGTGGCCGTTGGGTACCACGAGGTGGGCCAAGGCTAGGGAAAGTCGACAACCATAAAAGGCAGATGAGGGAAGCAAAGGAAGGGAGTGTGGATTTTTACTGTTGAGTGTCGTAAGACATTTCTTTAAAATGATTCAACTATTTAGCTAAGTTCACATATATGTTGTTTAGCAATTGTGTGTTCCCCGAGCTGAATCCCACCCTTACCTTACCTGGGACTTCAAGTGCCTACCTCCGGAAAGGTTTTCTTGGGCAAATATCTATCATCCGGAAATCGTTGCCACTTTTAGCCACTCTCATCTCGCACTTCCGCCTATAGGAATTATGCATTCCTTAACTTGTGTTTGATATTTGGAAGGTATTTCACAATACTTCACCGAGAAACTTATCGGTGGACTTGTACTTCCTTCAATATATGGATCCATTTCAGTCTTCTCCAGGAGTTTCACAATGGAGCCATCCATCTATTCTCCTTTGCGCAACATTTCTTGCAGGAATTGTGTAATTTTGCAAGGAGGGTTCGAGGAGGTTATCGTTCTATAATTTTAAGATTGGTAAGAACAATTATATAGGACAACATCAAAACCACTTTGGAGCCTAGGATCTAGCCCTAGACCTCGCAGAGGGATCTCTTAGATTTATCTTTTTTTATGAATATGATTTTAGGCTAGTTATAATGATTGTAGGGGTTGCTTTTTCGATTGATTGTTTGGTTGGATTAGAAGATCCTCTTTGAACTAATTCCATCGGGCTATGGAGTCATAAAAGGTCGGATTTTTGCATCAAATTTTCAAGAGAATCCACAAGGAAAGCTAACTACATTTACCGGATCTTACAACATATTGAATTATGAGATGATCGTAAAAAGTGAATTCAAGAATGGTTAAAAAGAAATTAAGTGTTTATTAACCGACTTAAGAAAACATTTATATCGTAAATACAATGAAATAAGGTGTTCTAATAGAAAATATTAATCTTCATATTTCTCGCTTTTACAATTATATTTAAATGATGTACGCAGAGAAATAAAAATGGAAAACATTAAACACTTAAAAGAAATAACATCACCAAGTAAACACATCTCAAGAATCTTGCAAATGGTATTTTATTAATGCTCCACTCTCAAAAAATACAATGCTCCAAAAGAAAAAATTTACAATCTAGGTTCCAACCCCTAATACCGAGAACGAATGCAAGATTTAACTAACTCTACAATGTTTGTCGTATCTACATAGGAAATCTATTATTAATTACAATAATAATTAAAATTTGACTAGTGTGACCAAGAAGTGGACACAATGGAATAACTTTGACATCTAGCCCTATTCTCCCGTAAGGTCGTTGCTTCTTGATTTGATCTGATATAAAATACGCATTTGGACGATCCGATGTTGATATGTTGACTTGGCTAATATGATGGCTATGCTGATTTTCTTATGCATTGGCTTTCACCCTTCGGTAGTCACGCAATTTTTCCCACCGTTGCTCATTTGGAAGCTTGATCCCGATCATCTTTCTATATATCTCATCCGTCTCCGTGAATTTCACAAAAGCTGGCCTCAACACAAAAATTTGTTTAATTCCATGCTAGATGAATATATCATTATCCATGGTTTCAAGGAAAGCTATTCCAATCATTGATCCTTTAATCCTCGCAAACTTGGTTGTGTCCTCGGTAATCTCTTTCACTTTTCACATATTCTTGTCTCGGGCATAAGCTTATAATTTATTACAAAAATAAAGGGAGGGTAACCCTCTTTCACTAAATGCTCAATTCTACTAAATAATCTACTAACACCAACTTCTAAATTGTGGAACTTTTCCTCTAATCGTGTGACCAAGATTTTCTTATTAAGCACTTTCTGACTTCCCAGAATTGTTGATACTCCGTCCTCAACTCTAACTCGCCTTTAATTCGAACCTCGTTATTGGAATTTAAAATTCGATAATGTTATTTGTTGTCTTAGGCATCCCTACAAGCTCCTTGGTTGCTTTCTCTATGGCATCATTTACCTCGTTCAATCAAGCTCTTTTGTTCAAATATGATTTGAATAGAAGGCCATATTTTATTCATAGAATCAATTATGTTTGTCCAAATAATCTATTTTTCAAGCCAATGGTCTAACCAATGGAATATTTTCTTTTCCTTTATCATTATTTCCAATCTACTTTTGAGTTTCGTATTTCCATTTCATGTGCATTTTCATACCTTATCTTGAAATGCTTCAAGGTATTACTCTATATTTCTCCATCTTTTTTATTTCCTCTATTTGTATAGTCATATTCTCCATGGATTTGGCCGTCTATCCTACACCACCCGATGTGATTTTAGTTTCTCGAGTAGCCGTAGGGATGACCGCGATAGGAACAACATCCAAAGGAATAATGGCCATTTTTGTAGCTTTTTTCCTTTTCCTTAACCAATCTCTCCATCTCCGTTCTCCATCTACTCCAAGTTGTGTTGACTACTCCATTATCACCTTCATCATCTTCCTTTTTTGCTTCATTCTCCCCCCTATTTCCTTTGTTAAAGGGTCTTCGTAGGGCCGACATTTTAAGTTTCTTTATCGGTTTCCCATGTCGACCTCTTCTTCTTCGTGATCTCTTCCACTACCTCTACATTTGTTGGATCATATCCAATATCACAACTAAATCTTCTGGTGGATTTGATTCTAAGATTCTTGGCAAGAGAAGAAATCTTCTCCAATTTGAGTTGAGATTGAATGTTAGCTAGTGATACCCGTAATTTAGATAGCCTCATTGCAAGTTGATTGTAAGCAGGGAGGATATCATCTCTCCGCCCTTCTTGTGCATATCCATCCGATCTATTACGGATACCTCCGACATTAAACTCAAAAGTTGTATGCTTGAAATTTGCAGATGATTTAGATTAAGAAATACTAAGCTTCTAAGAAAGCCATTCTCATCGTTCATTTCTATGAGTTAAAGGTTGATAAAATCCTTCTTTTGAATTGTTGGTTTGTTTCCAAAACTTTTTGTAAGTGTTGGTTTTCAATATCTCATTCTTCCTTTTAATTTTCCCTCCTCGAAGGTTTCATAAATTTTTTCCTCCTTTTCCCCTCGTAGCAAACAGGCAGATGTAGGTGTTTGAAGGCTTTATCGTCGAAATGGAATTGTAGCCGAAGATGTAGAAAATGTATTTTAGCCACTCCATCGGAGAAGAACTAGAGAATCTCTAATAGTTATGATTTTTTGTCGCTATGTTTCCTTGCTTGAGCTACGTCCATATGAATTCTTTCTCTTTTTGTATTTTATTTTGAATTCTCTCGTTAGATATATCACTCAAAGTAGACCGATCATCTCTAAGCCTTTTTCTTCTTCTCTCCGTATTTTTCTTTTCTCGTGATAGGTTTTTAAGTGCTTGAGGATGAAATCACCTTCTTCACCCTCTTGCAATGTATTTGTCGCCCAATTTATTTGGTTCATGAATTGCTCAATTTGAGTCTTCAGGGTGTGGATATATGGAGTTGATTTATTTTCCACCTCGTTTCTTAGAGATGATTCCCAATGGGTCATAAGACCAAGTGAAACTATGATTCAAATTCATCTCCCTCGCATTCTCCGTCGGCCTCCTCTCCCCGTCGCTCTATTATTGAAAATGAAAGGACCAATTTGGGACTTGATCCTAAATCGAGACTTATTTTTGAAGATACAAAATGTACCTCATCTACATTGATCATATGTCCGATGTACTCCAGGCAAAGATTCTCATGGGGAGGAAATTTGGTAGCTTTTAAGGGGCCAACTCACACCCATAAATTCAAATCTCTATGTGCTTTTGGTATAAGTACGAGTCACCAGCTTCTTATTCGTTATGATAGTCGATGATCTTCTTAATATATTCATTAACCCTTGGTTCCAATCGTGCCGCCGAGGATTCTCATCGATGGATGCACAAAGGTTTTAACGAAATCCTTTTTAGGTGTAATCATTTTGTTCCTTCTGGCTGGCATGGTTGTCCAAAAGATGATTGATTGAGGTTGCGAGTCTTCATTAACTTTCCTCATTATAAACTTGAACCGCTGTTCGAAATATAAAAACATGTAAACTATGACCGAAGTGTGAAATTTAACAAACTATTCAAGAATGGAATCACTTAGAAACTCGACCGAAGTTAAACATAATTGAAGACTTGGAATCTGATGAAAGCATGGACAGAAAACCTATCATTTTCTTCATCTATCCACCGATATAGATGGTATCCTAGAAAGTATTAAAGGACAAATGGAAAATATGTTGGGTCCTATCGTGGAAAGTAGAAGAAATATATGTGACTATTCTTTGGTAATGGAGTTTCGTAGCCATGAATAACTCCTGTTTTGGCTCTCGCTAGAAAAATCAAATTTTTGTAGACTTCGCAGGGCTTTACAGAGAAAGGAATGGTTTCTTCAACCACAAGACCTTGCATCATTTTCATGATGGAATGGGCACTCATGGTAACGAGGAATTCTTTGTGGGGATGCCAACATATCTCTCTGCTTTATATCACGTAAAGATGACATTTTCTAAAAAAACGCGGAAACTATGGGTTTCGAGGAATATATAATAAGATAATTTAGTCTCCCACAACTCTATATCGACTTCGTTGATGAGATTGTCTTCTAGCCAATAGTATACATCAAAAAGTTCTAAATTTTGAATCGTCTCATGTATCTTGAAGCCTTTGTCAAAGAAAGGCCACATGATCTAGTCCACATGAGGGTGAACCATTGGTTTAATGGTTGTTGTTTTTTCTGAGGCATAATTTCTTACCGAGAAGGAAATTAATTTCAAATGCACATAAGAGGATTACAAGAAGAGGGGAAAAGAAAGGGATTTGTGCTGGAATCAAGAAGTGGGACCCAGGGAGAAAAAGGAATTCAAGAAGGGGAACTTTGTTGGATTCCGTTAGCCACCTATGAAATTTGTTATACCAAAAGGTGGCTAAATATTCTTTGGAGCCTTCAAGGAACAAATTTTATTGCAAAAAGTGTTATCTCTTGAAGACTCTTGAAGGCCTCAATGCCTCTCAGCCCAAAATCTTCCCTACCGTGCCCATGTTACACTCTCGAATTCGTTGATTTCATGACAAGAAACCGCTGCAAAATCACCTCGTTTTCCTTTCCTCACTTGAAAAAATAACCTCCATTTTTCTCCCTTTTCCTCCATAAACTCGCTCTAACTATTGGTTGATGCCATCCAATGTACCACGCTCCTCCCACACCCTTCCGAAGAAGTAAAACCAACAACGCAGGATTTTGTAATACAGTTTTGCACATATGTGTGTTCGAATGAAATTCAGCTTTTATGAGTTGTGATTCTATACCATGATCTAGCTATCGATCACCGGGGTGATCAATAGCGCTCCGCATTGTACCGTAATGTTGTTTCTCGTAGAGTCATGAACCTTGTCCAAAGGAAGAAACCCGCTTATAGAAGAACAAGTCACAAATGAGTTAATGGAGCCACACTTCCGAGGTTTGAACCTAGATTTTAATGGACCGAAGTGAATAGAAGCCATGGTGTTAAACCCGGCTTGACCTAAGGTCACTTATTGTTCAAAAGTCGAAGTAGCTTTTGATCGCACCGCTTTTGGTACTAAAGGAAAACCACTCAATAGCAAGCGATCTCCGTGAAAATCCGCCACGTCGACGGACAATACCGCCTCACCACTCCCTCACCGCACGTTAAATATCGACCGTGGGCTCCGCCGCAATATTGACGTACGCCGTCCGATCCGAGGCCGGCTCATCGAATGCTGATCACACCCAAAGGAGCCTTTCTGGGATAAACTAAGGTGGCGAAAAAGATCCATGGCCCAAAATCAATCGCCCGGTCCCCATGACCTCGACAACAATCGCTAATTCCATTGCACGGGTGGTCCCTAATGCCTAGTCAACGTACATGTCAAGACACACACGCAAAGAATCGATTAGAGCGGTTCTTGTTTGGTTGCTCGCATAGTCGTGAAACTGGGACCAAATTGTTGTAGGGAGTGATTTCGTGTACCCCGGTCACAAACAATTCGATCGCCGCAGGGCCCCCAAAACGGACTCGATAAGCTTTATAGGGAGTGATTTCATAAAAATTTCTGCGGTCATAAACACCTTGACATCGCAGCCCCAAATGGACCCGATAAGTTTATAGGGCGGATTTCATAAAAATTTCGGGTCACAAACACCCCCGACGTTAGCAAGCCCTAAAAGAGACCCAATACGGCTTTATAAGGTGGATTTCATAAAATTTCGGTCACAAAGACCCCGACGTCACGGCTCCTTTGTAACCCAAAATGGTTTATGCGCTTGGTTTTACTCAGAGCTTCTGTGTCCGGCATGTTATTCGATAAAGGGTGATTAAATGGTTTTTCCATTCTACTAAAGAAAAATCCGAAGGCTAGACCGTCGATTCTCACGCCTTTCGATTCATTAAAAGGAAGCTATCCATGGGTTTGATTTCCACGTCTCGTCAATGCTTCATGGGCATTGATGCCTCATGAGCCCCCGCGCAACACTACACATCAACCGTGCACAGAATAAACCACAAACAAAGAGTATCGTTGTTGAAGACAAACATACCGGTAACAAGAGATCAGAGATTAAGTTCCGTGGGGGACACGACTAAGATTGATTATCAAAAGCCTAATCCTCCCAATTAAGACATAGTTAAAAGAAAATCATAAGTGTTTTATTAGACAAGAAAGCCTCCACCGCCACATCGTAGGCAAATTTATTCCTCCCGCTATCACAAAGCCACCTCGTGCCTCAAGCAGTATCCAAACACAAAGCCAATTAATGGATCAAAAGAAACATTTTCCTTAGCATTACCTGCAGAAGTTAATTCTGTAAATAAACTTAATGAAAATATCGTTAGCCGTTACTTAACATAACGCAGCCTCAAAAGTCAATAAGAGCTCCCATCGAGCTTAATCTTAAATATAAAACAATTAATACGTACAAAAAAACATCTATAAACTTCTTCATCAAGCCCTCAAAGGCCGAGAAGCCATTAAGTCCGTATTAATTCACCTAGGAGATCTTTTATCGTATCTCACCTCCTCATTCTTCTATAAATACTACCGGAGAAGATGAGAAAGGGGTTGGTTGTTGAATTTTGAAATATACTTGAGCTTGAAACTCCTACTTCTAGAAGATGTTCACCGGCCTTTGAGCTCTATTTGTGATCGTATGTTAGCTATGAATGATGATTGTTGTTGTATATCGACTTAAAGTCAGAATCTATTTCAAGCATCAATACAAGCTAATTTATGGGATCCCCACTATGTCGACTTCGGTGATGTTATTTCTTATTGTAAATTGTTATTTTATTTCTCGTTTTCACTATGTTCATCTCTCTTATAAAGAACAACATCCATAGAGTTAGGACCTATCGTATATCAATACCCTTCTCCTCGACTAAAAATCTTTATCTACATGTTTTCTTCCACCTCGTGTTATTTAGGAATGATTTACTCCGCCTAAGCATAGGAATGTCGGTGTTCCCTCGTCCTATTGCCTTAGCTAATTTTTTATTCTTAAATGTTATTTTCATTATATGTTAAGTAGAGATAAACCAAGGAAGATATTGTGTGCTCCCGGGTCCTAGTTTTATCCCCAAAGACCTGCCCGAATGTTTCCCTTGGAATGTGTTGAAAGCCGGCTAGTGCTGGCGACCTATCGATCTTTGTGGCCATTCTTTGTTATCTTTGTGTTTGTCTTGAAAGTTACCAAGTAGAGTGCAGCTAGGAGAGGATTTGTGGTGAGCCCGACCCTCATTTTCTCTTATCCAACAGCTTCTTCAAGTTTCCCTTTGTTTTAAAAATGTTTTTCTATTGAAATTACATCAAAAGTAGGCTAGTTTAGAAGTACTTACCTGATCTTATATTACTTTTATGTTCTCTTTCTTAGGTGTATGTCAAAAGAAAGCTAGTTTAGAAGTACTTCGTCGATCTTGGGCCGCTTTCCTCGTGTTCTTCATTTGTTTAAATCCGTTTCTTTTTGTAACACTTCATCCCATAAAATCAAACTTTAAAGAGATCCTTAGACCTAAAATATGACTTGCCCCATGGACCACTCTTGCCCCTTGTCAAGCCTAATTAAACCCTATTATGACTCCATAGCCCAATGGACTAAAACCCTAATTATATATCTTTCTCGTCAAAGCTATTCGTTTTTTCGCAACTTCACACCTTTGAAACTCTTGCACTTAGAAATTTCCACCTCAAACAATAATCATGCTCAACCATCCAAAAAAAACAAAACCCTTGGCTCCCTTCATAACTAGCCTAATATCATTACCCAAAACCTTAAAGATAAATCCATCTTTACACTTATTGGAGAGATCCTCCTCCGAATTTAGGAGGGCTAGATCCTGAATCCCAAAGTGGTTTAAATAATGTTCTCCCGTAGTTGGACTTTTGCCAATATTGCTAATTGCTGTGGTGCCACCGCATTCTACGTAAATTTAAAATCTTTGTATGCACCTTCTTTTGCTCAAAAAATTAACTATAATCACCTATTACAAAAGAAACATGGAAGCAGTGTAAACTTTGAAACAATGAAATTTAGTTTTGTAGGGTGATAGGAATACCGTTGGACATGTATATAATGTGCCCGTTGGATAACGGTTTAGTAAATTAAATACCTAACCCGACCAGAGGGCGGGAGCATAGGTGATTGGACACAGTGATAGGAGTGGTCGTCGTGGTGCAATGGGTGTGGGAGGGGATATAATGGTCAATGACATGGTTTTGTTAATGGAGAAAAACCACTTTTTCGCAGTGGCGTCATGAATGGTAAGTGGTATGGAGTAGGGGGGTGTGAAAAAATGTGCGCCCGACACGAGCGTATGGGACAGCTTTGGAAACCGCCCTTACTTCGTACCCACCACCCGCCCCCCCACCCCGACATTAACTTTCACCGGATGAGGGGGCTGAAATGATCATGGGTCATTGGATGAGATGGAGGGAGAAGAGATGATGTGGAAAGCATTGGGAGGTTAAGTGATGATGGGATGTGAGGATGGTGGGGTTGGGTAAATGAAGAATGCTGGGCATGTACCAAGACTTAAGATACTAGAATATGACATATGATATGTCAAAATATCTTTAATAAAGTATTAATTCCCAAACCTTAGGACAAAACACCTTTAATTTTTTTAATTTTTCCTTTTAACGAGGAAATACATGAAGTCCTTAGGATGAACTTTGCAATAAATTTCATGTTTCTCCACATTTATTTTTCTTTCATTCCTACCTACCCTTTTGCTAATCTAACATTTTTTATCATTCTTTTGCAGATGCATTTAGGCTTGTAGACCCAAATCTCATTTTTTTATGAAACTCTAACCTTTCTCTATCCTTACCTTCCATTAACTTAGATTAAACTCGTTGAGACAATTTTATTTTTCTACCTCGCTATTGATTCGACAAAAAGATTAAAATTTTTGGAAAAATCCTAATTTTCTAACCTATTAAGCAAAAATTTAAAATTGTTCACTCATGCTTAGACTATATGATTGAGAAAACTAATCTAATCAATAGTGGCATTTTGATTTGCAACACTTTCAAGATTATTATTATTATTTTTTTTGGGGGGGGGGGGGGGGTGGGGGTAGCCTTTTTTTCTTTTTTCTTCTTCTTTTTTCTTTTCCAATATACCCTTTTTCTTTTTCTTTTTTTTCATATTTGTTTTTGGAAATCATTTGAATATTGAAAATCATACAAAATATGAAATCGCATCTTATGAAATACTCAATCACCTTGAGATCCTATAATTTATAGGACCCAAACAAGGCTCCAAATTTAGATGGCACTTCTCCAAGTGAAGTGTCAAGAACATGGGATGAGTAAATCTTTGAGTAATCCATTTTTTGCAAAGTCTTCATCCGATTCCTTTTTTCCGTTTATGATTACCATCAAACCGTGGCCAAGGGCCTTCTCCACGGATTCAAACTTTGTTGATGAATTATTTGAATCATAAACTATAAAATTGTGGTATTTACAATGACAAATACCAACTCCGTATTCTTAAGAGAAATACTATCTTAGCATCCTATCATTTACAGGACCTCAGGTATCTCTATTCCATCTAGCTCTTTCTCGAAATATGCATTGTTTCCTTCCGAAATTATCGATAATGTGTTGCGGCCCTTGCCGCAGGTTGTCAAATTTTCCATGTTTACATTTGTCTTATTCACAGAGTCCCATTTCAAAACTTTGTCTCCTAGATTAAAATAATCGCCTTTGTTCTTTTTTATCAAAAATATTCTTGATATTTTTCTTTGAATCACTCGAGTTATGTTATAAACTTCCTCTCTAGACCGTTGCAACCGAATAGTTTCAAAGTGATTTTTCTTTGTATATCATTTGGTTCAAATTTTGTATCTCTTGAATGATATTCCTATAACTCGGAACTCCTAAAGAGGAAGGAAAATTTCATCCATGCCATAGACCAATTGGTATGGAGACATGCCAATTCATTTTTGGTAGCAAGTCAACCCACAATGCACTAACCTACTTGTTCTCATAAATGACTTTTATTATCTTCCAAGATATTTTTATGATATTCACCTGACTTTGTTTGGAGATTCATCCAATCCATTACCCCGAGGGTAATAGGTTGTCTAATGTCTGAAATTTATGTGGTACCTATGAAAAAAATCAACCATTTTCTTTGACTTGAAAGCTGCAACATTATCGTTGATGATTTTTCTAGACAAATCCAAATCTAGAAAGAATGTGTGTTTCAAGGAATTTAATAATGATTTAATCGGCAGTATTTCTAGAAGGAGTGTAGTTTCTATCCATTTGGTAAAGTAGCATGTGGCGTAAGAATCCACTTGTGTTGGGTGAGGATGGGGGATGAATTTCACCCAATGAAATCTAATCCTCGTTGTTGGAAAGGGCTCTCAATAGAAATGGCCTTTAAGGGAAAGGAAACAATTTTCTCTTCCCTTCAAAAATTTGGCATTTATGACAAGCAGCTTACCATCTTATGGATGTCGAAAAGGGTAAGCCGCAGAAACTAGCTCTAAGAATCTTATCGATGTTGGTTTTCCAATAAATATGACCACGACAAGCCACCTTCATGGAATTCCTACATGAATTTAATGCATCATACTTAGCAAAAATTTGAGTAAAATACCTCCGCATATTTGTAGTATAATATATGTTCTAGAATGTAGAATTTGACAAATTTTCAATTTTGTAAATCTTGCTTTAGTTTTGGACAAACCAGGAGGAGCATTCAAATTAAATAAAACATTTAAGATATCCGCATACTGTGGAGAATTTAGGAAAGATTCATCATCTTGTGAGTTTCCGGGGCCTCTCGATCATCCAATGAATAAACCATGTTGATGTCTAGTGCATGAAAATTTGGATTCAGCCCATAAATTTGGCTAATCCTTGCCCTTTAATCAATTTGGTAGGTTTCATTTCCACATCATATTCCAAAATAACAACAATCCATTTTCCTATTTTCCCATCGTAACTATCTTCCGTTACGATGTCTTTGACTAATGCATTTGGCACATAAGCAATAATATGTGAATGTATAATGTAAAAACGATGAACCTTTAATGTTTTAACCAGAGAAAAATCTTGTTTTTCCATGATGTTGTACTTTAAATATGCATCTCTCAAGGATTTGCTAAAAATGCTATTGTTTTTTCATGTCCTTCATTGTTTTTTTGCAATAATATAGCAGTTAAATCTGTGATGTTCGTAATAAAAGAAAAAAACTATGAAGTCTTTGGTAAAATCCAAAGCACTAGATCGGAGCTTTTGTCAATGCTTGTTTGACAAGATCAAAATATTGTTTGGCTTCAATGTTCCATTTAATTTCCTCGAATCTTTTTTTTTAAGCATGTTGGTTATATTTTCAAACGTTCGCAAGATTGGGTATAAATATCCTCAAAATTTGATTTTACCAATGAAATATCAAGTTCTTTAAATTTCCTAGGATGATCGATTTTGAGTATACCTTCAACTCGCTTGGATCAATTCTAATTCCATCTTGAGAAATAATATGACCTAGAAGCTTTCCTTCTTCAAGACCAAACACTATTTTATCGACGAAGGAAATTCCAAACTTTCCTACATTTTTCAAAAGCTCTTCTTAGATGTGCCAAGTTCTCTTCATCAGCTTTTTTAATATACAATAATGTCATCAAGGTATATCACAATGAAATGGTCAATTTCATCTACAAAAGCAATGTCCATGGCTCTTTGAAAAGTAGCACCGCATTCATTAATCCAAAGGGCATTTTCACATACATAAAAGTCCCCTCAAGGAGTAGTAAAGGTTGTTTTGTCTTGAGAATTAGGATGCGCTAAAACTTGATTATAACTCAAAATCCATCTAAGAAAGAAATCCTACTAGAGCCTACTACCCTCTATAATATATGATCCATTTTTGGTAAAGGGTAGTTTTCCTTAAGGGATAATTTGTTCGCATTCCTAAAGTCAATGAAAATTCTAATTTCACCTATTTTGCTCTTTGTAGGAACAATGTTGGATACCCATCTAGAATATCTAAGTGGAACGATGATTTTGGATTGATACATTTTATTGATTTCTTTCTCAACCAAAGGCATTAGGACACGATTTATTCTACGCAGCTTTTGTTTAAAAGGCTTTCGATCCTCCTCTTCATTGGATTTTTTTTGTTGTATGATGCTAGTATCATAAGATTTTAGGTCTTCATAGCTCCAAGAAAATACATCTATGAATTCCTTAAATAGAGATATATACATTTGTTTCGTAACTATAGGTAGTGATTTTGCGCTTTTATAATTTTGGGGCTTTATTCGGGGTTGCCTATGTTACACTCTCTCTTTCAATGTTTGCCCCCGTTGGTTCCATTTGGGTTTCTTGGCCACGTCATTAAAGTCAACATTTCTTCTAAAGGGACAAGCCCTCTAGGCATGATATTATCCTTGGAGTTGAAGTACATTGAATTCCTCTTTTCTAGGTCTTTATATATTTCATTTTTATGTACGCTTTATTTGCTAAAATGTTTACATCGTAAATGTACGTATTATTTTTCTACACTAATTTGTAACCGAATAACTCTCTTTCACAATCTAAGTCTATATTTCTATCATCAAATTCATCTTTTGATTGTAAGAAACTCTCAATTTGTTTTTTCACTACCGAATACTTGCCGTATCTCATGTTATCGTGCACGTATGACGATGTTTAACCTCTACTATGTATTTTCTATTGGGTGAGGCAACTCGACATGTGCTTTTTGAAAAGGCTAAACCGTTTGCTAGGACATTTTGATTGGGGATAATTGCTAAATCATATTCTTCAAATTTTTCTTAAGAAATAAAGTACCGCATTTATGTATTCTCTCAACCTAGGATGTTTTACAAGATATTGTCCTTTTATTTGTTTTATGACTAATTCGTAATCACCATGGGCATAAATCCTCTTAGCTCCTAATCATTTTAGCAATTTTAATCCTAAGAGTAGGGCTTCATATTCTCAAGTATAAGAGCAGTAACGAAAATCACTGGTATGATCGACCTTGTGCATGATTGTTCCTTGCGTTATAAACACAAATACCTAATCCCGAGCCTCGCTTTGCCACATGAGCCATCAAAAACTTTATTCCAAAGAGGTTAATTTTCGTGGTTTTGTTGTATAGTTTGGATTTGGTTGTCATATTTTTCTTTAAAAGCATTTTTTGCATGGGTAAATTGTGAGTCAATGTCTCCACTATTGTAAAGAATGAAGGAGTTAAGGTCAGATGTGTAATATTCCAAATTAGAACAATTACACTATTGGGAATATCTCAAGATATTACCAATGTGGAGTTCAAAAGAATTCATAAACATGAGCTGGAAATAACAAAGTGAATGCATTAAAACCAAAATGTCGAAGATCCACATAACCATTACATTAGATTATAGTAGCAAGAAATTTATATAATATCTGAGGGGAACAATCTCTCAAGCTAGACAATGCATCCTCAATGAAATATGTACATGAAATATGGAGAAATACCGCCATATAAACGAGACCCTAGGCTATGACTCGCGCAATCCTTAAGGGAGGAACCTACTAAAAAATGTCAATAATACATAGATATGAAAATGATAGCTCAAATAAGAATGGGGATCAATATCTCAACCGAAAACATAAAATACACAATCCTTGAGAGGATTGCCTAAAATAAGTACAAAATGGAAAATCTAAGGTAAATGTCGCGAGTTGCCGGGTAGTCATAAGAATCCCCGAAGAACCGGAAACAAATGGAGAACACTCAAGATGCTACAATCAATGATAATATCTCCTCCATTGAATCTCTAGAATGAAAGGTTTATCCTCTCACCTAAGATCTCACCCTCCAAACATGTGGAGCAAGACTCCACCGCAAACACACTCAGAAATAACGTAGTCTAGAGAAGGGACTGCTGCTCATGGAAGATAAATGCTTGGCCTGATGCCAAATTCGAAATAAGCTCGTGGATATCTCCCGCCTAATATCTCAAAGGAAAGAGAGGCTCTTCCCTGAAAATAGATGATGAAAATGATGTAGTGAACCTCACCGCAACACTCAAAGAACACAGCATTACTTTGTTGCAAAAATAATGTCATTTCGATGGAGGATGCTTAGCCTCAAGCCTGGATGTGAGGAAAATCAGCATTCCCTATAGAGGCCTCTCAAGAAGGTGAAATAATCCTAAAGATGAATTCTTCCGACAATTCTTGCTAAATAGCAAGAGAATGCACAATTTGGGTTCGAATAGACAATGAGCCGACTAATCATAGCATGTGAAACAATGGTTGCCTTGTCCTCCTTTTAAACAAGTGAAAGCTCTCTCTCCATGGGCCCCATACAATAGTGGCTTCTCCACCAAATATCCTCTTCCTCAACTAATCGCGTCGTCTTCTAGAGTAAGCCACTCCTCCTATGGCAGCGTTGTTGACTTGGTCAAACCCGACCTTGTCTTCTATGACTGCCCCTTTTCACACTTGAGGGTGAAAATCAAGTTCTTATGTCTATCCCTTTTCACATGTGAGGGATTGTATTCATGTTTTTAATAAACATGGGCCTCCTTACCCATTTATTTGGCTGCAATATGATAAAAGCAAAATTTTAATGTTCCATTTAGCTATGAGCCAAAATGGAACATTACGCTCCTCCTCCAAATTTTGCTTGTCCTCAAGCAACCGCAAGGATAGAACCGAAGAATTTCCACCCAAGGCATGAGTCTGAATATGTTGAGGAATATCTTCTCATGTAGATCCTCCATCCCCCAAGAAATCATCCATACAAAGTGAGTTACCTCCCAAAACGAAACTCTTGACAATCATCTTCCACCTTTGGCTCTCGCAATGTAGGTGGGCTGAAAATTTTTTCCCCGGTAGAAAAAATAGCCTACCCCACGTTGTCCTCCTCTCCGCTTAGGATAAGTGCAGTATATGCTAATATTGGGCTGCAATAATGTTGCACTCAAATGGAAATCAAGACTAGACCTCCAAAGGATCTCTTCTCCAGCTGCTATGAAACATGATGTCCCAAATCATCTCATATGTGTTGAGTTGGTAGTCACCACCATATGTTATTCAATCAACCATATGGCTCACCTCAAAATGGAAAAAAATGCGTCGTCGTAGTGGCCACATGTGCTCTCATGCTCCCATTAACATGCAATGCAAATAATGTGGGAGATCTCTCCCCCAAGGGACACATCCAACCAATGTGCCATTCCCCCAATCATGCTCTCAACAAATACAATGACAAAAAGAACATAATGAACTACATAATGAAAACCATGCTTGTTTTCATATGTAGCAAGGGAGAAGGACAATGGTCCCTCAATTGTAACCAATGTAGTTTGGACCCTCAATTGCCAAAGAGTGTGACTAAAAGTGTGGCCTCTCCACCACTTGCTTCAAGGTTTTCCTAATCTCCTCAAATGTATGGAGGAAGTGAATGATATATGGTGCAAGGTGAGTAGGTCCTCCAAAAAATACATTTTCCCCAAATCCTCCTCCTCGGGGAGTGGTTACCAATAGTACTCATGGCCTCAAGTAGACCGGTGGGTCTAGGAAAAGGCAAATGCTCCTCCTTGGAGCAACATCCCGTTCATATATAGTTAAGGGATGAATATACAAATCATCACATGCAAATAAACAATACCCTTACCATAATTTTAGGCTATGCAAATGGAGTGGCTCAAAAATGAGTCCCCTCTCATCCTCAAAGAGAAAGGAGGTGGTTGTGCTAACTCCTCCAAAGAGTTATGTATCTCCTCCATTTGCACATGATCTATGCATCTCCTCATATGCCACATCCGTCATCATGTAAGCAACATGATTCGGGAATACTCCACCAACAATCCGAGTTCCAACATGGATCTATCCTCCAGTGACAAAGACTCGATGATTCCTGCGTACACATCCGTCATATGGTTATCTCCTGTCTCCACTCCTCTAATATCACCTGGTGCCTCAACATGTGAAGCATCCCTCCTCCTCCTCAATGGGTCTGCTGGTCTCTCGGAAAAATGTCTCCATGAAATGAGACATCATCATCAAAAGTGACTGTATATATGAATGGACAAGTCTCAGTTCTTGCTTCCACCGCAAAATCCAATCACCCTCCTTAGGTTCATCAACCTCATAAAATATACAAAGGATGTGTGCTCCTCATCACATCATTATGGTCATCCTCCCTATTCTTGTGTCTCCATGGTTCTACACCTCCTCAACAATGGCACATGTAAAACATGAGTTATGCCTCGATCTCCACACATGAGATCATGTAGACTTTCTTGCAAAGATGAAAAGAATCTCTATATGGAGCAAAAGCTCCTCCTTCTCTATGAGGCACCGTATAATCTCTAGGTAGCACATCATTGTTACCCTACCTCTCAACACAAACATGGGAAACCCTCCAACAATGTTGTCGTAACTATGGGAATCTCTCCCAAGGTGGAAGTAATTCCCGATCATCAGAAGGTCAAGAGTATCCCCTTGCACCATGATAGTGCCATCTCCTACTCCTACAACATCTATACAATAAATGAGAGCAAATCGCTCTTCTTTCTTCTCCCAAGAATAACGCCAACAACAAATGTCCTTGGCTGCCTCCTCATGCTCTCATCATGCAAGATATGTGATGAAGATAGTGAATGAAATGAGTGTTGCATCATCACTATGCACCCATACTCTTTTGTCGCTCCATGATGCTAGCATCCTCGCCACATCATTTTTTATCCTCATACCCTTTGGAAAGAGAGTATTCCAAGTGATGGCCAAACCCTTCAAGAGTAACCAACGTGCCCAAGCCTCCCCGCCGGCCTCGTATCATAAATCTACAAGTAGTTTACCAAACCTTATTTTCACCATCCACATCCACTCAACCAACTCGTGGATGTCTTCTTCCACCCTCCATACGGTGACTCCTCCCATGAGGGCTACCATCATCCCAACTTGATTGTCGCACTTCACTAGATCTTGAAATGCAACCTTCCCGAGGATCAATTTGACCCTATGAGGATCCGTATAGGTGGTAGGAAACCTCCCATCATGATGTGCATGGCTCAAGGAATGTCCAACACAGCTCACAGAGATTTTATCCATCCGAAGATGTCCTCCATCTACTATCTCGCTCCCGAGAGAAGGGAATAACCTCTCAAACCGATGAAGAATTCGTACCCATGATGTGTGGGAGTGCACCCCCATCGAGATATTTCAAGATTCTCATGCATGTCCTTCCAAACCAAAGAGGCAGGCCTCGGATCCGCTACAAGTAGAATTATCTCTTTGAGTCATGGCATGCTCATTGAAAGAGAGTGCTATCTAGAGAGGAGAAAGAGTTTCTTATCTCCGCATGTCTACCCTTCTCATCGCTTCCGAATGAAGTCGTTCGACCTCACATGAGGAATGATTCCTCCTTTCTCCATCATCGCTTTTCAAAGACAATGTTATTCGTCGCTTCTCTAGATCAACCGCATGCAATGATATAGACTCATCAAAAGTGTTTTTCCGAAATGAAAGAGATGGATTTTCTACCATACCTTGGTGAAATTTGGAAGCTCCTTGCAAGGCCGCAAGAGTCTCCTCCTCATAAGTGTTGGCCTCCCAAACTCGTTGAAGATGAAGGCTGCTCCTCCATGGACCCGCCGGGTACATGCCTCATTACCCGGGTGGTGAGGGCTCCTCCTCTTTGCCAAATCTCCCTATCAATCTTTGAGAAAACTCAACAAGAGTAGAAACCGTTGTGTGGCTTAGATGGCTGATCCACCAATCCTTTCGTCTCACCTTCAAGGTGCACAATATACCTTCTACAGCCTCTCTCCGTCTACTACAAAAGATGGTACAGAAGAAATTCTCTAGCTTATTTACCCAAACATCCACGCACATGTGAGTGGTCCATCAAATGTTGACAATAGAAATCTATTGCCGCTCATCATCCCAAAGTTGTGGGGTCTTTTCTTCTTTTCCTCGCTTTCGAATTTAATTGTGGCAAAGACAGTAGTCTCTCAGTGCCCTAGGTTTAGCCTTGCATTCATCCAAATACTCACTTATAATTTTGAATTCCAAGGTTCTTCATGATTCATGCCTTCTTTCTCGTGAGAATAGGAAGTGCATGGTCCTTCCACTTCTCCTTCTTCATTCCTCTTGACCTCCTTGGAGAGGTTCTCTCCGGATTCGAAAATAGATGAGATTAAACTCATATTTTTCATCATCTTGATCTTCTTCGCTAAGACTCACAAAGCCGAGCTAGATATCGTGCTTTGATACCACCGTAATATTCCAAATTAGGAACAACTACATTATTGGGAAATATCCTAAGATATTACCAATGTGGAGTTCAAGAATTCACAAACATGAGTCAAGAAAGCCGTAGTGAATGCATTAAAACCAAAATGTCGAAAGATCCACATAACCATTACATTATATTATAGCAAAACCAATGTATACAAGATCTCGAGGAAATGATCTCTCAAGCTAGACAATGCATCCTCAATGAAATATGTACATGAAATATGGAGAAATATTGTTATATAAAAGAGACCCTAGCTATGACTACACAATCCTTGAGGAGGAACTACCGCAAAATGTCAATAATACATGATATGACAATGATAGCTCAAATAATAAGGGGGAGCAAGATCTCAACCCCCGAAAACATACAATACACAATCCTTGAGAGGATTGGCTGAAATAAGTACAAAATGGAAAATCTACAAAATGCCGCAGTTGCCGGGTAGTCATAGCGCAACTGAACTCGGAAACAAATGGAGAAGACTCGAAGATGCTACAATCAATGATAAGATTCTCCAATGAATCTCTAGAATGAAAGGTTGCTCCTCACCTAATATCTCACCCTCCAAACATGTGGAGCAAGACCTATCAAGTAAACACACTAAAATAACACAACATGTATGGGACCGGATATTGGTGAAGATAAATGCTTATCCTTGCTGCCAAAGTCTGAAATAAGCTTTGGGATACTCAATCTTATATCTCAAAGGAAAGAGAGGCTCTTTCCTCTGAAAATAGCTGATGTAAGTGATGTAGTGAACCTCACCGCAACACTTAGCAACACAACATTACTCGCCGCAAATAACGTTGTCTTTATGGAGGATGCTTGGCCTCAAGCCTGGATGTGAGGAAAATCTAAGCAATCCCTCAAGAGGCCTCTCAAGAAGGTAAAAGAATCCTAAAAGGGAATTCCTCCCCGCAATTCTTGCTAAACGCAGTATGCACAATTTTTTGAATAGACAATGAGCCGAATAATCATAGCATTTGAAACAATAGTTGCCTTGCCCTCCTTTTAAAACAATTGAAAGCTCTCTCTCCATGGGCCCCATCCATTAGGTTTCTCCACCCAAATATCCCTTCTTCTCATTCACACTACGCTGTCTTCTAGAGTAAGCCACTCCTATGGCGTTGTTGTTGACTTGGTCAAATTTGACCTTCGTTTTCATGCATTTTCCCCTTTTCACACTCGAGGGTGCAAAATCAAGTTCTTATGTGTATCCCTTTTCATGTGAGGGATTGTATTCATGTTTTTAATAAACATGGGCCTCCTTACCCATTTATCTGGCTACAAGATGATAAAAGAAAATTCTTGATGTTCCATTTAGCTATGAGCTAAAATGGGAACATTACAATATGGACTAATACGTAGGATAGTTGTGTGGTTTTTCTTGACTACTCACCATGTACTTCATTAAGGTTTCCCTATTAGCGCCTTCTTTCTTTGTGACCAAACACCTGCATTGTAGCATAATTCATATCCATTTGAAGGGTCCCTTTGTAACTTTACTTCCATGAGCATGATAAAATCATGTCATACTTAGGATGGATGTCACTACTACTATATCCATCACTATACTTTGCATCCGAGCTAAAGTGACACAAAGATCTTTGATAAGACCCAGAAATCTAACTTTGCTAGAATCAGGTGAGTACAAATATTTGTAAGGTCTAGTAATTTCAAGACCAAGCTTCTCCATAACAACCTTTGGCATAAGATTATGTGATGCACTAATCCAACATAGCATTATGGAGAATTTTTTTATGAACATTAAGACCGACATAAAATGGAGGGACACATCCTTCGGGGTTTACCATCAACTTCTGGCCCAAACAAAAGTTTAGCTGATCATCATTTAAATTAATAGTATCATTAATCTTCGCTATGTTTAGTACCTTTAGGACCCGAGACCCATACACATTATGTTTATCAATTCGTTGAGAGGAATAGATATTTTCAATTTAGCAAGCCTGCTCTCAATGTTGAATTGTGTTTGAACTTTGAGCATATTTGAAAACTTTCAGCTTCTTTTAGCCACTACTTTTTGGGTAAATTCAAATATTTAATTGTACTAGGAATATCGCCTTGATCAATTTTGGCAAGGGTATCAACTCGTTCTCCTGTAAGTAATGTTTTCGTGTTCTTATTTTCCGAATTATTTGCACTTTTCTTTGAATTTTCTGCTAATTTGTTGAGATCAAAGTTCATGTACTTTTGGACAAATTTTCTGAATTCTTTTTGTTGGAATCAAAGTTTTTTCGCTTCCAAGTCTATACTATCTATGAAACTCCATGATCGAATTATCAAATCCTTTGCTTATAATTATCAAATTCTTCATATTCTAACTCCGTCCGAGTTAATGAAAAATAATTCTTATTCTTCTCGAGTGACAAAAACAGAGTCATCTTCATTAATTTCATCAAATTTAACCGATTTTTCTTCTACTTCCTCAACTACTCCTTCATCCTCATTAAGATAATTCTTTATAATGGAGGCCTAATTTGCCGATTAGGACCTCTTTTCTCTCTCTCTGCCTTATCTCGAGAGGGTTTCTTCTAGGATTTTGATTGCTTTCGGGGAGCTTGTTGATTTTCTTCCGGGAATAGTTATCTCATTTAACTTAATCCTCTCCATAATTCCCTCCATAGTCCTAATGAATGAGTCAATTTTAGCATCGATGTGTGGAAGTTTAAGGTTCTTCTCTTACGGTATCTCTTCTTTCGCCCTATTCTAGCCTTTTTTTTGCTAACAAAGCTGGCTTCTACATTCACCGCATCCCTCCGCATTTCCTCTAATGTGGCCGAGTTTATTTCCCTTAGTTGATAAGACATTTCGTGCTCAAAACCATCTATGAATTTAACCAAGGCCAAACATTGTGGTGGTTTTGTATGAGTGTGTATCGCATTACATAAACTATTCAACTGCACAATAATCCTAAACACTTTCACCGTCTCTAATATTTTCATATTCGCATAAAATTTGATGAGAGTTCTTTTTTACTTCCCACCTATTTAGGAATGTTTGATTAAATGCAGGGATGTCATTGATATTGTCTGGCAGTAAAGCTTTGAACCATTTCCTAACTTCTCCAAAAGAATACTTTGAGAAAACATCCTTTAACTTAACACTTTCTTCATCTACATCTTGATGGTCAAAACAATCAATAAATTTGTCAAAATGTTGTTGGGTAGTTACAGGACCAGCTCCATCATATAATGTAATTTTAGATCGGCAATCATGTGGCATAGCTACCAAAGTCATGGTAACACCAATGGGGCATATCTCGTCGCCATGATTGGTGGAGGTGGTGGGAGGAAGGTGGATAGTGGATGAAGATGGATGATAGGAGAAGATGTATGTGTGGATGTTTGAGTACTCTTATGAGGAAGGCTAAAATAAGTGGTGGGGATTATGGAAGAAGTAGGACTAGCCGACTTAATATGGGCAAATTGAGAGGTAAAAGAAGAAGTCGTTATAGTCAACTAGTTAATTTTTAATATTTTTTAAGGTAATCATCATCAAAAGTTGAAGTAAATTCTATTACCAAATCTTGGAGAGTGTCAAAAATTGGAGTGTCAAAATATTGGAGAAGTTGAAGATCGGATTGAATTTGTGAGTAAGCTTCTCACCGGACTTCGTTAAATAGACTCGATCAAATATTGTCCGGTTAGTAAAATTCTCATATTTAGTTTTGAATCAACCTTGTTCTAAATGAAAATCAAACTGAATTTCCGTAAGGTGACAAACTTTTCAGGGAGTGAATTTTCTCTCGTGAAGAAACCTACTACTTGTTTGGCTCTCGCCCCAGGATTTTTTCTTAAAATTTTCTCAAGATTGTCCAATATAGAGGACAGATTTGGACTGTGTCGAGATCTAGTTGAAATTATTTTAGGAGCCGTAATCAAAACTGCTACGTAAAAACCGATTATTTTCAAAAACCTGATAGAAACCAATCTTAGAAATACTTCTATCATACAATGCTTTTAACCTAGGATTTCTCGAATTTGAATGAAAAGACAAGTTTTTTAGTTAAGTCCCAAATATGGTCACCACTATTTTACCATTCTATAATTTTAATATTGGTAAGAATAATTATATGTGACAACATTAAAACCACTTTGGAGCCTAGGATCTAGCCCTACTAGACTCATAGAGGATTCTTTAGATTTAGCTTTGTTTTATGAATATGATAATAGGATAGTTATAATGATTGTAGCTACAGATTTTGATTTATTGTTTGGTTGGATTAGAAGATCTTCTTAAACTAATCTTATCAAGGTGATTCATAAAAGTCTAGGGTTGTTGCATCAACTTCGAGAGCATTCACAAGGCAAGCTAACTACATTTACCGGATATTATAGCATAATTAATTGGTGATATGGCAATAAAAAGTGAATTCAAAAGAATATTAAAAAGCAATTAATTATTTCTTAACTAGACTTCGAATAAAAACATATATATTGTAAATACAACAATAAATAAGGTGCTCTAACAACAAATCTTAATCTTCATATTTCTCGCTTTACAATTAGGATTGAAATGATAGGACAGAGAGAAATAATAATGGAAAACATTAAACATTGAAAAGAAATAACATCACCAAATAAACACAACTCAAGAATCTTGTAAAAGGTCTTTTATTATTAATGCTCCAACTCAAGAAATACAATGCTCCAAAAAGAAAACATAATCTAGGGTCCAACTCTCGATACTAAGAAGGAATGCAATATTTAACTAACTCTACGTTGATTGTTGTATTTACATGGGAAATTTGTTACTAATTACAATAATAATTAAAATTTGACTAGTGTGATCACGAAGTGACACAATGGAATAACTTTAACATCTAGCCCTATTCTCCAAGGTCGTTGTTTTCGATTTGATCCGGTATGTGCCGCATTTTGATGATTTGATGTCGATATGCCGATTTGGCCGATACATCGGCTATGTTGATTTGTTGGTGCATCGGCTTTCAATTCTTGGTAGTCACACATTTTTTCCCACTATTTCTCATTTGGAATCTGATCCTAATCATCTTTCTCTGTATATCTCATCTATCTCCGTGAATTTCATAAAATTTGGCCTCATTACAAAAATGTGTTTAGTTTCATGCCGAATGAATATATCATTGTCCATGACTTCAATGAAAGTTCTTCCGCCTGTCGATCCTTTAATCCCCGCAAACTTGGTTGTGTCCTCGGGGTAAATCTCTTTTCAAACTCTTCACATAGTATCGTTCGGGCTTAAGCTTGTAATTTATTACAACAAGTGAGGGTAACCATATTTTTGACGATGGATCGATCTCCAAAGAATCTACCGACACCAACTTATAAATTGTGGCACTTTTCGTCTAACTATGTCACCAATATTTTCTTTTATTAACCACTTTCTTGACTTCTATAATTTTTTTTGTTTTGTCCCCAACTCCAAACGCCTATAATTTGAACCGTTCTTGGAATTTAAAATCTAATAATGTTATTTGTTATATTAGAAAATTCTAAAAAAACCTTGTTTCTTTCATGGCATCATTTACTTGTTCAATCGCTCTTTTTTGTTCAAATGTGATTTGAATGGAAGGCCATATTTCATTCATAGAATCAATGGCGTTTTCCTAAATAATATATTTTGTTTGGCCAATGGTCTCGACCAATGGAAGCTTCGCTTCTTTTCCTTTATCAAGATTTCAATCTACTTTTGAGCTCTCTCGTATTTATATTTCATGTGCATTGTCGAATTCATCTTCGCATCCTTCAAGGTATTGATTTATGCCTCCAAATTTTTGATTTCCGTTGTATAGTCATATTCTCCATGGCTAAGGCTGCTTGTTCGCACCACCTCGATGTGCTTGTAGTTTTTGAGTAGTTGTAGGGATGACTCCGTACAGAACAACATCCAAAGGAACAATGGGCATTTTTGCAGCATTTTTCCTTTGCTCGACCAATTTCTCCATCTCTCTCTCCATCTACTTGATCCGTGTCGATCGCTCCATTATTAGCTTCACCATCTCTCGATTTTTCTCGCTTCATTCTCCTCTACAATTTTCATAAAGGGTCGTCGCAGGGCCGAAATTTTTTTAAGTTTTTTCTCAAGATTTCTATGTCGTTGTTCTTCTTCTTCGGAATATTTTCCACCGCCTCTACATTTGTCGGATCATATCCCATCTTCAATAACCAAGCAACCTCCATGGATTTGATTCTAGTATACTTGGCAAGAGAAGAAATCTTCTCAATTTTGAGTTGAGCTTGAAATTTAATAACGATACCCTATAATTTAGATAGGCTCATTGGAGTGCTTTTTAGTGTGGAGGAGATCACATTCTGTTCCGCTTGTGCATCTCCATCTGATCTATTAGATGGATGTCTTTCGAAATTAAAATCAAAAGTTGTATGCTTCAACTGGGCAGTGATTTAGGCTAAGAACTGGGCTTCTCAATAAATCCATTCTCATATTTCCTTTCTAAATCAAAGGCCGATAAAATCATACTTTGTGAACTTCTGTTTTCAATATCTCAATCTTCCTTTTAATTTCCCCGATGTGTGCCATAAATGTTTTCTCCTTTTCCGTAGCAAAGAAAGCGCAGATGTAGGTGTTCGAAGACTTTTCACCGAAATAGAATTGTATCCGAAGATGCAATAAAATGCATTTTGGCCAATTGGAGAAGAACTAGGAGAATATCTAATAGTTATGATTTTTTGATGCTCGTTTTCGTTTTATCTATGTCCACATGATTATTTCTCTTTCTATACCATTTTTAATTCTTCAGATGTACTTACTTCAAAGTAGATCGTGTTAGCCCCCTATAAATTTTTGAAAAGAAAAATGTGGGGATAAAATGTTTTTGGAGCTTTCAAGGAATGCATTTTCCTCCTTAAAACAAATCATCCTTGAAGTCTCCTCGTGCCTTTGTCCTTTGATAACCCTCTGTCGATTTCCATTATAAAGCCTCTCCCGATTGCAAAATTGTGCTCCCAAAGGCTTACATTTTCCCCTTGTATCCCCGCAAAATATCCCTTTTCAACCCTTTTTCCTTTTGTTAAAGTCCCCTCTTTTCACCCCAAAATCCCTCCCCTAATCCTTCTAAACTTTCCCAAAAACCTCTAAACCATACACACATCCCTAGTGTGGTCCACCTTCCCCTTCTCTCCCCTATCGTTACCCTCAGTGGCCCTCGAAAACACCAAACCGGGCCAAATAATCATATTCTTCATGTCTATGGGTTTAGCACCTTTCGGCCACCCCCCTAACCTTCTCCACCACATGACTGGCGCCGAAACCACGCGCTAGCCCGAAAAGCGCTTAGCACAAATGTGTATCGTTATATTTCTGAACCGTCGATCCGTATAGATCTGGACGCGTCATCGCATTCCCCATAGCGCCCATCACCCACCTCCTTTCACCGTTCATCGCATCTCCACCGTTCATTTACCCGTAAATCAACGCGTCCACGCGTACATCTCGCCTACAATCCCCGGCACCGCGCATATCTGAAAACCGTTGGTATCTATCACACCGCCATTGGGAGGTGGGTGGTATTTTTATTTTCTTGATCGATTCCACTCTGATCGCCCGACACGTGGCTCCGCCACTATTTCAAAACCGCCCCCATCACACGTTAACGTCGGCATTTGACCCGCGTGATATGCATATCAACCGTCCGGACCGTTTCTCTCCATCCAACTAGCCATTGCTCCTCGGGTTGCACCAAAGTTAACCCAAGGAAATCGTACCCCCTGGCCCACCATCCATCGTCCGCCGCGTCGACCGTCGATCCCATCCTAATATCGACGGTCTAGATTCATTCGCTCCGCCGTGTACTTCACTGTCGATCTCCCTCCCCGAGATCTACCTGGCCCGTACGGAATCGCATGCACCCGCCATTGACCGGGTCCCGCCATGTCACCATTCCATGTTTTGTCACGTTTTCCTCCTCGTCCCCCTATATATTTACCCAAAGGTCAAAATGTTAAGTTTTTCGCGTTTAATTTTTCGCGCTCCGCCACCTTTCGCCATGAACATTTTCCACTGCTCGTGACCATTTTCCACCGTCATCCCACACTATTTCGCCATTTCACCAGCTCACACGACCATTCTCATCATCCCCGCCACATTCACCCACCCCGTGCATGATTTCTCGACCAGCTTTGTGTGTTTTGAGGTGGTTTCGGCAACAATAAACCGCCATGATTTTCAGCCTCCGTCACAAAGTTGACAGAGAACATAGGAAAGGATCATTTTCGTGGACCGAGATTGTGAAGAAAGGGCCAGGGAAGGAGCTATGATAGGATGTGCATTCAAAGGATGGAGCTAAACTCGTAAAATTTCTCCGTAACCATTTAAAGCATGTATTTCATAGCCGCAGGCAAACGAGAAAGCGTAAAGAGTATCGTTGAAAACAGAAGGCGAAGGCCTATAATTGTAAATTATAAGCCTTAATCCAATTATTCAAAGGAAAGGTACCGTAATCAAAGACCCCGTGGATCACTCGTAAGGTCCAATGCACAAAACCATACTATCGTGTTTTCTACACGTTGCGTACGTTCTTCCATAAAAGGACAAGGTACCCATACCGTCCGCATTCTATACCGTGTTCTAGGGAGATTTTTCAGCCATGACAAATGGGCCCCATGATACCAAGGCATTAGTTATACAAGATGGCGCACCCTAGCATCATCGTTCGCATTTTTTTTTTAGTACACCGCAGACATACCCTCGGGAGTAAATGGAAACTCGACGAAGACCACTCCATCATCCAACGAGTACCGTAGATAAATGCCTGCATTCTAAATCGAATGAGCCCCCGCCCTCCCATCGCTTCGCAGTTTTAATGTCGCATTTAAGTTTACATCTACTCCTATTATTCTTTTCTCCTATAATAATCTTGAAGAACGTATTGTAAAAGGTTGTTGTTGGTTGTTGTTTCTTTGTTCCCATTGCTGCCGATTATAGTTAGAGGGATTCATTTTCGACTGTATCAGCTTTGGGAGAAGGTAGCGCAGTAGTTTGTATTGTAGTAGGTCGGGAGGAGAAAGTCTGGATCAGAATAACCATTGGGCTCGTGGTATGTGACCTGTTTTGTATCAATTAATCAAGCACATTTCTGGACAGATCCTCGGTCTATTACTATTGGTGATGTTTTTCTAACACCGTTTATTACATTTTCATAATGTTTCATCTTCTTCTAGGCTCGCATCAAATATGGCATAGGATTTACCCTTGTTAGGTACCCTATGCCTCCGCTCCTTGCCTTAAATGTTTTTCATCGTATGAATTATTCCGAGATTGATTTCACACTAATTTAGCCAGGGTAGTGGATGTCATTTCCCGCTAGCTAATGTATGAATTAATGAAATATATCTTTAGTCGTTCTTGTTGGGTTTAAGCCGGAATATTTGGGAACACTCGGGGATTAGAGTTAGCCCCGTCCACTAGGATCCTTGTAGCCACTCGAATGCCTTTCTAAGATCTCTTGCCGGTGTCAAAGCATTGAAGGTTAAAATTCTTCTTCCGATCTACAGACTCGGCTCGTTAAACTTATCTCTTTTTCTCCTCGAGCATGCTAAAGCCGACTCCGGAGTTAAATGACCTCTCGTTCGATCTATAAGCTACGCCTTTGTCCCTCCTTTGAGAGTTGCCTATGAGTATGTCCAAGGTGTCCGGAGTTAAATGACCTCCGACCTGATCTAGATATAAATTGGGTCGCTTTTCCTTCTTTCACTTTCAATCCTTAATGTCCCATCCCACCATCTATCTAAAAATATCCTTTAGTGTAGATGACTTGCTCCTTCAAGCTCGTGGCCAGTTGCTGCATGTAATTACCTTCATGACTCCATAGCCCAATGGATGGCACCTTTCTTGACCTATCCTCTTTTCATGAAGCATCCTCGCTACTTTGTCCTTTTTCTCCCATTACTTTCGCCCATGGGACCATGACCAACCCGCAACCAACCAACCAAATCATTTTAAAACCTCTTTGTGCTTCATAACTAGCCTAATACCTCATTTTTGAGCTTCAAAGATATACCATTCTTTGCTTCATTTGGAGATATCCCTCTCCGGTCCAGGAGGGCTAGATCCTAGGGCCCCAAAGAGGTTCGATGTTGTCTCATCTTTCGTCTTGCCAACTGCCAAACATGGGAACCCCAACAAGACCGGTCATCTCTAGGCCTCTCTTTCATGTTGCCTCTTTCTCTTGTTATTTTCCCGTCGTCTTCCTTGTCCTCCTCGCATTCTTCTTTTCTTGTCGAGTAGGGATTTGTATGATTAAGGATGAAATCACCTTCTCTTCATCCTCCTCGTAATGTATTTGTCGCCCACTCTATTTGGTTCATATATTGCTCAATTTTAGGCTGGTGGGTGTGGATATGGATTTGATTGATATTCCACTTTTCTTGGAGATGATGCCCAATGGGTCATAAGACCAAGTGAAACCATGATTCAACTTCATCTCCTCGCATTCCGTCACCTCCTCTCCAGCTTTCTCTCGTCAGAATAAATGAAAGGACCAATTTGGGACTTGATCCTAAATTGAGACTTCTTTTGGAAGATACAAAATGTAATTCTTATCTACATTGATCATCTATATGATGTACTCCAAGTCAAATATCCTCATGGAGAGAAACTTTGGGCGCTTGTAAGGGGCCAACTCACACCCATAAATTCCGAGCCTTCGTAGTTCTAGTACAAATACCAATCAGCAGCTTCTTTTTTTGGTCTGATAGCTGCATGATCTTCTTAATATATTCATTAATACTTGGTTCCACTCTCGTTGCTAAGGATGCTCATTTCTCGGATGCAAAAGCTTCAATAAACTTTTTATGTGTGTAATCCTTGTTCCTTCATTAGCATGGTTTTCCAAAAAGATGATCGATTGAGCTTGGGGAGTCTCTGTCAGCTCTCATTGGAAACTTGAACATGCTTGCTTGAAAATATACAAACATGTAAACTAGGGGTCAAGTGTATCTAAACACTTCCTCTGTGAAATTTAAAAATCCGGTCATGAATGGTATCGATATAGGGTAATATTCTTGGGTGGTGATTATTGGGTATCCCTCTTAGGGCTTTCTAGTGCCCGAGGCAACCGTAAGATTAGCTATAAAATTCCAAAGGTACTACATGTTTGTCTATACTAATATATAATTGACAAAGCAAGATTGGAATTATTACCTCTTTTGTGGATGACAGATCCTATGGAGAACACCAAGTGGCAAGAGTATAATTCCTTCTTCACCATATCCAAATCCGCATCCCGCAAACCAATCAAAGCACCAAAGGTAATCTTCACAACAATATAGCTTTCTATCAATTAAACTAGCATTTATAAGAAACATAAAACAATGCAGATCTAAGCCAATCATATCATGCTACATAGACTATTGAACAACAATTCGTGACATTGATGTATCGAGTGGACAAAACAGACATAATTCTATTGATTTATGAAAAGGAGCATTACAACAATCATTGCACTAAGCCCTCCTCGATATTCCAATTCCCTCTCTTCCTCTATCTTCGAGTGTGATGATGCTCATGCGTAAAGCCTTCAATGAAATCTCCAATATTCAAGCCTCACACTACAATAATTAAATTATGCTCCACATATAATCAAACCTCGACCTTAGACCAAAATCCCACAACTCAATTTATAGGAGATGGAGAGGGAAAACCTTGCCGCTCTTTTCAACTAGTTTGAATCGGGAAAAGATTTAGATGCTTCCCCTCGCTTTTCTTGGCTTTTTCCTTCCATAGGAGTCTCGCCTGTGTTTTTGGCAAGGCCTACTTAAATGTTTGTGCCTTTTTTTCTATTTTGAACTAACTCTTCGAGAAAAAAGCCGGAAATGCCGCCTATTTTTCCCCAATATATTTTCCTTTTCACATTCAAACATAGATAACGCTACCCCTTGGGTGAGACAGAAAGCATTAACTCCAGTATTAATGCTCCTTTGCATGGATCGTGTACTATAACTCTACCTAGTTGTTTCGTGGTGCATTACCTTGGCAAAAATGGGTCTTGTCTAGGTCATTTTTTTTCTTTCCATGTTACCTTCTCCTCTCGAGCTTATAAGAAGGTAATTTGTCCTATAACATATGCCTCCTAAAGTGTGAGGACAAAGGCAAAATATGATGGCTAAAATAATTTATAACAAGTGTAGTAGAATGAGAGGAATTGGAGGATCGAGAAAAACCCGAAAAAAAAAAAACATACAAGCGTAAAATATAGTATATGTCTTAATTTGGGTATTCCCATGCTTAGTAGCTAATCAAAGTGATTTCTTCTAGAACAGACATATGAACAAGCAGGTCCACCGATAAGCATCACGGGAAGACCGTCATAACAGGATCAAATTGATAAGCTATATCCAAAAACAATATCGCAAATCGTGAGCGGAAAACACAGCTTATAATGGTGTGTAAGCCTAAACCCGAGGTCTTGCTCGCTCGCTTCACTAAACCACATATTTCCGCACATGTGAATGAATTATTTGTAGTCGAACATGTAGGAAATCGTTCGATTACTAGTAACAAAAACTATTAACATACGCGCGAGGGTGGCCACCGATAATGATGATGGTCCCCAAGATGCATCGTACAATCTAGCGAGTATGAATAAATGGGAGTTTACAAGGCTGGGCAACACTCATATAATCATTCGACGGGAGCTAACAATATAACCCCCCAACCAAACATAAGGTGACCTACCAATCGGTTCCGTGTATACCCAAGTATCGATGTGTTTCGGATCAACTCAGATAAGATGTTGAAGTCGATAGGAAGAGATCTGTCAAAAGGTAGGCACTAAGGAATCTCACATCAAGCCGACACGAAACGAGAAAATATGATTTTTTTTATGGAAATATTCAAGAGAAAATGGGAATAATTGATGACAAATACCGTATATGATGGTTTACTGGAGCATAAGTAGTAGTAGATAAAGGGATCCTTCGAACAATAGAAGGCACTCTAACAGTGGTACTGTGCAACTTAGGCTTAATGAACACCAAAGAGTATCAAGATTCACCAATGCAAGAACAAGCAGCATACGAAGTCTAAACTCGCAGATGGTAGGGTTTGGCTAAATGCGAGTGAGTTTTCTTCGGGAAGACTTGCCATGTTCAAGATTTTTTTGCTGCCAAATTGTCCTTTAAAATATAATGTAATAACCATTCATTTTGTCCAAATTTTTCCCCTCGTCCGATTAAGTTTAACGCAGTCCGTATGGGCAAACTTAGTGATATTTTCATATTTAGAGAGTCTAAAAAACATCGTAAAAGACAACCTGTGGTGTACCTTTGTCATGTTTGACAATCGGGCACGATGAAGGGAGAATAGTAAGCCTCGAAAGTCAGCTCATTTTTTCATGACTTAGTCCATTGAATCCGGAAAAAAGTGAGAAACCTACGTTCAATGGACATCTACCTCATTTTTTATGAGTACGAGGAGATGGAGTAAACTCAATGTTCTTCGTGAAAATTTAAATCTAGTTCGACGAAGAAAACTTCTGATGCTCTCCATGAATTTTTAATGAGTTCCATTGCAGAAAAACTCACTACTTTTTCCGTTAAATGATATTTTAAAAAGATGAAAAATAATGGCTCATATTTCTTCGTTGTAGTAGTTTAACGAGCTCCGACGAAGGCAACTCGTGGTTTTTTCAGCTTTTATGAGCTACAAAAAGTCCCTAAAAATAAAGCTTGGAAGGCGTCCATACTCAACAAAATACGCACCTTGCGGATTCGTACGTATATTGTACAACCCGTTGGGGTCCCGTGATTCGCATTGGCATACCACGATAAGGCAACATCGAACCACTGGAATCCTAGATCTAAATTTCTCCGGATTTAGAGAGGGATCTCTCTATATAATTGTTTTTCAAAATATTTCTTTATGCTTAGTTTATGATATTAGGCTAGTTATGAAGTACAAGGGGTTTGTTTTTGGTTTTGGTTGGGAATCATTAAATGATAAGGTCGTGTGAAGTGAAGGAGGAAATAAGTGGAAGGATGTTTCAAGATAGGAAGATAGGTCAAAAAACAAGTATAAACCATTGGGCTATGGAGCCAAAAAAGGGTTTACTTTCACAACAACTATTCAAGGGTTTTCAAAGGGCAAGTCACCTATATCGTAATATATTTTAAGTTATGGGATGGAACATTAAGAAATGTGGTGAAAGAAGCAAACATATAAGAAAACAAAGGGCACTGCATTAGGTAAGGACTTTTAACCTATCCTACTTTTGACATACTCTTAAGAATAGAAAACATATAAGAAGACAAAGGGAAACCTAAGATCAGTAAGGAATTTTAACCTACCCTAATTTTGACATGCACTCAAGGGAAAACATTTAAGATAAACATAAAAAATATCCTAAGATCAAGTAAGGACTTTTAACCTAGCTTTCTTTCAGCATACTCTTACGGGAAATCTTCAAAAATGTGTTTCTGTTTAAGACTAAACAAGGGACTGTGGCTAACCATAAACTTCCTTGATTAGGACTCTACTTAGCATGCAAGCAAAATATTATCATTCAAGAACAACATCTTAAGTTCTAATCAGCAAGACATGGGCTCACCTAAGCATTCCTCGACCGGTTATACTATATTGAAATTATTCCCAAACACACATTTAGAAGAAAAACATAAAGATAAAACTTTCATGGAGAGATAGGTACTTTGCAAGAATCCTACTCTATATTTTTTGTTCTTTATCGTAGAATATGAACACAAGGGAAACATACAAGGAGAATAAAAATTAAAGTAAGAATAACATCACCAATGATTTAGATCAGATCTAGTGAATCTTCTTGTGTATTTGATGTGCAAAACCAAGCTTACATACTTTGAGTCCAATAGCTTTCTACAACTCGATACTTCTTCCTGTACTTACTACATTACAATTACTCAACAACTCTTACTCAATAATAGTTCAAACAATTAACAAATTTCCAACCTTTTACAATGATTTTTTTGTGAATACATATAGGTGAAAGAGGAAGAGTGTTGTAGAAATGGTAATAAATATTAATTAAGATAGAGTGAGAGGTATTCGAATGCCCATTCCGCTTAATAATCATAGCATTTAATTCTTGTACCACTTTTGATGCTTTTAGTTGAATCCGAAACCAACTAGTGTGCTTTTAATACTCGAGGCATGTCCTTTGAAGCTAACTTGGTCTAAAGTACCTCGTTTGACTTCTAGGACAAGCAACCGTCATTTTTTGGATTTTGTAGCCCCATCTTTTATTAATAACTGCTTCCGATGTTTAGAAGAGGGTTTTTCAAATCGTATTTATCGTCACTTCGTTGTCTTCTTTGAAAGGTAAAGGCATCAGCAGTGTCCTTTTGATCTTCGGGAGGAGTAAATAGCCTTGATGGTCTAGCAATTTAGGTGGTCTTTTGTTGATATGTCCGTCCGTGATGCCGTAAACATCGATTTAGGCTTTGATCCGTGCTTTAGGCTTCATTAGCCTTCTGGATTACGCCCTCTTTAATTTTATATTGTGTTCTTGTTCTAAATCAGGATTAACATTTTTATCTTTGTACTGCACTTAATTTTTTTACATCGCATCTTCATCGTTTTCTTCACTTTGATGTACAAGTAGCTTTGGTGCGCCGGGAGGGTTTTTCTTTTTCACAAGTTTTCATGGGACACCGATAATCGATAATAATAAACCCCCGAATATCACTTTTTCATTTTATTATGGCCCAAATATCTTTACCCTTCTACCGTCACCTATGTTGTCCGTGGGATGCTTCTTTAGACCTTTAAACATCATGAAACCCGCACACAAAAATCAGCATGTTATAAAATCTTACTTCGACGTGGATTAACTACTCGCAGGGCTCGCGCAGGCGAGGAGCGATTACAGAGAAAGTGTATGCCGCGGCGATAAGCCGACGCTTTAAACATGAAACCGTTATTGAATGAGGTTTCGGCACGAAGAACAGATGGCGGTATTGGAAAATGGCGTTGGCCGCGCAGGGTCCGGGCGGCAAGTGGTACGAGCGGGGGGAACGTGATACATGTTAATGGTTGGTACGTATGCTCTTGAAAACCACCCATTTCACGTTGAAAATGGGTTTTAAAGCCACGGGAGAAAAGGGTGCGAAATGCTCCGTGGACCATCGATTCCGGGAGGAGATGTATCAACTATGGAGATCACACGAAAACACAATGAAAGGCCCAAGTGTGGCTCGTGACCAAATGGTTATAAAGTAAATCGAAAGAAAAATGTGTATTTTGGGGGCACTTGAGGTGACGGACGAAGCCTATAGTCGCAGTGTCACAGCGGAATCTCGACCGTTGGATCAAGATCTTCATGGTAAAATGAGTCAACCGTGGGCACTCATATTGTTTGACAATTTGTGCTGAAAGTGCCCGCAGATGGAAAAAGAGGTGGACCCAAGGCGAGTCAGTTTGGATTCAGGGAGATGGATGGCGAAAATTTACTCACACGGGCACCTAGGCGGAAGAGTGGTCCGGGAAGGAAGGAGATTCGGAAGTTTCGATGGCCGATGGCCGATGGGAAAGGCCGCAGCGATGGGTGGAGGGTCGTTGGATGGGATCGAGATCGACGGCGAAGAGTGTTAGGGGGCAAGGAACCGTGAATTTCCGATGAGCGATGCACCGATGCGATGGAGGGATGTGATGTACCGAGGGTCGTTGGATCCGGAATGATATCGATGGGGCTGGGATCTTATCAAAGGGGATTCGCCTATCGCGTAAAGAGTTCCTAAGGGAGAATTTGAATTGCTGAAGTGCGATGTCGATGAGTCGTAGCGATGCGATGAGAACCGTCAAATCAGAAATGAGATCACCCGCTAGGATTAAATCGAAAAGCGCACCTACGGGGAAAAAGATTTTGAAAGAAGAAATGGGACTCACCGAGGTGCAATAGCCGATGGGGTTTAGTGCTTGGCTTTGTGACTTGGCTATATCATGAAAAGAGGATTGGGCTTCGGTGCCAAAAAGCTCTTAAGGCCCAATGTTTGAAAAGGAGCGAAAAGGCCTAAAAATGAGGTTTTTTATCCTTTTTAAGAGGTTTCGATAAGTATAAGAAAAGTTGTTTAAACCTTATAAGAGGGATTTTACAAGGTTTCAACGGATTTTTGAGGAAATGAATAATAAAAGAAAAGCGTGGAAAGGAAGGGGTTTAAACATCTTTCTTCATGATAAATGCCAGGCTTTGTGAAGATGGATCCTTGGACAAATGGATAAAGGCTTCAAGAAGTCACATATTTTTCTTGAAATTTGTTTCTAGAAGACTAATAGACCTCGTTTTATCCATCATAGTGTATGAAAAATTTATGGATGGCTAATAAAACCTACACCGAACGAAGATTTGTTTCGTATGCGCAAGGTAGTGGGTTCGCTTTCTTGGAGTTAGCCGTAATGTCATCCAAGAAAGCTTGTACAATGTGTTGAATATCGTGAAAGGTGTCATCCATAGCCCTTTGAAAAGTTTCTCCCACATTCTTCAGACCGAATGGGAGTTTACAATACGCAAATGTGCCCCAAGGATGCATTTAAGGAAGTTTTATGTTGGTCATCCTTTTTTAATCACAATCAAGTTATAGCCCGAGAAGCCATCCATAAAGGATAAAGATTCACATCCTGTGCAATCGTCGAGAATCCGATCTATAAACAGAGTAGGATAATTGTCTTTTGGGCAAGCTGGATTTTTAGATCGTGATACTCAAATACGTACCGATGGCCTTTTTATCTATGGGAACTCGGATTGGAAACCCATTACGTCAAAGGAACGAGATAGATGAAACCAAATATGGTAAGATTTTTTCAATCAGCCTTAATGAGCTACTTTTCGAGGGTGGGATAGGTCGTTGTCTTTACCTCGACAAAGCTTGGAATTGTCATAAACTTTGATTCCGTGCTACAAAATATACGCATCTATGCCGGGCATTTCATCAGAAGACCAAGAAAACACATCGTGAATTCCTTATAAAGGGATGTGAAGCGTGAAATTTCCCTCTAGATTGCAATCGGATCCAATCCGAATGTTTTCCACCATACCCATTTTGACCAAGATATCTATGAGCATAGTCTTGAAAATATTTCCATGTTCCATTCCGAATCAATAGTTTGAATAGTCGTGTAAGTGAAGGGAATGATCTCGGGGTGGGTCAAAATATGGGATTTATAGTGATCGCGTCCGAATCGAACATCGAAGCGCGATTATGGAAATTTCTCCAAGTTCATTCTTCTAGAGACATGATTCGAATAACTTCATCCATAGGCGGACTTCATCGAGGAAATCCCTATAATGAACCTCGATGGGCGAGAGGGTGGTACCATTGGTCGAAACCAAAGTAGTGGATGGTTCGTATGCTATTTGGATGGCTTGATAAACTAACTCTATCGGTGATAGTGGCATCTCGATCTCCATAGGAATCAATGTCCGAAGGCACCGATAGGATCCATGGATCGATAGAGCCATCCAAAATGGTGGATATCATCGCAATCGTATGTGGAACCTCAGTGATGGGAAAGGAAAGCAACCCATCAAGGAAGATGCCTTCGTAAGACCAATATCGACACCGACGTATGAGTAAGGAATGCCTCCTACTAGGGGTACGATGCTACTTGGTGACGCAATAATCGAGCATGCAAAAGGATAACCGATCCACCGTGACTATTTTTCCATCCAACGGGAGAGAGAATGAGTCGAAGACCGAAGAGACAATGGAATTATCACATAAGACCAACTCGCGACCTAGCAACATATTATAGTCAAGATGACGATCTACGATTTCTATGTCCACCATTATCGTTTTCCACTAAGCGAAATTGGAAATCTAGCAAGGTAGCCTTTTGGAGGAAAGTGTGGCCATCGAAAGCCGACCCGAATTCAATGGTGGGAGAAAAGTAGGAGAACCCAAAGCGAGCGCATGTAGTTGACATAACACAAGTCGAAGCACCTTCGCCTAAGAAAGTGCAATGGATTGGCTCTTTCGACACAACTTGCACCCAGAACGCAAGTTGTTGGGAGAGGCGAGGTTTACATTTCAACTTGTCGAAGATGGCTAGCGTAGAATCCTCGGGGGTCGATTCCACCAATGGCCGAAAACAGAGCTTTTGCACCGGGAAAGCTTACAATACTTCGAGTGCGTACATGGCCGATGATGCTTGAGCCAAATATTCTACAATATTGTAGTTTTGGGCAAACACGAGAGGTGTTATGAGCCATGTGTCGAAGTGTCCCTTTGGGGGACGAATCATGGGGTCAATAGCGTGCCTTTTGATATGCAAATCGTTGGGCTAAGTGGATTCAAACCGGTACCAAGTTCTCAAGCATCAAGGACAGGATTTTCATAAATCTTAGCTCGTGTTTGGAGTTCAACACTTTCTACGCCATAAAATGGCTGATGATCCTTCACCGAATGATGGTACCACTATTACCGCTTTGCCGGGGTTGTGGTGGGTTCGTAACCATGTGTTGTTGTTGTCATGGTTATTTTGGATTAGGGAAGGGATTTTCAAGAATGGTAGGTGTCCTCCCGCAGTCCTTGTTTGCGATAAAATCCGTGCAATCCCGCAACAAAGGACATTTGTATGTTAAGTGGTCCTCCGTACGCATTCTACAAGAAAAATTTCTTGGGTTTCTCCTTTCCTTTTGGGCTTCTTAGTAGCGTTTTTGTGATTGGGATTATTTGAGTATCTGATCGCTTTTCGAAGAAGAGGTCTTTTTCTTGTTCTTTTGTTCTTGCCACTATTTTTTTTTGAAAACTCCATTGCATTTACCTCAAAGAAAAGAGGGAAGAGTAGTCAATTGGTTAGGGCTAGTGGTAGCCGAAGATGGCCGGGAGGTTTTCCCACTAAGATATTTTATGGCTACACCGAATATTGAACCAACGAGATCGGCTTGGGTGCACTTCCGGGGTTTTGAGAAGGTGGGGATCTCCGTTGCCAGGGGCATGGGGATAAATCACACAAAGGTGCTGCCATTTCTCGAATAGATCATATCTAAATGTTTCGTACGACGCATGGATTGGTCTTTCGTGACCTCACCGTAAAAACAAACGTCCTTAGCTAGGGTGGTAAGAGTGACTTACAAAACCATTTGGATAAGAGATGATCTAAGAATGGTGCTTTGACCAACTTCTCCTCCTACATCTCCCTTCATGAATGTGATCATAGATGTAGGTGGTGTTGTCTTCGGGTACGAGGTTAAAATTTCGTGCCGGTTTTGTATCTAATAGGTAATTGGAAGTTCTTAATAAATTTGGTAGTTAAGGTACCAAAAGTATCGATGTACCACGTGGTAGCTCAATGTACCATTTGGCAAAGCCGTTGCCTATGAGAGTGCAGGGAAAATTCAAAGCCGAATACTATCATCCACCATGGAGTTAGAAACATACCATAGATGAAAGGTGGTGACGTGCGTAGCCGGATCGTCCCCTCGTTTCCCCGTCAAATTTAGGGATGTTACACAGAATCTTGTGTGGTACTAGAGGCCGCAGTGGGGTTGTGGTTGATGTGATCATGGTCGGTCATTTTGTAGATGTGGGGGATGGGGAGTCATTGCAACGGAAATTTCATGTTTTCCCCCCAATCTAGCCAAGTGGGCATTTGGCCGACCATTCAGACCGTAGGGTCCACCCATCAATGTGTTACCAATGGGATAAGTAGGAATTTGTTGATAAATTTCCCTATGGGTGGGGGTGTAGGGGGTATGGTTGTTGTCCGTAGGATATGTTGTACCGAGGGGAGAATTGTTGGTTGCCTCAAAGTAAAAGTTACCCGCTTTCTTGAACAAATTTATTTTGGGGTTGGTTCGCCCACATGGACATGATAGAGTTAGCTAAAGGCATACTACTATTCACATAGTTAAGCATCGACATAGACCCTACCCCGGAAGTTTGACCACTCAAAGGAACAATGTTAACAATAGGCTGTCATGTTTGTCCCACTAACTGTAGGGGTACCAAAGTGCCCCCCAGCATATATTTGTTGGTGACACTGCCCCTGGCATGATTTCCAAGGCGTTTGAAATCAGTAAAGGGTTCCAACCTAAAGGGTTGCTAAAAGGAACTGAAGTAGCCCCGCTAGTAGGAGTAGAAATCGTGGGTCTCAAGCAAGAACACAATAGAAGCAAATCCCGAAGGGTTCGCAGGTCCGCCGACGCTCAGTGAACAGATTGTTGGGACCGGCATAACATGGATACTAGGGTTGCCAATCATTTACAGAACTAACAACCGATGAGGAAGATGGTGGTGGACCAAAGTTGGTTACCATCGCCATAAACCCCATGGGCACGCTGTGAAATGGATGTTGGTGCACTAAGACATAACTTGGCCTGGTGTAACCTAAACTAAAAACTGCCCCGACAATTCAAAGGAGAGGAGGATTGGAAAGGAGGTACGACTCTTCCGTAAAAGGATCCTCTAGAAACTTCCGTATGATACATGGCTATGTGAAAATCATGGGTCGTCACCGGAGACTCGCTTCTTCCGAAGAAGGCATTGACTCACCAAGACCCAACTCCTCTTCCGTTGTCAATGAAGGAAGACCTTGCTATCGTCGAGATGGGACGACAGGTCGAAGTATGCCACGTTGACCTATTTACTTTTATAATTTTAATTATTTGTGATATATTATGTCTCTGGAGGTAACCACACACCTAAAAAAGAAAATGAAAAAAAGGACTTCTAAAATCAATCAACAAGTAGCCGCAACAAGGTGGCCCCATCTCGAGTACTATCATTTGCTAGAAATGAAACCCGCATCAAAATAGCATACAGAGAGGGTTGTTCATAAACACAACTATTTACTCTAGCTTCACCCGAACCTCGAAAATAGGTTCGTTAATTTCGTGAAGACGAGTACCCCCTCCCAAAGATCGAAGACAGAGTAGGTCTCGTTCTTATTTTAGGTACCGTGCGGTGCCCCGCCCCAATCACCTCGTGTGTCCCTAAAAAGTCCGGGAACCAAAGATACCTCAAATCACGTACATCATCAAGGGGGTCACTACCATGTGCAACATGCTATATGTAAGGTAACACCCAGATCCCCGCATAGTTTCGACATCCCCGAAGGGAACCCTAATATATTGCATGCCCACCGAATGCACTCAAAGGTGGGCTACCTTCTCATGCACCATGGTGTTGTCTCACGCTTAACTTCTCGGTGGTAGTAGAGTGGTCTCGATATTATGAGTGCAAGAGGATTTCACTTCTTTTAATGACTCTAGTTTCAAGTTTCGAGATCTTGGGTGATTTTCTCACTTCTCCTACCCCAATATCCCAGCTCGAACTACTATTGATGTGAGCTCTAAAAATGTTATATGATTAATTTTATTATCACTTGATTCTTAGTGTACATGATTATTAGACTTGTGGAGGGGGAGTGGACATATGAAATGTGATGAGACTCCGACTCAAAAAAAAACCATGAAGAAAACATGCTCTAAACATTCAATTCCATGAAGAGTTTATTCTAAAAGGGAGATATTCTTTCAACATCCGTGCACCAAACATTCAAATAACATAGTTCAACTTTAAATATTCGTACATCTATCCATCTTCTCTTAACAACGTGAACCAAAAATTTTTCGCAATTAATTCGCTTAAGTTCGTAAAAATTTAAAAAAAATAAAAAATCTTCTTCAAAAAGTAGATGCCACTAACATTAACTTTTTAAACAAGAACTAAGACAAAAATGCTAACTCGTTAACTGCTAATCGGGATCCAGCAAAAGAAGCTAACTGTAGCCAATAACTCCACAACCAAAGGGAAACACAACAGAGGTGTAAACATCGTATTTTGGCTTGGTAACGTTGGCAAGCAAAGGCTACAGAGCGTTAATATTGAGACTAATGCAATGTATTTGAGCATAAGCAACATTATAATGCACCGAAACACTCACAAAGGGGGAGCGTCATTTAGGTAAAGCTGTACGTATGGCTAAGAAGGGTCTAATATGGACTCGTGAGCTATTGAGATGATTACTAAGCATATAAAATGGTCTCAAGGATATGTGAATAGAGTGGAAAGAGGTAAAGTCATAAGAAAAACCCGAAAACTTGGGATTTACTCCCTAGTGGAGTTGCCATTTCTTCTATAGGGTAATATGCTTGGGTGGTGGTTATTAGGTATCCCTCTCTCGCCGCTTCCGTTGCTAGAGGCAAACCGTAAGTTTAGTTGTAAAGTTCCAAAGGTATTGCATGCATGTTCATACTAATATATAATTGACAAAGCAAGATAGGAATGAATACCTCTTCGTGGATGATAGATCCTATGGAGAACACCAAGCTACGTGAGTAGAAGTCCTTTTTCACCGCTCCAACTAGCCTCGCAACCAATCAAAGCACCCATGTAATCTTCTACAATAGTATAGATTTCTATAAATTAAAATAGCATATAAGAAACATAAAATTTTTCATATCTAAGCCACTAATATCATGCTACATGTATTTCATTTGAACAAAAATTGTGACACCGATGTATCGAGTGGAAAAAATAGATACAGCTTCTATTGATTTATGTAAAGGAGGATTACAACCGTCATTGCACAAAGCCCTCCTTGATCTTCCAATTCCTCTCTCTTTCTCTATCTCCGAGTGTGATGATGCTCAAGGTAGAAAGTCTTTAATGAACTATGTCGATATTCAAGCCTCACACTACAACAATGAAATTCTATCTACCATATAATCAAACCTTCAACCTTATACCAAGAGCCCACAACTCCAATTTATAGGAGATGGAGAGGGAAAATCGTGACATCTCTTTCAAATCCGGCTTCTTGAATCAGAAACATCTAGGTGTTTCCTCGCTTTTCTTTGCTTTTTCCTTCCATAGGAGTCCATTGTGTTTTTCAAGGCTATTTCAAAAGTTTTTTTCCTTTATTTTTCTATTTTGAACCGACCTTTCTCGAGAAAAAGCTAGAAATGCCGCCGCCTTTTTCGTGAAGATATTTCCCTTTTCACATTCAAACACAGATAACACTACCCCCCTCGGGCAAGACACAGTAGCATTACCCTAGGTATTAATGCCTTTGCATGGCTCGAGTGCATTATAACTCGCCGAGTTGTTTCGGTGTGTTGCCACTGGGAAAATGGGTCTTTGCCTAGGTCATTTTATTCCTTCCATGTTACCTTCTCCTCCGAGCCGACGAGGAGGTCATTTTTCCCATAATAGACATTAGCTAGGAATTGACCGAATTTAAACATAATTGAAAGGCTTGAATCGATCAAACTATGGATAGAAAACCTACTTTCATTGCTTCATCTATCCATTGATCTAAATGGTATCCTAGAAAGTGTGAAAGGAAGATAATATGTTGGGTTCTATCAGTGGAAAGTAGAACAAATATATGGAGGATTCTTCTTCGTAATGGTTGCCCATAGCCATGAATGTCTCTAGTGTTTTGGCTCGCTAGAAAATAAATTTTTGCATAATTCTCTCGTGGCTTCATTAGAGAAAGGAATGGTTTTCAAAAAAAACAAGAGCTTTCATCATTTTCACATGGACTTAGGTGACCGATGGTAAAGACGAATTATCCTATGGGAGCTACAATGGTATCTCTCTCCGGTTTATATCATAGCAAGCATGAAATTTTGTAACAAACTTAGGAACCGTGGGTTTTTTGGAATATATAATAGGGTTATTAATTCTCCCACGTTTCATATCATCGACTTCATCGATGATCTTTTCTTCTAGCCAACATTATACACGTAAAAGGTCAAATTCTTGAATCTATCTCATGTATCTTCAAGTCTCCGTCATCCATGGCCACATGATCCGCATCCACATGAGGGTGAACCATTGGTTAATTGGTTGTTTCCTCTTCTTTGGAGGCATAACCTGCCACCGAGAAATAAATTAATCGCAAATGCACAAAAGGGGATTAGAATAAGAGGGGGGAAAATAAAGGGGAGTTGTGCTTGAATCATTAGGGGACCCGGGAGAAAACCCGAATTGAAGAAGGGGAACTCTATTGATTCTCGCGTACAATTGGAAAATATTTTTTTGCGCCTTCGCTCTCGAAAAAACCTTAACCGTGATCACCTATTACAAAATAAACATGGAAGTTATGCAGTAAAATTTGAAGCAAGTGGGGAAATTTAGTTTTGTAGGGTGATAGGAATATCGTTGACATGGCGTTTGTGCGTGTTGGATAATTTGCTTTTTCCAATTAAACGCCTAATGGACATGTAGGCAAGAGCGTAGGTGATTGGAGGGAGGTGATGCTGCTGGTCGTCATGGCACAATGGGTGTGGAGGGGATATAATGGCCGTTGGCATAGTTTAGGACGGAGAAATACCACTTTTCGTAGGGGTCGAGAATGGTAAGTGGTATGGAGTGGCGGGGTGTGCGAAAATGTGCGCCCCACACACATAGTAGATGGCATTGTTTTGGAAACCACTTATTTCGGAACCCCCTCCCCCCCCCCCCGACGTTAAATTTCCTCACAAGATGAGGGGGGCCGAAAATGATCGTGGAACGTTGGTTAGATGGAGGGAGCAAAGATAAGGTGGAAAGCAATGGGAGGTTAAGCGATGATGGGATGTGAGGGATGGTGGGGCTCAGTAAATGAATATCGAGCCAGAGTTTAGTTCAAGACTTAGGATATTAGAATATGACATATGATATGTCAAAATATCTTTAATAAAGTATTAATTCACAAACCTTTCCGACAAAACACCTTGCTTTTTTTATTTTTTCCTTTTAACGAAGAAATACATGGATTCAGGATGAACTTTGGAATAAATTTCATGTTTCTCTATATTTATTTTTTCTTTCATTCCTACCTACCCTTTCAATCTAACATTTTTTATCATTCTTTTGCAGTGCATTTAGGCTTGCACCCAAATCTCCTTTTTTTATGAAACTCTAACCTATCTCTATCCTTATTCTTCCATTGACTCCGTATTGAACTATTTAGTCAATTTTATTTTCTACCTAGCTGCTGATCTTCCAAGATTAAACTGCTTGGAAAATCCCAATTTTCTAAACCTTATCAAGTAGAAATTTAAAAAATTTTCAATCATTCTTACACTATGATCAAGAAACCAATCTACCCCAGTTAGCAGTATTTTTATTTGTGCACTTCTTCGCATTATTCTTTTTTGGGGGAGGTTTTCTTTGTTTTTCTTTTTCAATATACCCTATTTTATTTTATTTTTTCATATATTTTTTGGAAATCATTTGAATATTGAAATAATAATAATAACATGAAATTTCATCTTATGAAATACTCAATCACTCGAGATCCTATAATTTATAGGACCTCGATAAGTAGAAGAGGAAGTTCCAAGCAACTCGGGCCTGGAATCCTATGAGGGATTAATCCTTCACTCGGGGATCACTTCCATCAGCTCCGGGACCAACATTTCCTTATTATCTATCAAGAGGGCTACATCATCACCGTCCTGATAGCACAAAGATTTCAATAGTCGTGCATGCAACAACTACATATTCAAAGGAGGAGCTAGATCTCAAGTTATGAGCTTGGGAATCGGGAGAAGGGACCAACTTTCCGCTAGTGAGCTGATTGCTATTGTAGCTAATAGATCATTATTTAACTCTATATCATCATTTTTATCTAGGGAGTGTGTAACTCCAACAATAGGTGTAGTGTGCAACCCAAAAAAGGTCAAATTCCAAACTCAAAATCTAGCCAAACCATTATTGGGTTTTTTGAGTTTTGCGAGTAGAATCCGTGGTTAAAATCATGGATCTTTCTCGAGCACTCCAATAGCCTCTCACACATATATCTTCTTCCCGTAAGCAACAAGCTTATACTCTCTGCCGCTAAGTTTCATTAGTGTATTTCTCAACCATCTTGGGTTTCGATCGCATTCCTTTTGAGAACTATCTACTTACATTTTTGCGTGATACATAGTGATATACTCGCCTTTTTCTACTCGTATATATGATGTATTGATGTATTATGGCATTTTTTCTAGTTTTATATGTTTTATTCTTATTTTATCGTAGTTGTAATTTTGCATATGTTCTAAATTGCCTTTCCCATTTTGGTATATTACACAACCCGCTTAAGCTTATCAAAGGCCAAGGGTTGGCTAATATTTTATCAGAACTAACCACCAAGATCCGGGAATAAACTTATCACCGTTAGGAATGAGGTGAAGTGGTGATTTCGGTGTGTAATCAAAGGAATAGAAACCTCCACACGTAAACACAAATGTCAAGTACCTGCTTCTCCCCGATGTGGTTAAAGACATATGGAATACCTTTTGAATTTTGAGATGTTCTCTTTATTTTGATAAGATGAATTACTTCACACCGTGGTTGAAGTCTCAAAATTCTGCCGCAGAAAATGATGTTTTTACCGGAGATACCAATTGGGAATACTATTATTGTGCTTGACTCGAGTAGGACACAGTAGGAAGTGATAAAGGACTTTCACGACAACATATGTGGGCGTACACTACAAAGAGGTGCACGATGACCCATAATATTCTCATGGGATTCTTATGGCCTAAATTGTTTAGTGATTTCCAAGCTCATGTTAGAGCTTGCAAGAAGTGTCAAAGTGCTCGCGAGGACAGAATTTGCACCCTCCACCGATCCTAGTACATAGTGAAGAACCATTCAAGCAAGGGGGATTTAATTCACTCCGTAAAATCCATCCGAAATCCAAGAACCAACACCGATGCGGATTATCACCGCCAACGACTACTTTACCAAGTTCTTTGAGGCAAAGATCGGAATCAAATATCTAGAGGAAAACATAGTGGGCAAGTTTGGGTGCCCGGCAAAGATAATCAAAATAATGCTCAAGCCTTCAAGTCCATGAAGTTCATAAATTTTTTCATAATATACAACATCCTTTCTCGTGCACTCCACAAAGATACCCTCAAGGGAATGAATTGGTTGAGTCATCAAATAAAACATTGGTAAGGATCTTAAAGAAGAAAATCAAGTGAAAACCAAAAGAACCGGGATTCCCAAATCGAAGTTTTCACTGGCAAACAATACGCAACCAAGAGTGTCCATAGAAATCCCCACAAATTAGTATATGTATGTGCGCCCGCTTCCCCACACAACTTGCACCACCGTAGCCCGCTCCAAGATAGTGAAGAGGAGCCAAACACCCTCACAAGGAGAATGAATTAGTTGGTTGAGCTCAATGAAACCAGGGAACAAGTAAATCTCAGGATGGCCGCCATCGTAAAACGAAGAGTCCGTTTGATCGAAAGGCTACATCGAGGATTTCAGTAGGGGACCTATACAGATGGGACGCTAGTCAGATAAAGGAAAGCACAAAAAGTTTGATCCACTTTGGTTTGGACCATTCAGTAGCAAGCCAAAGGAAATAACGCCTTTCTTCTCGGGATAATCTAGAGGGAGATATATTTCTGAGATACCCTCGTCAATGGAGCCGCTTCCCAAGTTTTATTTCTAGCACTAACATGGACATCATCAATCCATTTTACATATATCCTTCCAATTTCCGTAAATATTCCATTTTTGTTTTCTTTATGCTTTACTTTGATTATAATCCGCAAAATGTTTTGTGAAATTTTCAATGATGACTCCATTCACCCAATAAGACATAGGCACCCTAAGCCCTCACAGGGCTCTCAACGCACTAGAAATAAGATGTCGTCCCCAAAGTGGAGCCAATTTTTTCCTATGAGTGTACACGCCTAAGTCATAATGGGTACGTAGGGTCATAAGTGAAGTAAGTGACTAGTAGGGCTGGCCAAGAAGAGCTTCACGCAAGCCCAAGGTGGTGGGCTCCTCAACACGCACTTCCCGTAAAGAGGTGTCGCAGCTCTCCTCAAACAACACATGTGCCCATTCCACCGGCCCATTAGACAGAGGGAGTCGCCATAAACGACTCAACGTGAGGGAGGACGCGCCCATCCCACTCGACCAATTAGAAGAGCCCTGTGGCCAAGATCCTAATCCACTAAAGGAATTTCGAATTCGACGAAAATTGTAAGTACCACCTTCGTCCCGATACAACATGAAGCACCGCGAAGGTAAGTAAGGTAAGGTAATTTTCAGGGTACGAAGTCAATGTTGTGTGTCAGCATGTGACCTCTCACCCACCCGCCGTCGACCAATCCTCCTACACCATGTGTCTTCCCGCCGACGTCCTCCTAACGTCACCCCTCCGCTTGCACCATCGTATTTACCCTAAAAATGACCATTTTCTCCTGCTTTTCTCGTTCTATCGTTGTTTCTTACCATTTGCGCTCTTACCAAGCTTAGCACCTGTAAAGATTCACAAAGTAAGGGCAGCTCTTTTCCTCACGTCGCTCTCATTTCGCCTCTAGTATTTGGCCTGGCCCCTTACTAATTTATTTTACTCGTTTTTCAAATTATGATCGAGAAAATGAAGAAAACCACTCCCGAAACCCCGTAAGCTCAAGAGGGCAGAGATGCCCTTACCCCAAGCCAATCATGGACTCTCAAGCCTAGTTTTGTGACACCATTTACCCTTTAGGATGTAGTTAACATATGGTTTGAGCTTATAGGATACAAATGGTGGGGTGAGGACTTGTTTTAGATTGTGGCTTCTACTACTGCATTCCCCCATATGTTCATCCCTTCCTTGAGTTTATAGCTTGGCTCACCGACACTTACAGAGCCAAAAGTTTCAATTTCATTCCACAATGGGACTAAGATTCTTGAAATCACCCTCAAATCGATAAGGAAAGCCTTGTACTATCCTTCTTCTCACACCGCATCAAATTCACCGAATTCACCTCATGTGCCACTTCTGAACATTCCTATCAAAAATCAAAGGGGTTTCCTCGAGCTAATTATCATGTCTCACATGTCCACTCTTCTACCCACCGAAACATTCCCTCTTTCGCTCTTCTCGTGAAACCATCCAACCGATCCTAGTAGTCATTTCAAGGATGTTGGGGTTAGATAATGTGGGTTAGGTAACTAACGCCCCGCTCTAGGGTTCCCAGAGCTCATGATGCAGCCCGAGATTCTACTACATCCCCACCTTCCTGGCCTCTACCATCCAAGCTCAATTCCAAGACCTATCAACTTCAAGTTGTTTTAGGTATTATTCTTTGGTGTTCTATTTGTTCATGTTCACACACACGTACAAGTTAGAGGACTTAGGCTCCTGGACAAGTTCTCTATGCAAGGTGCAAGAGTCAAAATCCATTTTCAAATGGACCCTTCCGTCCTCCAACACCCCAAAGGGAAGGGGGTACATGAGATTCATCATGGATTTCATGTCCAGGGCCTATAAAATTATACATGGTAACCCTCCGCCCAGGATTTTTCCCGAATGTATGAGCCGTCTCCCGCCTGAGACAAATTGTGCTCTGGGGATTAGTATTTTTTTTAAGGATCACACCGAAATCGTGGTTTATGGTTCTCCAAATTCATCCTTTCCATTTGCCATTTTTCATGTCCATGAGAATTTTCACCCTCAAGTTCATCGTGGAAAGTCCCGAGCATAGACCAAACTCATCATTAGAGAAATTTTGAGGTCTAAAATGAGCCTCCTAAGAAAAAAATGTACAACCAAAATAAACTTTGTAAGAACCAATAGGATTCAATATGGTGATGTCAAACATGGGGGATGATTCACCATTTTTGGGGTAAACAAGTAAAGTATTAAAAATAATAAAATAATAAAACTACTTTTTCTAACGTGTATTTTTAACTTATCTCCCTATGGTTTTAATCAAATTTTGAGTGAGAGTACTCGTTGGATGAAAATTTAATTCCTCATCCAAGGAGTACCCATGTCACATATTTTATGGACCCTACTACATGAAAAATGAGAAATACATGAAAAAAAATGTGATTACAATAATGTCTTTCATGTATTTCTCATTTTTCGTGTAGAAAGTTCCTTTCTGAAGTATGCGACATGGGTAATCCTTGTATGAGGAATCAAATTATGCATCCAATGGGTGTTCCCGCCGAAATGTGAGTAACCCATAGGGATATAAGTTGAAAGTAGTTTTTTTATTTTTTTTTCCTCTAAAATTTGATGATGTAATCAAATATTATCTTATTATTTCCACTATTATTTTATAATTTCCTCAGAGGCCCATTTTAGACCTAAAAAATTCCCCTAATGTTTGTGCCCGCAAAGAAGGGATATATTCTAAGGCTCCCGAGTGCGTAGCATCGTTTACTATCATCTCAAGGCATGCACTTCCCCTAGCCGAGGGGTTGATGCGTAAGATGAATTTCTACAAGGAGATGTATACACCTGCGTATCCCTAAGGGATTCATTACACACAAGGAATAATATTAAGTCTTTGACATATGAACATGAGCCTAGACCTATAGTAGAATGGAAAGCTAATTAAGTGATGCATGGCCTTCTGATACGCAGATGGAGGTCGACTCCCCCAACTGGCCGAAGGGAGAGACATTGCACATAACGCATGGAGGTCCACTATCAGTAAGTTATCAAATGGCACAAGATTTATGGATGAATAAGAGGAGGTCCACCTCTACAAAAAGCGAAGAACAAGTCACAGAAAGCAGCCCCGACGAGGTGTTCCCGGAATATATTAATCTGGGCAAAGATAGGTTTGGATTCCAAGTGTCTTTAGACTATGCATCCTCGAAGTCACCCTCGAATATCTATAGGTAGTCACCTCGGGGGCCCTTCGTAAAGGGATACCGGATCGGGAATGGATTGGCCATTAGAGAGAAAATTGAAGCAAAGAACCGCCGGCCGCAAAATGTTGAAGGTAAGAGCCGGCCCGCCTTGTAGACAATGTGCACCATACTGTGCTCGACAACTCTTGATATGGAGAAGACCAAATGAAGTCGTTGTAGTGAAGAATTCATCTTCTCACCCTTTGCCTCCGGTGTTCCAAGTATAAATCCCTATAAATGATACTCGAGCTTGCTTCCATTCTCAATCGGCTTACAAGTTAAATCGACACAAGGCTATTGGAGAGATGTTGCATAATGAGGTGTTGAAGCACAATTTCGCTTTGGGGAAAGCTCGCAGTTGGCTAAGTAATATGTCACTTACCCCGAAGAGAGAAATGGAAATTCAAAGGCCCTTTCAAGAAGTTATCATAATATAAAACAATGATATGGGGTAAAGGATCGTATCAAAATGTGGCCATACAAACTCGCTTAAGATAGAGTTGGAAGTGCAAGAGCTTGCTGAGGCAAGCTAAATATTCTTCATTCGTGAGCATATCCAAACAAAGAGGTTGCTCAAGTCGATAAGGAGAAGGAATCCCTCATAGAGATTCTCATCCACAGTATGATGAGGAGATACCGTAACTAATGCAAGAGGATGGTTGAGCTCCAACAAGGCAAGATAGTCATGTCCGTCCGATTCAAGTGCTCGATGATCCACGAATTATTCTAACACTTAACGAAGGTCCTACAGGTGAATGTTTCGTAATATGAAACTTGGACCATGTGTAGTTATTAGAATAAGCAAAGACTTCCCCTCAGAAAAGGAAAATATGATCTCATCTCAAAAGAAATGGATGCCAATTGAAGGAATCCCAAGATCTAAAACAAATCCGTGAAGGACTTAAAGGTGCAGCCTCAAAAGCAATATGTCCTTGGTGGAGGCCTCAAAAGATGATCTAGAGTGAAATTATCAAATAAGTAAAGGACCACCGGGAAATCATCACACCGGAAAATGATAAAAAAGAATGGTTTATGTGATTTCAAGGTGCAATTGGACGTAGCTTGCCAAGAGGGAAATGAGAACATGATGATCATGTGTGGATACATCCAGTCTATCAATGAACTCCCCACTCGAAGAATTGGGCATGCATGGAGTGGTCGATCATTTTAGAACAATGGTGGAAATTATGGATATGATACAACGCAGATGCACGAGTAAAGGCAACTGATGTTTGGGTATAGTTACGAGAGGGGGTGGGAAGCATTCGATCATGAGTAGAATAAAGTGGTAGAGGCACGATTTCTAGCTTGTTGGGACCCCTTATGTGTACTTATCCCTTGGGCCACATATGAGCAAAGGATGACCAAGATCAAATGCAAGGTTGAATCGACCCCAGAGAAGACCTCCCCGTCTTAAGGCCGAAACCATCGTGGCATCTCTCCGCAAGGAATTTTAACATTTTCCAAGGTTAAACAGCTCTTCTCTACCAACCTCAACTACTCAGAATCGAATTCAATTGCTCGTATTGTTCAAAATTTTTAGCTCGCCCTTACTCTTAGACATTATATGGCGTAGGTGTTATTAACATGCGCACCCACCAGCTTGCGTCCACTTCACAACCGAGGGTGCCTACATCATCTCACCACTCGATCTTCCTCCACTCTAATGCGGTCACGCATTTCAGACCTCCTCGCCACCTTGCGATGCAACCATGAATATTTCAAGATTCGGCCCACGTCACCTATAGCTATTTTGTTTTTATTTACTTTTCAATTATGATGTTTAGCTAGTGAAATCACAATTTCAATTTCTCATTACCGTCATTTTCTATTACGAAGAGAATTTCTCATAAAAGTTAATGATGTGTGGCCGACTCATATCATTTTTATTTTGATGTATGTACCGGCATATCAAGAAATAATATATGGCTAAGAGCCCATTAGAAGAAACTCTAAGTAAGTAGGAAATTCAAAGAGTATGAAAGGGTTCGGATTTTGTGTAATTTTTTAAGTCCGTATTGTATAGTCTTTCATGTAATACTATTTTGAGCTTCCGAAATGCATATTCCGGAGAGCTAGTGTTGGAGGCTAATATAAAACTACTTTGTTTACGAATGGATTCCAATTGGGTTAATGAGCGCATGTATGTGTTTATCTTCTATCTATTTAAGTGTTTCCTTTTATAATTTGATCTTCAAATGTCTCATGTGTGAAATGTTGGTTGTAAATGATTTAATTCATGAATTTGTATATGTTCTCTTTGAGGAAAGAAGACACTAATGTGTTATGTTACTTTGAAACCTTAATATCGTCCCCCGAGACTCCATCTTCATCGATCTCTCATCTCGGCCACTTTTTACAAATTCTCGAAGGTTGATTCTTATCACAAATAAGCCCACATATCCGGAATTTCTCCTCCTAGTTCCTCTAAATCAATGCCACCTTATATTCCAAGTATTTTTCATTGGTTCTTTACTTGGCCTGTTCGAAGCATCTTGATCCATGTAGGCCCAAGCCCATTTCAAGTGTTGATTAGTTCACATGAGGCTTAGTAACAAGATTCCTCAATTGCCCCGAACCATTACCCCTTTCCAATCCTAAATGAATATAACACTTAGAGAAGACTCAGATGAATGAATTTAATGCTCGATTTTAAGATGTCCTAGGCACTAGTATTTTGGTAAACTCGTGATGTCTCTAGGAGTGACAATAATATAGCTCAACCTCACAAGTCCGTTCTCCATCTACGCATCGAGTTTCTTTTATAATCTCTTGTTGGTGAACCAACAGCCATGATTAGATCCCCATCAATAGTTAAGATCATCTCCAACTCGATTTCAGGTGATTTTCAGAGAATTCTACCTTTCTCAATTAATTATTGTTAATTAATCACTTTTCCTAAGCTATACTTAGGAAATATTTAATTATTGATCAACTAACTTAATTGACCCATCTCAGGTGTTTTCTACTCAAAATTTTATGGGCTTGGATATCCTATGTTCCTTATCCTATATGACCTAAGTCGATACTAGAATATTTTTTTTGATGCTACAAAACTAACACTCCCTCTTAGCGAGGAAGGTGTTCTCTTTGTCTCATAACATCTTCCCATACATCGTTGATGTATGACATATTTTAAAACCTACCACTCTACAAACTAATGCACATACTCTTATTCATCTTCCACTATATATTTGAACCATCTTTCATTCGTTGTTTCTAACATCGCACCGTACAATTGATATTGCCGCCAACTTTTCCTACATCTAATCTCATATTGTTTCTATACCACAAATAATGTAACTAAGAATAAACTCTTAATCCATTGTGACTCTTGATTAGCTTTGGTATCCGTTCGGGTCTCTAATCGCTACTATCCTTTGCACTATCTACCAAGTTCGTTTCAAAATTATCAATATTCTACATCTAACTAGACATATCATGAAAGATTTTAGTATAGTTAAGTTATGAATAATTCAAAAAGTTTTTTTAATTAATTTTTTTGATCATGCCTAACCAACCTCCCACAAAAAATTTGGATAAAACTCCTCTATTCCACCATTTCAAATCCCATATTCGATCATCATTTAAAAATCTAAACGGTTAAAGTGTCAAGTGATTGGATTAGTCACGTCACTAGGCCAAAGCATTTAACACACTTCGAATTCGTTACAAAAATATCTCCGTTGGGATTTTCTTCCGTGATATCCTTCAACTCATATACATCATCCTCACCTCATTATATTCATTCCGCAATCACTCCATATCATTCTTTCCCGTAGCCAATTTTTAACCATTCCGGTTTGTGAAATAGAGGTATCTCCGTAACAACCATTGTCACCGTGGAATGTAGGAGCAACAATTTGAAGGTTGTAAAGAGGAGTTATGGGTCTTATAGTGAGGATCGAAATCGGTTGGCACTAAGTACTTGGAAGGTTATCCTCAAACCAAGAGAAATGTTAAGGCAACAAGCAAAATGGTGGTTGCACCGTTGAAAATTCAATGGGTTTCACAAAGAGGTGACCAAAACATTTGCAAGATCCTTCAAAGGAGCCGAGGTCGAGATAGGAGATATTAAATTCACCATTACAGAAGCTTCCATTGCGAAGCAACCGACCCCCCGTACAAGGAGAAAGGTGGTTCAAGAATATAGAATTTCATAACGAAGCATGGAAGGTGACATCAAGTCACCAGGTATGGATGTTACCATTTTTAAAGGGTATCCCTAGCTCGCACTAAAGAAAAATGGAGGAACATGTTGCTTATCTTGCAAAAATTCATCACTTGTGAAGGAAGATATGGTACTTTCTATGTCTACTGATATTCATTGATAATGCATTTCCTAGAAGAAGAACTTAATTTGCCCTTTTTCTTGCTTCATAGTTTAAAGAAAATGGCCTCAAGTGTTCAAAAGAGAATTCAATTTTCCGGAAACAAACTTATACCACCATGGCTTAGTCAAAATTTTGATTGAACATCATTTGAGAAAAATGGGAGATAATTGGGAAGACTTCTTAGTGAGAAATCACTTTGAGGAACCCAAGGAACCTCCACTCGAAGACAAACCTACAAAAAGAAGCAAGATGGAAAACTCCAAAACTCGAAACTCGGTAAAACAATACAAGAAAGCAAAGAAGAAATGATTTCTCGAGAAATCGACTCGTATTAAGAAGAAATTTTGAAGAAAGAGAGGATAATAAGAAAATTTTCCAGAGAGAAAGGAGAAGGGCCATCTCAACCGAGAAGGAGCCATAGACTTAGAGGGATACTAAAGAAAAAAAAAATGTTAAAAATCCCGGAGTCATAAACATAGAAGATGAATAAACACCTACCGAGGAGGATTTCGATGAAGAAGTTCCGTAAATTGACTCAGCGCACAACAATAAATTTACAACTATGTTGAAACATTAGAGAGAGAGCCTCCGCAATTTAGAGATGGTAACCCCTAGCCCACCAAAGTCTCGAAATTGATATGCTAAGAAAAGATAGGTATGAGTTAGAAGTACTCAATGTGTGCATATCAAGAATGAGAATTAAATTCTAAAGGAGAAGGTTAAATCAAAACTCCATATGAATTCAACTTTGTCTCTACAAATGCAAAAGTTGTATAAGGCCATGGAAAATTCAAAGAAGAGAAATAAAAGTTAACCAGGGCACTCACAAATCTGAGATTCAAGTTAAGCCATAAGAAAGCCCAAAAGGCCTTTGACCGCTAGGAAAATCGAAGAAGAGGGTCAGATGTCCTCAGAGGTCTCAGAAGTTCATGGAATAGTTGCATGAGGACATGCAAGAATCTAGCAAAGCAAGGTATGTTGAGCTCCAAAGATGTTCTTCTTCCACCACATTCCACTCACTTTTGTCTGTCATTAATCACGTGCCCAAATTATCAAATAGAATTAGTTAAAATTTTTAAGAATGAATATCATGACTAACTTGCTATGTTTTTATGATTTTGTCATTGTAGTACTTTTTGAACTAGATCTAGCTGGCTGCACGTGCATATTCCGTAGCTGGGGTTTCCGATTCTCACAGCTTGTCTTCATGTCTACGTAGGTTCCTGGTGTATCATCTTGGAGAAAAACACATATGGGCATATTCCACATCATTCCCTCATCATTTTTTTTTCTCCACAAAGCTTGAACAGACTCGTAGGCGTTATGTACGAAACTCAAACTAGGAGAGAGACTCCTAATAGGACAAGGATAGTCCATGTCCTTAATTTATTACGTGACCACCATCGCAGTCCTAGTTTGGCTTTTATTTGGAAAGACAATTATCCCTAGGTTATCTCAAAATAGTCATGTAAATTTGTTACAAATATGGCTCTCGTGAAACCGAGGGACAAGGTTAGATTTGTATTTCGATCGCTAGATTTCGTAAGCATGAAAACACTATGTTTTGAAGTAATTTCTTCTCTAATGCAAGAAGTACTGCCTTCTATTGAAAGCACCGAGTCAATCTTTTGAAGTATATTTTGAGTGCTACTTCCGGTGGTAGAGGGCCCCCGCTCCTCGAGCACTTTTTTATACGGCGAGATAAGTATTTTTTAGTTCCATTTTTCATTTCTAGCTTGGCGATCGTCGAAGTTTATGTTTCATGCTTGTTTACATTGATCATCACAAATGCTAGACTTACTCTTATAAACTCTTCCAAAATATCATCACGACGAATAAGGCATAGCCGTGGTGTTGTAGGTTTTAGTTGCATGTCCTTTCAATTTTATGATTTATGCTTGTTTACACTAAGTGTCACATCCCATTCTTTACTCCTACAAACTCTTCCAAAATATCATTAACAATGAATAAGAAACAAATTTTCGTGGTATCTTAAATTTTAATTGTATTTGCTTTCAAATTTTATGTTTATGTTCAATTGCATTGAATAATATAGCTTAATTTTTTTACAAACTTTCCAAAATATCATTCACATCAAACAAGATGGGTCAGAGAATTCCAATAGACTAGCGTATGATAGTTTAGTCATAACACTCCCGAGCATGATTTCATTTATTTTACCACATCGCATTTCCAAGTTTGATAATGGCATTTTAATTTAACTCTATTCACCGTACTTCAAGTATATTAGTAGCATTCTAGTTTAGTCTTAGCTCACTATATTAGCATTCCAAATTTTTAGTTGTCATCCACTGCATTTTAAATTGTATTAGTTGTTAAATTTAGATACCACGTCTTCATTATTTACAAAAATTCTTTTTTGTTCCAACCTCATATTAATACATAATCATCCGGGATGAATCTACTCGCCCAAGGCCTGGAGTATTTTGCAACCTTTTTACCATTTCAAAAATAAGCCTTTTCACAAGGACTATTCTAAAAAGAAACCTATAACTTTTGAGTGAGGCCTAGTGGTCCTAAATTGAGTCGTTGCAACGTAATCCTGGGTTAGTTTTGAGTAAAATCTTATTGTGCTACAAATGTTCTTTTCCAAATATGTTCCAATGAACTCCTAATCATGGATGAGATGTTGTAACATTGTAAGATGATTGTTTATTTTAGGAGAACTTCATTCACACTTAACTTGTCCATTTCTCAAGCTCTTCCAACACATCTTTAATGAAGGAATTGATAAGTTAAAGCTCATGTTGTGATTTATTTCCTTGCAATGAAGTCATTATCAAGCTTTGAATTTGTTGTTTGCCGCCCATAGTTTAGGCTTTGTTCTGTTTTAGTATTTGCATTTATATGATTACATATCCATATTTTAGGCCTTGTTCGCTTTAATATAACCAATAGCTTATTTTCACCGAAAGATTAGTTCTTTCCCTTTTCAAACATAAAACCATAAAACCAAAAACACGTAAAACACCTAAACACAACGTAGTAAGAAACAAATACCTAGGCACATATAGTGCACCACACTTAAATAGGGTTTACCAACCCCTGTTGACAATTAATGAACTCAATTCTTAGGAACGCTAGAAGAGCACAAACAATCTGACTGCACCATCTTGAACATGGATCCATTTGCTACTAAATATTGTGGGACCATCTAGCAAGGTTAGTGATCCATATGATGAGTAATATACAACTTCTACTACTCTAGGGACTCAGCCCAAATATTTGTAACTCTAGTTATTAGATCTCAATGTCTCTCCACCTCTCTCCTAGAGGTATAGTTGCATAGAGTGAAAATTCATCCTCCAACCTGGAAGACAAATTATCGATCTTCGTTGAAGCTTCTACCTCCTCTTGCTTCTCCTTATTTTCCTTCTTCCTCTTTGAACACTGGGTATTGTGGTGACCAAACTCACCACATATGAAACATTTGATCTTTGACATATATTTCTTAATTTTTTCTCCTCCTGATGACAGTGCTGGAAATCCATCAAATAAGGGGGTCTCCCTGATGTGAACTCCTAACTAGACCTCACACCATTTGAAGTAGGAGCCCCATTTAGAGTATTGACCTGGCCACCATAACTTAAGGTTTTCCATGGCTGCAATGAATAACACAAGAGAGTATGCACATAGCCTTTGAAATTACCAATATATTTGATAATTTGAAGCATCAATTGAAATGCGTAAAAGGAGGCTTTCACGAGAGGGACGTAAGAGTGAGTCTTTAGAATGAAATTAATAGTACTATCCTAAGAGAGGCACACAAGAGCAAGTAAATATTTGTTAGTTATCTAGAAAAATCATTCATGTTATCACAAAATTGTACATGATTGGCTGTTGATCAGACAACTCTAAGTAACTGTTTCAAACCATCTTTTGATTGAATATTAGCCTCTTCAGTCCGAGAGGGCTCTCTCAAAGGATTTTATGATATTAGACAATAATAGTACTAGATGGCTAACTCTATTTGAAAAGTGTAATATTCCAAAATTAGCATGCAGCTAATTGGAATATTAATTTTTGTTGTTTGCACATAGGAGATTAATAAATGGGTGAAGAGGCCCATACATTTCAGAAATATGAATAAAATCCCTAATAGTGTGAAAAGGGATCATTATAGGAGCTGGATTTCACACCCTCATGTGTGAAAAGGGGAATTTTCATGTGGACAAGTTCAAGTTTGACCAAGTCAACAGTGTTGGGATAGGAGGTGGAGATCATCTTTAGAGATAGTGCAGAGATAGTGGGAGGAAGATTCCTTGGTGGAGGAAACCCTAATGAGTGGGACCCAAGGTGAGAGGGCTTTCATTTGTATTTAAGGAGGGAAAGGCAGCCATAGCAGGACATGTTATGGATTATTGATTTGATGGTCCGCATGACTATTGTGCTTTCTTCAACTGTTTAGTTGAGATTGTTGTGTTGCTTAGCACAAGGCATTCCTGTTTAGGAATTACTTCTCCTTTCAAGAGAGGCCTCTTAAGGGATTTTGTACAGCGAAGTTTCTATTTAGAGTTGGGTTGTGTTGAAGGGTGTTGCAGTGGAGGGTTGACAACACCACTTCTGGAGCTTGTTTTTCAAAGGAGAAAGCTTTATTTCCTTTAGGAGACCAGTGAGGAAGATTATGGAGCCTAATGTAGATCTTGGCTCTTGGCCAACATATTTTCTTTATCCTACAGCGCATTCCCTCTACCTGATTGCATTATTTTCAGTAGGCATTTGCAGTGAGGGTTTGCAGTGTTTATTTGGCGGGTGAGATATTTAGTGTTAGGATCAGCCTTTCACTTGGAATATCCATTGGAGGATATTTATTCATCTTGTGCAACATCTTCAGCCATCTCCATCTAGTTCTTGAGTTGTAGCTGCTATTCAGTCCTAGGACTGCAACTCCTACATTTTTGTACGTTTGCATATTTCAGGAAATCCTCTCCGGATTGTCTTGGAATTGAGTTTGGGAGATTAGATCTTCACTCCCAAAATTGTATGAGCTCTATATTTTCATATTTGTGTATTGACACTTCCCAGCAGTAGTTATACTTCAATAAATTGCGTTGTCATAGCCTTGGGCATTTTCTGTGTAGCAGTGATCTTCATTTTCTTGTACATGTTCTCTTTAGGCTTGTTTTTCCTAGCTTGAGTGATTATTTCCTCAAGGATTTGTATTCATTTTATGATATGAGATTAATATGATGCCTATTTGGATCTTCTTACATTTTATGATATGATTTATCACTGCTACTCCAGTTTTGTGTTCATGTATTGTTGCATCCCCATTTTGGGATATTACAAAAATTAACATGATTTTTGTGTATGTAGTTTGAAAAGAATGCAGGCTTGCTACCATTGGGCTTACGGAGTCAAAATATCAGTATATTCAGTGGCAATGTTTCTTGACATGGAATCTGAGGCAGATAAGAGTCTTTAACAAAGGAAAATCACACATAGAACATAGGGAAACATAGTAATTTCATCAATAAAGGAAGTCAGAGCATAAACATATGAATTCTGAGTAATAAAGATGAAATCTACTGCAAATGGTACATATAAAGATATAGATAAAAAAGACATTAAGAACTCCATAAGGATCTCAGGTCTGTCAAGAAGAAGTCTTGTGTATGACTGATATAAGTCAAATTAAATAAAGCAGCAGTATGGTGCAAAAAATCTCCAACCCTTTCCAACTTCAATAATTTTCCTTTAAATAGACATTCTTACAGCAGGGATGATCTGCCTCTTGGCTAGATTCATTGAAATTTTCCTATGACACCTCATATAACATAAAAACATGTCTTTTAGTAAGAAAATTATAGCTACACTTCTAAAAATGACTTTTCCTAATAGGACTCAAACTCCTATTTATTATATCAGCCTACCTTATCTTTAAAATAGTTACATACCAGTGACATCCAAGCATCACATGTTCAAATAGGCTATGACATAGCTCATCACTACTTGACATATTAAAAACCATCCTAATCATGTTGAACAAAACCCTATTTTTCAGGAGTACAAGACATTATCTTCAATGAAATCTTTAGCTGATCAGTTGTCTCCATTTCATTTTCTTCAAGTCATAAATTTTTGGTGGTAAGGTCCCTTGACTTTTTGGATGTGTCCACCTATCCAAAACTACTTTTAAATTGCTCAAAAACCTTCAAAAATAGTTCGCTACGAAAACAAGGCAGTTTTGTAGCGAGCTTTCGTAACATCCAAAAAATGGCTCTTGCACTGAAAATTTTGCCTATTTGTTGTTCCATGGTGTCCATCATGACATGACACCTCATCACCACAATTCTCCCTCCTTGAAATCTGCAAAAAGTGGTTTTAGAAGAAAATAAGCTGCTACAGAAATTTTCGCAGTGTTTTCCTGGCTTTAAGCCTAAGAAACGCTACGAAACTATGAAAAACTACAGAAATTCTAGATTTTAACACTGTCCCAAAAAATTGACCTCCAGCTACAAAAACTTGGTCTTCAACATGACATAAGCCTTCTAAAACATAATCAATCTCAACTTAGGACCCCTGTGGTGTTTATTCTTCATTAATGATAAGTTGAGCTATGGGCTCCTCAACTACAGTCATCTTTAAGCCTTTTTTCTCCAACTCTTCATGAATCAATTCTAATTTCTCTTGTAGGTCTTTGAATTTTTCCTTCAGCTTTATGTTCCTAGATTTCAAGTGCAGGTTCATTTTTCCGATATGTTTCACTTCTCCTCTCAATGGCTGAGACAATTTGATCAATTGTTGTGTGTTATCTAAGGTCCTTGACACACTATTAACCTGATCTCCTGAAACTTATTTCATTTTCACAAACCGCACCTTCTGAACATTATGTTTCCTTACCTCTTTCTTCAAGACTACTATTTCATGATTTTCTAACTTAAACTACTCCTTAAGGACCTCAATCTCTATTTTTTCAATGATTTTCTCCTTCCCTTTCCTTTTCTTAATGTCTGATTCTTCTTTTGCAGATGAAGAAAGGTCAATGATGCTTGGTGGTGGCTGGATAGTTTCAGTGACCTTCTGAGCTTCTTTACTACTTCCCAAGACCTTTCTGGCATGTCTTGTCATTGGTTTCCTATCCTGAAACATGAATCCTGCATCTTCACCCTCAAACTCTAACTTCTTAGCTGATTTGGATTTCTCGAGCTTCTTTCCTCCCTCATCTATATCTTCATCTTCAACTATGGAAGTTTCCTCAATATCAATAGCATGCAGAATGTCTTCTAAATTACCCTTAGCCATTGTTTGGCTTCTTGTAACCCTCTTGTTGCCATGTTTTCTCATTGTTGGTTTTTTTTTTGCAGGTGTAATAGCAGGTGTATCAACTTTCTGCAATGGCTCTATCTCCATGATTAATGGCTTACTTTTCTTTGCCACTAAAGGCTTTTTTTTTTTCCACTGAAGGTTCACTTTGTTCTGCCACTAAAGGTGATGGTATACCTCTAGGTTTAGGAGTTATTTTATGGGTGATGGCATCCACTTCAAAACCACTGAAAAAAAGGAAAGATGACCAGCCTCTACCTAATCTCTTTAACTCCTCTAAAACCAGCAACTTAATTAAACCATGATGAAAGAGTGAGGTTTCATTTCCTTCAGATTTAGTTTTAACTTTGTCTGACATTATAGTTAATATCTCGTATAAGTAAAAAGGTAAATCAAGAGACCTCTTGCTAACAAAATGTAGCAGAAGCCTGAAATGGTATGAGTAAACCATGTGGTACCTCCCTTCACAAGTGAAGTATTTTTTGAATGATTAGCAGCAGCTTTGATAAGTTGTCTTTCATGTAGCTCCTTGGGATGGTATTTGTGAGATCAATCTCATTATGCTCTGACTTGATAAATTCCTTACATTCCTACATGGTGCACTTGAAACCTTTGAACAATTGTTCTCCTCCTCTAGGAATTCATGTTGTTGCTACAATAGTCTCTAGTGTTATAGTGAGGTTCAGCATTCCCACCTTAGAGGTTTTCCCATTCAAACTGATGGCAAACTCCTTAGAAACCTGTACATGGAATCCTTGCAATATTTGGCAAAACTACAAACACCTTGTTCTTCTGAAAAATTCTAAGGTAGTTGGATATTCATTCAGCAAATTTATGTCTGGTGGCTCATATCTGAGACAGTGGCCTCCTTTTTTGGTCTTCCTCTTTGCAACCATTTTTCTTTTATACCTTTTCTGCCTCGCTTGATCAATGACACCTGCAATTGCTTGAAAATTCCCACAACGAGCTTAGATTGGTAAAACAGCTCTCCTGAACTGAGCAGCATGCAAAGATCAAGCGAAGAATGACACAAGACTCAATTGGGAAAGATTTAAAAGTTTAGATGACAGCTCATGCCTTCATCTTGACCCATACATGCTAAAAACAGAAGGGATGACGTCAGACATGACCATTGTACTTTGATTTAACCCTAACTGACTTGCATGAAAATCACCCTAACAGTTCTAATCATTAACTAACACCTAGCACCTGATTTGAAAAGACAGACAGGAATACCTCTTTTCGTAGTGTACTTAGTGTATTTCCTGGTAGTTTCGCTATGAAAGTATCAGTATTTTCGTAGAGAAAATTGTGTTTTTACTGTGCAATTCGCTAAAAAAACAGGAAATCTTGGCTAAAATGATATTTTTAGATTTATAAGCTTGGGAAATGAAATATTTCAAGAAATAATGACTGGCGTGACATGAAAATACTTGAATGGGGGTGGGTTTGTACCTTAGGATAGGCTAATAAGAAAAAATTAAAATTTTTCCTTTACCAACTAATGACAAATGAACTCTATGACCATACCTTTGACAAATGAACCCCTGAGACTATGTCAAATGATGTTTCACTTTTTCTGAGTGATAATAGTGGCCCCACTTGGGATGGTGTGCCCCTGTGTTACACCAAAGAACCTATAGTTCCAGTGCTATCCATCTTCTTTGAAAACAAAAACTCTGAAATTTTTCAATCTTTCCTTAAAACTCTAATGGCCTTCACCTCAGGCTCAAGCTTGATGATCAGCTTGTCTTAAGAGGAATAGTGCTTCAAAAACCTGCCATTGAGAGGCCCTCCAGCACAAGGTTTTCCATCCATCTCCTACAAAATGTAAGTGTTGCTTCCATGGAATGCAGCTACTTTGAATGGACCTTTCCAAATATTCTCAAACTTACCATGTTTCCCCTTTTCTTCAATCCTGGCCTCCCACTTCAAAACCACATCTTGGATTTGAAAGTTTTCCTCTTTGACCTTCCTGTCAATTTTCTTCTTGATTCTATTTTGAGATTGTTGATTTTTGTTATATACTTCCTCCATTTTCTCCTGCAAGGCTATCAACTAATTTATTCTCCTCTGAATTGCATTTGGACCCTCCTCCAATCCTTGCAGTAGCTTCATGACAGGTACGCCTAAGGATGTAGGGAAAATGACTTCAACCCCATATACAAACTCATAAGGCGAAGTTCCAATTGATCTCTTTGTGCACACTCTATCAGCCCACAAAGCATACTTCAGCTTCAAATGCCATGACTTCTTATTTTCCTACAACAACTTCTTAATAACCCTGACAATTCTCTTGTTAGAAGATTCAGCAAGACCATTACCTTGTGAATAATATGCAGAAGAATGCCCAAGTCTAATGTGATATTTATGAAAAAAACTGATCAGTTTCTTGGATTTAAATTCCTGTGCATTATCAGTGACGATATTCATAGGGCAGCCAAACCTAGACAATATATTATTTTCCAAAAATGAAATGATAACTGAATCATTTTCTTGCCTAGTTGGGATTGCTTCAATCCACTTGGTGAAATAATCAGTTACTGTTAGAATCCAGCGATGTTGTCCTGAATATGATGGATGAATCTCAGCAATAAAATCTAGCCCCCACTACTAGAATGGTGCCTCAACATAAATAGGCATCAAGGGTAAAAGAACAAGATTTTTCTTACCATCAAAAATCTAGCATTCATGGCAGGCAACAATATTTTTGTAGACATCTTTGAATATAGTAGGCCAGTAGTACCCTGCTCTAAGAATCGTATTTGATGTGGCCTTCCAATAATGATGGCCTCCACAATGTCCTTTTTGAAACTCCTCAATCACTTTTTTAGCCTCCTCTTCCAGCAAACAATTCAAAAGAATACCACCGATATCTTTCCAATACATATATTTATCAATGATACAGTACCTCAGGGATTTTAACTTCACAAACCTTGCCTTAGACTTTGTCAATTTAGCAAGAGACCTATGATGATGTAAGACAAAAAAAATGTCTTTATACCGGTCTGAAAGGATGTACTTCTCTTCAATGGGAATCATCTCTTCATCTTCATCTGATAATTCTGAAATTTCTGCAATTAAATTCATATCAAGAAAGTCAAAATTTGATTGTGCTATCAGCTTTTCTATCCCCTGACCTTTGACCAATTTTTTGGATCTGATCTCTATATCATATTCCAGCAAGTTATCTATACACTTCCCTCTCTTACCATCATGTTAAAATTGAGTTAAGATGTCCTTCACAACAGCATTAGGAACAAAAGATATAACATGAGAATGCAGAATGTAAATTCTGAAATATTTAATGGCTTTGACCAAAGCATAGGCCTAATTCTCTAAGATGTTATACTTCAGCTCTAAATTAGCTAAGGTCCTACTAAAAAATGAAATGGGCTGCTCAGTACCTTGCTATCCTTTCTACGGAAATTGTATTTTCTAATGCAAATGTAAAAACCAGAAATTCTTTTGAAAAATTCGAGCTGATCAACACTGGTGCTTGAGTAAGTGCCTTCTCGATCTCCTCAAATGAGTGCTTTGCTTCTAATGTCCACTTGATGTCAGCTCCTTTCTTCAGCATCTTAGTTATGTCTTTTAAAATCTCAGCAAAATTAGGAATAAACCCCCTCACAAAATTTACCCTTCCAAGGAAAGACTGAATTTCATTCTGCTTCTAGGAAGATCCAGTTTCTGAATGGCATTGACCCAGCTTAGATCAATCTTAATTCCATCTTTAGAAGTGATATGCCCAAGTAACTTTCCTGAAGTTAGAGAAAAGATGCTTTTAGTGGGATTCAGAGAAATTCCAAACCTTCTACACTTCAGCAGAATCTTTTTTAGGTGCTTCAAGTGATCTTCTTCTCTCCATGAGAAAATTGTTATGTCATCCAGATAGAAAACCACCAACTTATCCTTTTCCTCAGCAAAGGAAATGTCCATTTCTCTTTCAAAGGTAGCTCCTACATTCATCAAACCAAAGGGCATCTTGGCATACATGAATGTGCCCCATGGTGTGGTAAAGGTTGTTTTCTCCTGATCTTCTAGATGCACAAGTATCTGATTGTACCCTGAAAAACCATTCAGCATAGACATCCTTTGGGAACCAACAATGTTCTGCAGAATTTGGTCCATCTTTGGGAGAGGGTAATTGTCTTTCAGAAAGGCCTTGTTTATGTTTCTGAAGTCAATGTAGATTCTGATTTCTCCACTCTTTTTCTTGACTAGAACCAAGTTTGCAAGCCACTTTGAGAATCTGATTGGAACAATAATTTTGGCATAAAAAATCTTCTTGATTTCCTTTTCAATCAGGGGCATGAGAAGTGGATTAATCCTCCTCATCTTTTGTTTGACAGGCTTTTCATTTTCTTTAATAGGAATGGTATGTTGAATGATATTAGGATCATACTTCTTCAAATCAGCATAACTCCATGGAAAAACATCTATGAACCTTTTCATCATCTCAATATATTTTTGTTTCATGTCAACTGAAAGAAACTTTGAAAGCTTGATGATTTTTGGCATTGCTTCTGTACCAAGGTTACAACTCTCTACCTCTTCTTCATCAACTTGTATCCTAGGAGATTTTAACACATCATTCTGGTCAAAAATATTTTCAAGGGGTATGATACCTTTGGGTATAGAATTATTCTTTAGCTGTAACACTTGAAAATTCCCTTTAGTTTTAGCAAGCATGTTTTGCTAGTCTATTTGTGTGCTTTCAAACTCCTCTTTAAACTCTATAAATTTTTTGACTTGCTAATCACCCTCAAAAACTTTCCAATGAATTATATTGTCAGGGATAGCAAGCCTATGGCAAACTTCAACCTCATATATTTTAGTGGAATGTGAAGGGATAATAAATAGACTTGCAAAGATAGCTAGGGAGTCAGCTACCGAGTTTTGGTCTCTAGTCTTCCCAATAAATTAATATTCCTGAAAATTCTCTAACATCTCCATGATAAAATTTATGTATACCGTCATTCTCACATCCTTAGCTTGATATACACCCTCAACTTGCTTAATAACTAATTCAAAATCTCCACAAACAGAAATATTTTGGGCACCCAGTCTTTTCAAAATTTCTAAACCCAATAATAGAGATCGTTTCACTTAAATTGCTATTGTAATCAAAGTTCGGCTTGTAAGAAAAGAATTTATTTTCATCCTCTAGAGTTGTGATCCATATTCTTGCTCCTTGCAGAGTCTCTTCCTTTATTGATCCATCAAAGTGTAACAACCACCAACCTTCTAAAATTTCTCTTCACTAATTTGTTAGGAACTTGTCTATCGATTTATGTTTTAATTTCGCCATTGATTTCATTCATCATTCAATTCAATGGGTGCAGCAGTATAACCTAATTCAATATCAAATATATATATTGAAAATTTAACAAGTGACTGAGACTGTCAGTTGAAAAATTAAAATGGAACTGCCTTAATTGTTGTAATCGAAGGGCTTAAAGGCTTGTTACATGATTCTCAAACATGAACTAGACTTCCAAATCCAAATGATGAGGGCGTTATTTGGTGTCGAAATTTCCCAATGACCTTCAAAACAGGACTTTTGGACCAAAAAAAATTGTCATTTTCAAAATTTTTATATGACAAAAATTTCATTTTTTATAGCGTTTTATATGGGCTTATTATAGGGTGCCACATGGCCTGCCCAGAGGCTGCCACGTGGCCCCAGGCCAATTGTTAAAAAATATGTTGAAATGGTTGGAGGTCATGAGGGTTGAGCCCTCGACCCGACTCCTCGGGCAGGGTCAACCCGACCATTACACCTCGTGCAGAGATGAAACGTGCAGTTGGGTGGCATGTAAATGAGTCAGGTCATTTAAAGTTTATGGAAGAGTTAGGGATTAGCCCTCAAGGCTAAGCTCCAAGACCATACAACTTAAAGCAGAGGACCATGGTCTAAACCCTTTTAAACTGGAAGAATAAAAGCTTTAGCACCTTGGTGCTAGCTCCCTCCCGCAATGACCTGCAGGCTATGACCGTGGGCGCGGAAGTTTAACGTTAACCGCCAGCACAAACGATTTTCCATATTTTCAGCATGTGAACGCGCACTTAAACTGGCAGTTACAATAAATTTCACCTCAAAAATAGCGGCATGGTTCTGCCAACCTTATCTATCTGCCTTTTTTGGCGGAGTTAACTGAAGTTCCTCCAGTTTTGGAGGATATTTTTTAGTGCCATGGTAAGGTAAACTTGTTTGGGTCATAACTTTCTCAATTTTCGACCAAATGAGATGAAATTTTAGTCAATTTTGGGTTTCTTGAGAATTATGGAGTGTTTGGGATAGGTTTCAAAGTGAAAAAAGGTGTTTTTTCAGACATTTTTTCTTCAGGGAAGAGGAAAGAGCCACCAGAGCAATCAGGAATATGGAGCTGTATTGGGTTGTACTTCACTGTTTGAGATGAAGAAAAGCCATTTTTAGCTTATTTTTGTCTTCTGAAGTCAAATTCACAGCTTTTTTTTCCTGTTTAGGAAAATTTTTCACTGTGTAACCATTTTGAGAAAATTAATATAGTGGGTTAAGCATCATTTGGGAGCTTGACCTGGGAGGATGTAGCTCCAGAGGGGTGAAATGGCTCATCACTTGTCATGTTATGCCATGATGAAATTTTCTTATTGTTTATTTCTATTTGTGACATATTAAATGAGAAATTTAAATATCAAATCCTCACATAAAAATCAAAACATTATCAAAACTACTTTGTTTAATCACATAAATATGGAGAACACGTTGCACATTAAATTAAATGGAAATGGATACTTTTAATAGTAGTAAAAATAGTTTTGTATTTAGACTCAACAGACGAGCTAGAGTTTTACTCTACATTTGTTCTTGTGCAAAGATATAGTTGATTGTTTGCAAGTTTTGATGCTTACTAGGCTTAAACTCAAGAGAGGTGAAGGACACTTGGTTAGTGCACAAAGTAATCCTCAACCAAGAAGGGCCAGAGAGCCACCTCCAAGAGCCATAGAAGTAGCCTCAAGTATGTCTTCAAGAGAAGGATAAGATCATAAATACATTGATCCAAAAGAAGAGGAACGGGTGTTCCGAAAGGCTTTTTTGGACATGACGGAGATGGTGAGGATACTCTACCAAGAAAGGAATGATAGGCTTGTTGGAGAAGGGTCTAAACACCAAAATAAGAAGAGGTTTCTTCAGGAGGAAAGAAAAGTGATGTCAAGTCAAAGAAAGGACATGGAGGTAATGGTGATCCATCATCCCCATCTTTATCCTCTTCCTCTACATCGTCATCCTCTACTTCGGTGAATCAATCTCACAAGTCTAAAACCACTAGTAAAAGTCCAATTTTAAAGCTTGATGTTAAATTTGAGTTGCCTATGTTTAATGGTGAGGTCAATGCAAAGAAACTTGACAATTGGATAAGACAGTTGGAAGTTTACTTGAGGATACAGAACCTTCATGATGACGACACCAAGATACAGTTAGCCTCTTTGAGAATGGATGGAGCAGCATTGGTATGGTGGGAAGCCAAGACCAAGGATGAAATTAAAAAACATGGTAAGATCACTTTATCATGGGCTGAATTTATTACTGCAATTAAAAAGCAATTTTATCCATTAGCTCATTTACAAAAGGCTATCATGAACTGGCAAAACTTCAGACAGCTTAAGGGACAAAATGTATAAGACTACACCCAAGAGTTTAGGAGAAGAGCACTCTTATTAGGGGTAGACTTACAAAGTCAAGATACTTTGCTGAAATATATAGGTGGTTTGCACAACTACCTTAGACATACTATCCTTATGTTCAATCCTACTAGTCTAGACAAAGTTTGTGTACAAGCTCTGCATTTAGAGGCTAGAGGGAAAAGCACTTTTGATGAGGGTAGAAACAATCCTTTTAAGGGGAAAAACAATGATAAAACCTCTAAGGGAAAAGGCAAAAAGAATGCATCTTTAAAATAGGAGGGTGAGAAAGTGATATGTAAACACTATTCAAGAGAAGGCCATGAAGAAAAAAACTGTTGGAAACTTCATCCTAAAAGAACTCAGTTTAACAAAAACAAAGGAAAGAAGCAAACTGCAGCTACTACAACTACACCACAAGACTTAGGTGATGATTCAGGTGACGAAACCAAAATTGCAGCCATGGGTTTGAAGAGTATGAAGGGTAAGGAAACTGAAACTAAGCCAAGCACTAGTACTTCAAACTGTCATGTACAAGCTCCAAATGAGGAAGAAAGAATTGAATTGTTCCATGTGAGGGTAGTCTCAAAACATACAAAAATTGACACACTGTTTGACAGTGGGTCACAAGAAAATATCATATCAGAATACTTGGTCAAATAGCTTAAACTTGAGACCATTCCACATCCAAATCCTTATCCACTTGGGTGGATATGCAAGGATGCAAACTTACAAGTCTCAAGAAAGTGCATATTACGATTTGCAATTACTGCACACTTTATTGACACAGTTGAACTTGATGTAGTAATGCTTGATATATCAAGAATTGTTTTTGGAAGTCCTTAATTATTTGACAGGAAAGTGATCTTCCATCGCCATGAAAATACTTATCATCTCTTTAATGATGGCAAGGATTTTATTTTCAGAGAACATCGCAAGAAGACAAATATAGAGATGGTAAATGTGGGACAGGTAAAAAGGCTAGTGAATTCTAGTAAGAGTTTTGTACTTCTTATGGTTAAGCCCAAGGTTGATGTTTATCATGAGTCATTTGAAAATTGTGATTCCAAGTTAAAATCATATTTATATGATGAAGTTGATGCACATCATGGGATGTTTCAGGAACCGACAGGTTTTCCTCCTAAAAGAGAGATTCAACATGAATTCCAGTTACAACAAGATTGTCCTCTTCCTAACATAGGCATGTACTGCATGTCTATCATGGATAATTCTGAAATAAAGAGGAAAATTAAAGACTTGTCGAACAAAGGTTTCATAATACCAAGCACTTCGCCATGTGGGTCACTGATAGTGTTGTTTCCAAAGAAAGATGGAACTTGGCCCATGTGTGTGGACTTCAGGGCATTGAACAAAATAACGGTAAAGAATCGTTACCCACTCCCAAGGATAGATGATTTGTTAAATCAGCTAAAAGATGATAAATATTTCAATAAGTTAGACTTACGTAGTGGTTATCATCAAGTTATAATTGCAGAAAATGACATTTTAAAGACAGCATTTAAAACCAAACAGGGACTCTTTGAGTGGCTTTTTATGCCATTTGGTTTATGAAATGCACCTGCAACTTTCATGCAGGTAATGGATGATGTCTTACGTCCTTTTCTTGATGATTTCATTATTTTCTACTTAGATGACATCTTAATTTTCATCAAGACTAGAGAAGAGCATGTCATGCATGTTAAGAAAGTACTTGATATTTTGAAGAAAAATCAGTGGTTTCTTAAAATGTTAAAGTGTGAATTTGGAAAGAGTTATTTGGTTTATTTGGGACACATAGTAGGAGGAGGTGCTTTGAGAATTGATCCTTCTAAAGTAGAAGCCATTGTGAATTGGCCTACTCCCAAATCCATTACAGAGGTAAGAAGTTTTTTTGGGTGCAACTCAGAATTGGAGGAAGTTTATTTCTAACTTCTTTGCCATAGTAGCTCCTATGCATGCAATGACAAGTGTAAAGCGTGCTTTCCAATGGTGAGGCAAGCAACAAAATTTTTCGAGTCTTTGAAAGAGATGATAAGTTCATCTCCATTCCTTGCATTATCGGACTTGAGACATCCATTCAAGATTCAGACCGATGCTAGTGATTACGCCATGGGTGCAGTTCTCTTACAGCATGGTAAACCTATCGCATTTTATTCTGAGACATTTAATGGTGCTATTCTGAATTATCCTACATATGATAAGGAGTTGTATGCGTTGGTACAAAGCGTCAAAAATTTGAAACACTATTTGATGGGCAAAGAAATAGTTGTTCATACTGACCATCAGCCTTTATAATACTTGCAGTCGCAAAGTAAATTACAACAGTCCCGACATTTCAAATGAATGGGTTTCCTTCAAAAATTTCACTTCGTAATAAGGTACAAGAAAGGTATTTTCAGTAAAGTTGCTGATATGGTTTCAAGGCCTATTATTAGTGCTACTACTTCACTTAAGAATGGTTCTATTGTACATGAGAGCTACATATAACAATATGCATCAGATGTTGATTTTAAGGATGTGTATGCTAACTTGAGTGAAGGGAATCATGTTGAGGAGAATGATTATTACTTGCATAATAATTTGTTGTTTCATATGGGCAAGTTATGTATACCACAGGGGGAGAGACTAAGTTTCATGAGAGAAGCTCATTCTTCTCTTATTACTAGACATTTCGGGGTAAGCAAAACGGTGGCACACTTACAGAGGTATTGTTATTGGCCTCGCATGGTAGATAGTGTTTCATGTTTCATTAGAGGTTGTTCATTATGTGATACAAGCAAGCCTAGAAATAGGAAGCTTGGTTTATATACGCCATTTCTGGTACCTTCTAGACCATGGGAAAGTGTTTCTATGGATTTTGTTGGAGGTCTACCATTATCTAGAAAGCAGCATGATTATCTTTATGTAGTAGTTGATAGATTCAGCAAGATGTGTATTCTTATGCCATGTAACAAATCTATAACTGCTGAACAAACTGCTGATTTATATTTTCAACATGTATTGGTTCATTATGGCTTTCCTACTTCTGTTTTTAGTGACAGGGATTCCAGATTTGTTGGGAATTTTTGGTCCAATTTATGGAAGATGATGGATAGCAAGCTGAAGAAGAGTACTCCTTTCCATCCGCAAACAGATGGCCAAATAGAGGTAGTGAACAGAACCATTGTACATATTTTGAGAGGTTATTGCAGCAAGCATCCCAAGCTTTTGGATGAGCACTTGCATTACATTCAGCATGCTTACAACCGGGCCAAGCACTCTTCTACAAATACTTCACCTTTTGAAGCTTGTTTTGGGTATTTGCTTAAGTCACCTTTAGATTTCATTCTTGAGAAGGATGTTGCCATTGATGGGCATAGTGACATTGACAAAGCTCGCATTTTCATTGAAATAATTCAGCTAATACATCAGTAGGTTCAAGAACAGCTTGAAAAAAGTCAAGGCAAGTACAAGGAGAGGCATGACAAACACAGAGTTGATCATAAGTTTCAAGAAGGATATGAGGTATGGCTACATATTAGTAAGGAAAGAATGCAAGGAGAAGGTAAAAAGTTGAAGCCTATTTGTTATAGTCCATTCAATATCCTTAAACAAGTTGGAAATAATGCTTTTCAACTAGATTTTCCTTGATATATGAAAATGTATTCCATTGTGAATGTGGAAAATTTACGTTTGTATGAACCTCCTTTAATTGTTGATCATGAAAGTGACATTCAGCTGCCATCCATAGAGGATTTCTCACCATAATTTTTGGATGAGCTGAAAGAGGATGCTATCCTTGACAGAAGGACATGCACTTCAAGGAGGGGAAGTGTTGATTATATTCGGGATGGTCTTAAAGGTAGCAAACCGAGTAAGGCAAAATGGATGGAGGTGGAAAAGGTGAGGGATCTGTACCCTCATCTTCTTAACAGGTAATTGAAGGATTTTGGGGTCCAAAAGCTTCCCATTGGGGAGTTGTGATCAGGAGATCATGTCCAAGTTGAAAAAATGCTCAAAATGGAACTGCTCAGAATTAGTTATAATCTGAACGAACGAAAAGGCCTCGTCACTACGATTCTGGCGCCATGAACAAGACTCAAATCTGATGTCGTATGTGAAAGTTACTGAAGTTTGAAATCGCCCAATGACCTTCAAAACAGGACTTTTTGACCAAAACAAATTTTTCATTTTCAAAAGTTTTATATGACAAAAATTTCATTTTTTATAATTTTTTATATGGGCCTATTATAGGGTGCCACGTGGCCTTCCCAGAGGCTACCACGTGGCCCTAGGCCAATGGTTAAAAAATATGTTGAAATGGTTGGAAGTCATGACGGTCGAACCCTCAACCTGACTCCTTGGGCAGGGTCAACCCGACCATTACGCCTCGTGCAGAGATGAAACGTGCAGTCGGGCAGCATGTAACCGAGTCGGGTCGTTTAAAGTTTATGGCAGAGTTAGGGATTAGCCCTCAGGGCTAAGCTCTGAGTCCATACGACCTAAAGCAGAGGACCATGGTCTAAACCCTTTCAAACCAGTGGAATAAAAACTTTAGCACCTTGGTGCTAGCTCCCTCCCATATATGACCTGCAGGCTGTGACCGTGGGCGCGAAATTTTAACGTTAACCGCTAGCACGAACGGTTTTCTGGATTTTTAGCATGTGAACGCGCACTTAAACTGGAAGTTACAATAAATGTCACCTCAAAAATAGCGGTGTGGTTCCATCAACCTTATCTGTCTGCCTCTTTTGGTGGATTTAACTAGATTTCCTCCAGTTTTGGAGGAGATTTTTTAGTGCCACTGGGCAAAAACTTGTTTGGGTCATAACTTTCTCAATTTTCGATCAAATAGGACAAAATTTTGGTCAATTTTGGGTTTCTTGAGCATTATGGAGTGTTTGGGATAGGTTTCAGAGTAAAAAGAGGTGTTCTTTAGCCATTTTTGCTTCAGGGAGGAGGAAAGACCCATCAGGGCCATCAGGGAGATAGAACTGTATTGGGTTGTACTTCACTGTTTGAGGTGAAACAAAAGCCATTTTTACCTTATTTGTGTCTTCTAAAGTCAAATTCACAGCTTTTTTTTCTTGTTTAGGCATATTTTTTATTTTGTAACCATTTTGAGCAAATCAACAGAGCAAGGACATACCATTGGGGAGCCTTGGACCGACAGATGTAGCCTAGGAGGGGTGAACTGCCTCATCAGTTTGTTGTGTTATGCTATGGTGAATTTTTCTTACTGTGTATTTCTGCTATGACATATTAAATAGTAAATTTAGATATTAAATCCTCACACATAAAACTCAGAAACATTACCAAAACTACTTTGTTTAACTTTCCAGTCATGGAGAACACTTTGCACATTAAATTAAATGGAAATGGATACTTTGCATAGCAGTACACATAGTTTCATTTTCAGATCATTTGTCCTTACTACTTACCATATAAGCCATCCTTATTTCTCTGTATAGTCTTCTTTGCTCACAAAAAACAGGAATGGTAGAATAAGTTAGGTCCATCTGCATGGTTCCTTTTATCTTTGTTGCCCATGACCTTGATAACATCATGCCAAACTTAGGTGGAATGTCTGCTACCACAATGTCCATTACCACTGTTTTCGCAGGGACTAGTGTAAGACCAACAACAACATATTTTATTAAACAAATGCACAGAACTATTTTTGAATCAAAGGAAAAAAAATCCTTATATGGCCTAGTAATTTCCAATCCCATCCTTTCCATGATCACTTTGGGCATAAGATTGTGAGAGGCCCCTGAATCCAACATCATGGATTTCATGTTGATATCCTTTAAGATAATCAGATGGTTCCTCACCCTTGTTTACATCATGATCTGACTCATCATGTTCTTCCTTAGTCAAAAAAATCCCTGAAATGTTTTCATCTAAGCAATGAATTGAGTCTTCTTGTATTTTAGGCTGATCTTCTTCATCAACTAAGTTTTGTTGAAAAGGAGGCCTTACTTGAGGGTCAGGCTAATTTCTATTTTCCTTGGTCTCTATTGGTTTTGAGGTATTCTAAACTAAGGATTTCAAAATTCATGTTGTTCAAGAGGAGTAGAGGCATTCCCAAGGATCAATCATTTTTTCCATTGTCTTCATAATGGAGTCAAATTTATCCTCTAAGGTGGAAAGCTTATCTTCTTCTTTCAATCTTGTCTTTCCCATCTTGGAATTTTTAGCTACTATCATATTTATCTCCACCTTCACAGCATTATTTTTCATTTCATCTTCTCTCAGCTCGATAGAAAATTCATAGTCAAAATCCTCAGCATATCTCGGCTGAGTTGCTCCTGGAGGAGGCTTTAGATGGGTAGGGATGGAGTCATAAAATTTGTTAAATCTCTTTGAAATTTTTTGAAAAGTTTCATCAACAGCTCTTTTCAAACTGTTATACTCTGTGAGGGCCTGTACAATTTTAGTTCTATTTCCCCACTTTCTCAAGAAGTTATCTTCAAATTCATTCCAATTATGTAGGCTTCCTGTTGTGAGGGCTTTGAACCACTTCCTGACCTCACCAGTAAAGCTCTGAGCAAATAATATCATCTTGACATCCTCATGGTCAACCTCCTCCCTATCTTTGAATTCATTGAACTGGTCTACATGCTCTTTAGCTGTAATTTCCTCATCACTTCCCCAAGTTTTGATTCTAGCAAAGTATTTTCTAGGAAGGGCATTAAGGACAGCTGGAAGAACAAGAGGGGCATACCTAGCAAGAGCAGCGGTAGGTGGAGGTGGTACATTTCCTGCCATGATAACTAGAACTGTGGTAGTTTTAGGGACACCAGTAGTAGAATAAGAGGAATTGTTAAGAGGAGGGCTGGTTGGTCTCTGTTGTCCAGTCACAATTGAACTCCAATAAGGTAGAGGAACACCAGATTTGCTTCTTAACAATATTTCAAATTTGTTTAATTCCTTCAACCTATACAAATATTTCCTTTCTAACAATAACTCATATGTGACTACTTCCCAAAACTCTTCTTTATATTTTTGAGTCACTAAGGCTAAGGTATCAATACCTCTTCTATGAAGGTCTAAGATAATTTCAGTCAATTCTTTTTCATTTTCAGACCTAAACAAGACTTCCTAAATTTTATCATCAAACCTTTTATCTTTGGGACTTCTTAAAACTTCAAAGGACAAGGATTTTATGTGTAATGGAGTACCTAATACTGCAGAACTACCTTGAATGCCTCTGGAAATTGTGATTGGACTATCCACAATTGTAGGTGGAGCTGGGCCAGGATTACTCCTCGTATATCTCCTTTTCGAAGCCAACTTTGAACATGAGAATTTTGAATGGAGTCAGTAAGGTAGATGCAGCCTCTAACAACTTCTGAGCCTTTTCTACCTTCAAAAGTTCAGCTTCAAAATTTTGGGAAAATATATCTTCAAGCTCCAGGTAGACGCACCAAAATGTTATCACAAAATTGTACTTGATTGGCCGTTGATCAGACAAATCTATGTAATTGTTTCAAACTAGCTTTTGACTGAAGCTTAGCCTCTTCAGTCTGATAGGACTCTCTCAAAGGGGTTTATGATATTAGATAATGATATTACTAGATGGCTAACTCTATTTGAAAAGTAACTTGATTTTTGTCTATCTAGGCTGAAAAGAATGCAGGCTTGCTACCATTGGGCTTATGGAGTCAAAAAATTAGTAAATTCAGTGGCAATATTTCTTGACATGGAATTTGAGCCAGATAAGAGTCTTTAACAAAGGAAAATCACACATAAAACATAGGGAAACACAGTCATTTCATCAATAAAGGAATTTAGAGCATAAACATATGAATTCTGAGTAATAAAGAAGAAATATACTTCAAATTGTACATGTAAAGATATAGATCAAAAAGACATTAAAAACTCCATAACAATCTCAGGTCTATCAAGAAGAAGTCCTTTGTATTACTGATATAAGTCAAATTACATAAAGCAGCAATATGGTGCAAAAAATCTCCAACCCTTTCCAACTTCAATAATTTGCCTTTAAATATACATTCTTATAGCAGGGATGATCTTCCTCTTGGCTAGATTCATCGAACTCTTCCTATGACACCTCATATAACATAAAAACATGTCTTTTAATAATAAAATGACAGTTACACTTCTAAAAATGACTTTTCCTAATAGGACTCAAACTCTTATTTATTACATCAGTCTACCTTATCTTTAAAACAGTTACATATCAGTGAAAACTAAGCATCATATGTTTGAATAGGCTATGACATAGCTCATCACTACTTGAAATATTAAATACCCTCCTAATCATGTGGACCAAAACCCTATTTTTCAGGAGTACAAGACATTATTTTCAATGAAAGATTTAGCTAATGAGTTTTCTCCATGTCATTGTCTTCAAGTCATAAATGTTTGGTGGTAAGGTACCTTGACCTGTTGGATGTTTCCACCTATCCAAAACTGCTTTTAAACTGCTCAGAAACCTTCAAAAACATCTCGCTATGAAAATAGGGCAGTTTCATAGCAAGCTTTCGTAGCATCCAAAAAATGGCTTTTACACTAAAAATTATGCTTCTTTGTTGTTCCATGGTGTCCATCATGACATGACACCTCATCACCGCAATTATCCATCCTTGGAAGTTGCAAAAAGTGGTTTTAGAAGAAAATAAGATATTATAGAAATTTTTGTAGCATTTTCCTGGCTTTAAGCCTAGGAAACGCTACGAAACTGTGAAAAAATGCAGAAATTCGAGATTTTAATATTGTCCCAAAAAATTGACCACCAACTACAAAAACTTGGTTTTCAACATGCCATAAGCCTTCTAAAACATAATAAATCTCAAATTAGGACCCCTGTGGTGTTTCTTCTTCATTAATAATAAGTTGAGCTATGGGCTCCTCAACTAGAATCATCTTTAAGCCTTTTTTCTCCAGCTCTTCATGAATCAATTCTAATTTCTATTGGAGGTCTTTGACTTGGTCCTTCAGCTTTATGTTCCTATATTTCAAGTGCGGGTTCATTTTTCTTATATGCTTCACTTCTCCTCTCAATGGATGAGTCCATTGGATCAATTTTTGTGTGTTATCTAAGGCCTTTGACACACTATTAACCTGCTCTTCCCAAACTTCTTTCATATTATCAAACTTCACCTTCTGAACATTATGTTCCTTGCCTGTTTCTTCAAGACTTCTATTTCATGATTTTCTAACTTCAACTTCTCCTTAAGGACCTAAATCTCTATTTTTTCAATTATTTTCTCCTTTCCTTCCTTTTCTTAATGACTGATTCTTATTTTGCAGGTGAAGAAAGGTCAATTCTGCTTGGTGGTGGCTGGACAGTTTTAGTGACCTTCTGAGCTTCTTTACTGCTTTCCAAGACCTTCTTGGCATGTCTTGTCATTGGTTTCCTATCCTAAAACATGAATCTTGCATCTTCACCCTCAAACACTAACTTCATAGCTGATTTGGCTTTCTCGAGCTTCTTTCCTCCCTCATCTGTATCTTTAGCTTGGACTATGGGAGTTTCCTCATATCAATAGCATACAGAATGTCTTATAAATTATCCTCAACCATTGTTTGGCTTCTTGTAACCCTCTTTCTGCCATGTTTTCTCACTGTTGTCTTTTGTTTTGCAAATGTAACAGCAGGTGTATCAACTTTCTACAATGGCTCTGTCTCCATGATTAATGTCATTTTACCGCTTACCAAAGGCTCACTTTGTTTTGCCACTGAAGGTTCACTTTGTTTTTCCACTAAAGGTGATGGTATACCTCTAGGTTTTGGAGTTCTTTTAGGGGTGATGGAATCCACTTCAAAACCACTGACAAACAGAAAAGATGACCAGTCTCTGCCTAATCTCTTTAACTCCTCTAAAACTAGCAACTTAATTAAACCATGATGAAAGAGTGAGGTTTCATTTCCTTCAGATTTAGCTTGAACTTTGTCTAACATTTTAGCTAAGCTTTTGTATAAGTAAAAAGGTAAATCAAGAGACCTATTACCAAAAAAATGTAGCAGAATCCTGAAATGGTATGATTAAACCATGTGGTACCTCCCATCACAAGTGAAATATTTTTGAATGATTAGCAGCATCTTTGACAAGTTGTCTTTCATGTAGCTCCTTGGGATGGCATTTGTGAGATCACTCTCACTATGCTTTGGCTTGATAAATTCCCTACATTCTTGCATGGTGAACTTGAAACCTTTGAACCATTGTTCTCCTCCTCTTGGAATTCTTAATGCTGCTGCAATAGTCTCTAGTGTTATAGTGAGATTAAGCATTCCCACTTTAGAAGTTGTCCCATTGAAACTGGTGGAAATCTCCTTAAAAACCTGCACATGGCATCCTTGCAATCTTCGGAAAACTAGAAACACCCTGTTATTCTGAAATATTCTAAGGCATTTGGGTCTTCATTCAGAAAATTCATGTGTGATGGCTCATATATGAGACAGTGGTCTCCTTTGTTGATCTTCCTCTTTGTAGCCATTGTGCTTTTATACCTTCCCTTCCTCACTTGATCAATGACACCTGCAACTGCTTCAAAATGCCAGCAACTAGCTTGGCTTGGTGAAACATCTCTCCTGAACTTAGCAACATGCAAAGATGAATCGAAGAATGAAACAAGACTCAATTGGGAAAGATTTAAAAGTTTAGATGAAAACTCGTGCCTTCATCATGACTCATATGTGCTAAAAACAGAAGTGATGACTTCAAACATGACCATTGTACTTTGATTTAACCCTCTCTGACTCGCATGACACTCACCCTAACAGTTCTAATCATTAATTGGCACCTAGAAACTGATTTGAAAAGAAATACAGGAATACCTCTTTTCATATCGTATTTAGTGTATTTCCTGACAGTTTCGCTATGAAAGTATCAGCATTTTCGTAGTGAAAACTGCGTTCTTACTGGGAAATTCACTACAAAAACATGAAATCTTGGCTAAAATGACCTTTTCGGATTTATAAGCTTGGGAAATGGAATATGTCAGGAAATAATGGCTGATGTGACATGAAAAGACTTGAATGGGGGTGGGTTTGGACCTTAGGATAGGATAATAAGAAAAAATTTAAAATTTTCCTTTACCAACTAATGACAAATGAACTCTATGACCATACCTTTGACAAATGAACCCCTAAGACTATGTCAAATGATGTTTCACTTTTTCTGAGAGGTAACAATTCACATACACACAATGAAAATTAAAGCAAATACAACACACATTCAACAAGATAAGTACCAAAGCCAATGAATTAGTTCGATTTCCTTAGTACATATGAACAAAACATATATCGCAAACATCTAAAGAATATTCATGATACATGCATGAAAATGTGTTGGCTCAACAAGCTTCCGAATATTAGGCGAAAGATCCAAGTACACAGTTACAATGGCGAGCCACGAGCTCCATTAGTGGATGATTCTTGCTTCTCCAAGGAATGATATTCTCTCTTATTCCAAGCTAGAGAATCCAAGGCTAGCTCTCTAGAGGCTAAGCCTCCTAAAATCCCTTTTCTTGAGTTATGACGTTTCTTTTATAAAATAGGAATGACCTTTCATATCCCCTATGACTCTTGAGTTACCCTCATGAAACTTGGACTTTTAATGTGACCTTTGGACTTCTATATGACTTTCAGAATTTTCCTAAAGAATCTTTTGTCCATATATGACTATGTGATTTTTCGTATTCCACATATGACTCTTGTACTTCCACACATCAAATTTTGTGCTTTCCTTTTGATAATTACATCATTACTTCCATAAATGATGTCACAAGGTACGTGGAGACACATGACATTTTTATGGAACTGATACAAATCACAACTTGACATTGATGACATGGAATCGATCATGAAGTGGCAATGCCAAGTTGTTCCTCATGTTTCTTTGTCATAATATTTGTGAGAGGTATGTTCAATACTTCATATTCATGAAATATCTAATTTTTTCTTCATATTCACCCTCCAAGGGGATAAATGATATGGATCCTTTATATGCTCTTGATATTTGATCTCTTTTTGCAAAATAGTGATCAGGATCTGGATTAGGGGAAGAAATTTGCTCAAAATTCAAAGTGATCATAATTACACCAAACCATAGCGACCGTGACCGGCTCATCGCCAGGAATCCAACGCAACTCCTTTCGTCGAAAACTGAGTCAGATGAAGAAGTTATAGCCTATTGACCGTCGTTCAAAAAAGGCAATTTAAAAAAAAAAATTGCAGAACAGTGACAAGCTGATGACATGGCAGCCCAGTCAGCATGTAGGGAATCTTCTTCAGTTTTTTCCCAGTGTCACAACTAGATTAACCTATTTGGGTTTGAGAAGCTGGAATTTCCTAATGTACTCCTAAGGTTGAATTCGAAATTTTTTTTATGTGGGAGGACAACCCAACCAGGGACCGCCACGTGTCCCCCCTAGTGGGCCCCCTCTCCAAGGTTATGTTCGAATTTCATTTCATTCTATGGTCAAATTCCAATTTTTATGTGGTGGTTGAATTTTCCAAGGTTTAATTCCATAGTCCGAAATATTCCAAAGCACGTGGATATATCATATAATGGAGCGTATACATTATATGGTGGATAATTAAATTATATTGTATATGTTTTTAAGCCATAGCCCATAGTTCACATATGGTGGTGGATTAAGCTATACCAGTAGCGCAAATATCTAAGGTTTGGGTGATGTATTAAAGGTTGGATATAAAATAAAGGTTTGGGCGCACTTTATTACTACCCAAAGTTTTGGATTAATAACTGTCAAAAAACACTTCTGTGCAGGGCTCGGGGTTGAACCCACAACCTCCCCTGCACCATCCATCAGCCTTACTGCCACACTACCGCCATGGTTATTAATAACCAATGGTTTCAACATATATTTATTGACTACTAAATCTGTTGGGTGAGGTTTGGATGGGGCCAACCTCATGGGCTATCCCCCTCCCATATGAGTATGTTGCGGAATGCCACGAGCAGAAAGTTAAGCGTGGAATTTTAATTGTTTAATGGTGGGGTTAATTAACTTAATTTGGGATTAATTAATGAAAAATTGTATTATGTTAAACTGTGATTATGCACAGTTAAGCCATTCTTATCCACGGTCAAGCATAGATTTGTGCTAATTAATATAGAGATTAATGTGGAGGATTTTTAGGGGTGCCACCATTTTCGGCGGACCTACCTAGAGTCTTGTCCATATTTGGAGAAGGAATCTAGGGAAAAATTAAATGAACCATATCTTGAGCAATTTTCAACCAATTTTGGCTCAGAAAGAGTCATTCCTAGTAGATTTTCATGCTTCTAAATCCAATGGTATAGGTTGCAGAGGAAAAGCATAAATTTTGCAGGTGTTTTTGTCACTGAGGAAGAAGGAAGCTTAGGGCAACCAGGAAGGAAGGCCATGCCTAGATCAGCTGAAGACCAATATTGGCTCAAGAAGATTCATTATTAGATGATTTTTATGCTTTGAGCACAATGGAACAATTTTCATAGGGTTTGGAGCACTTCTGAAAGTTTTTTTGTCACTTTGGATATTAAACAAGCCTAGGGCCACCAGGATGGGAGGTCAAGCCTAGATAAGATGGAAACCAATTTCAGAGATTGAATAGTCATTTTTTAGGCTTTTGGGTCTTCTGAAGCCAATGGAGTAGGTTTCAAATCCATTGGAGCACTTCAGGTGCATGTAATCATTCATTTGACTCTTAATTCCAAGAGGGCCTAGCTAGTTGAAGCAGGTCCGTGGAGATGTAGCCCAGAAGGGGTGAACTTTGTTATCAGCTATTGTATTATGTGTATGATGTTTGTTATTTCTCTGCATTTCATTTGTTGTATATGTTTTAATAGCTAATTAACTCATAATTTTATCATCAAAGACACATAAAACTTGACACATAAATCCCTTCACCATTGGTTAACCTGAGACGATCCTAAACACATCATTTTAATATTGATGAGGGAGCTAGCATAGAAATAACTAGTTTTCCCATATTTAGATCAAGTTGGTATCAGAGCAAATTTTAGCTAATTTTAGCCAAGGTTAGCTAGAAGAATTAGCTATCTGCTTTTGAATTTCTGCAAGGAGAATTTAATTATGTGCAAGTTTATGTGTGAAGTAGAAGGTCAATATTGAGAGCTCAGTTCTCAAATCATATCACAAAGTATTTGTATGCATTGCAGGTGTGATGGTAGCTTCATTAAGCAATGTTTATAATCCATATTGCTTAGAAAAACTATTTGATAAAGAGATATTGTTACAAAAGCTCTACATCATGACTGATATGGTGCAAGAGATGTATGAAGATAAGAGGGAGAGCATTATACTTCAAGAGTAGTTAGTTGATTTCCATGAAGGAGGAGAAGCAAGAGCTTCTTCAAAAGATGAATGATATGGAGACTCGGCTCCATATTGCAAATGAGAACCTAGCAAGGATGCATGAGATGGATACTCAACTCCATGATGGCAAGGAAGCCTTAGTCATGTATGTGCATGAAAAAGAGGTATGCAATTCAATTTTATCTTCAATTTCCTCTCAAAATGAATGTGTAAGTGATTTTGAAAGACACACTAGAGGAACAGGGTCCAAATTATTGATGAATATGGGCTATGAAGGTAAAGGATTGGGAAAATATGCAAAAGGCATAGTTGAGCCAATTTTTTTTTAGGAAAGACCTAAGTATTTGGGTCTTGGTTATGGACAGCATGATGGAGAAATCTCTAAAGCCAAGGAGGCACATGAAGGTGTTCCAAGAAGGACTTTCATTTCTTGTTCATTACCTCAAGCTTGTGAAGATTTTGTTCATGAGGAATGCAAAATTTTTTCACCCACTTTGCAAGAAGGTGCTCATAAACATGCAGCTAATGAGAATGGAAAACAAGAGGATGTTTAAAGCTCTAAAGTTAGTGAATGCATTTTTGATATTCTGAAGAGAGCCACTACCTCATAAAATTCACCTCCTCAAGAAGGCGACAAAGGTGAAATTTTAAGGTATAAATCAAGTTGATTTTTATTATGATAAACATGGTAAATATTCACATAAGATTTGGAGAAAGTTTGCATGTTCATTTTGTGGTTTGGATAACCATAATTTTTCAAGCTATTAGAAGAAGATAACCATGCACAGGAAACTTTCAAAGAAAATGAGGCAGGAAGCCAAAGGTCCATTGGACAAATAAAACCATGTTGAAAATAAAATGTAATTGTTTTGTACTCATTTTCATAGGCAAGCTCATATTGTAGACAAGTGTTAGACTTTGTATCCAACAAGTCATCCACGACATTTGAAGAAGGTGGGGAAAGAGAATTGAAAGAATGGAAAATCATATTCCATAATTGATGTGGGTCAGGATGATTCACATGATGAAGTGCAACTAAAAGAAACACCACTGACATGGTTTGTTCTTGTGTCTCTACAATTCATGTTGCATGTTTATGCCAATAAGGTGTTTGAAAGTGGAGTATGTTGACTCACTTTATTGCAGCAAAATTTTTTCATTTTAGTTCTTTAATTACATGTACATATGAATGGGCTTCTTGTACTTATAATTTTACTTGTGAGAGAGTTGAAGAATTGTATACCTGCATGAGAGTTTGTGTGTATGAACAGTGGAATTTTCATGGTTTTTTTGTTCTTGAACATTCATGAGTAACCGACTTTTGTTGGTTGATTGCTTTGTTTAACATGTATGTTGTCAATTTAAGAGTCTTGATCATTTTCACATGCATGAGTGTCGACTTGTGTTTGGTCGATGAGTTTTGACACCAATATGTAAGAGTACATGGTGATGCTCACATGATGTGAAATTTGTTGCTTTGAAAGAGCAATAGGATATGTCATCAAGTTATGTTTCTTGCATGACGTGTTTTTCATATTGATGGTTTTGTTTGTGACAAGATGTCAAAAAAAATTTGCAGCCATTATAGAACATTTTATGTGTTGATGCCAAGAAGAGAAGGAGATGGCGAATGCATTCCTCCAAATGTGGAATTTGGAACCGTGGAGGTAAAAGAATGGTCATTTATTTTCTTTTTATTACTGATGCTGGAACTCATTTATGTAGTTCACTCAGATGGGCTTAATTTGGAAAAGTGGTTTCCAAGGAAAATTTTGCATCGAATGCATGTTTGTGCAAAGGAGGAACATGATTCTCAGTGGAAAGGCAATCAATTAGTTTTTCAAGCACCAAGGAATCGATTTGGTACAAAAAAGTGTTATATCAGTCATCAAGCAGCCAGCAAGCGTTGGATTGGGTTTGGAACAAAAGGGAACATTGGTTGAAGAGCCAAGCCATTTGCAAGGCAAGGCATGTCAGTGAACCCAAATGGTTGTCATGGTGATTTTTCCAAGTAGAATCAAGATGATATAACTTGGGAAACAGAAGAGTATTCAACTCTCATGATTTAACCAGCTTTTATGGGTCCAAAAGCATGTCAGTGGGAAGGAGTGATCAGAATCTGGATTAGGGGCAAAAATTTTCTCAAAATTCAAAGTGATCATAATTGTACCAAACTAAAACGACCGTGACCGGCTCGTCTTGAGGAATCCAACTCAACTCGTTTCGTCAAAAACCGAATTCGGATGAAGAAGTTATATCTCACTGACCTTCAAGAAGTTATAGCGTACTGACCTTCATTCAAAACAATAAAATTTAAAAAAAAAAATTGCAGAACAGTGACAGGCTGATGACATGGTAGCCTAGTCAACATGCAGGGAATCTTCTTCATTTTTTGCCTAGTGGCACTATGAAAAGTGTTACAACCGGATTCACCAGTTTGGGTTTGAGAAGGCTAAATTGCCAAATTTCCTCCTAAGGTGAAATTCGAATTCTTTTTATGTGGGAGGACAGCCCAACCAAGGACCACCATGTGTTCCCCCCGGTGCGCACCCTCTCCAAGGTAAGGTTTGAATTTCATTTTATTCTATGATAAAATTCCAATTTTATGTGGTGGTTAAATTTTCCAAGGTTCAAGTCCATAGTCTGAAATATTCGAAAGCACATGGATATATTATATGGCAGAGTCTATAGATTACATGGTGGGAAATTTAATTATATTGTATAAATTTGAATAATAGTCTCATAGTTCACATATGGTGGTGGGGAATAAAATATACCAATGGTGCAAATATTTATGGTTTGGGCGATGTCTTAAAGGTTGGATATAAATCAAAGGTTTGGGTGCACTTTATTACTTCCCAAATTTTTGGATTAATAACTCAAGAACAAAACTTATGTGCGAGGCTCGAGGTCGAACCCACCACCCCCACACCATCCATCGCCTTACCACCACACTACCGTCATGGTTCTTAATAACCAATGGCTTAAACATATAGTTATTGACTACCGAATCTGCTGGGCGTAGGTTTGGAGGGCCAACCCTCCCGCATGACTATGTTGCTTAAGACCACGGAAGAAATTTAAGCAGACGTTTAATTTTTTAATGGTTATGTTAATTAACTTAATCTAGGATTAAGGACTATTAAATTGTATTATGTTAAACTCGTGATTATGTTGAATTAAGCCATTCTTATCGATAGTTAAGCGTATATTTGTAAAAATTAATCCAAAGAATTAATGTATAATTTCAGGGGTACATCTATTTTTCAGCCGTATCCGCCAATTTGCGTAGGCCATCCGAGTCCTCTCAGATTTCAAGGAGGGAATCTAGGGAAAAATTAAATGAACCATATCTTGAGAAATTGACCAATTTTGGCTCAATAACAATATGAGAGTAATATTGGCATGCTCAATCCAATGGTATATGTTTCTGTGAGGTAGAGGAGCAAATCTACAAAGTTTTTGTCACTTTAAATGAAAATGAAGCTTTTGGGCCACTTCAAGAAGGAAGGCCATGCCTAGACTAGCTGACAGCCGAAGACCAATCTTGGCTCAAGAAGAGTCATTATTGGGGATGATTTTCGATGGTTATGAACACAATGGACAGTTTTTCGAGGCATTGGAGCACCTTCGAAAGTGGTTTTGTCACTTTGGATATTAAACAAGCCTAGGGCCACGAGGATGGGAGGTCAAGCCTAGATTAGCTGGAAACCAATTTCAGAGATTGAATAGTCATTTTTGAGGTTTTTGGGTCTTCTGAAGCCAATGGAGAAGGTTCAAAATCTGTTGGAGCACTACAGGTGCATGTAATCATACATTTGACTCATAATCCCAAGAGGGCCTAGCTAGTTGAAGCAGGTCCATGGAGATGTAGCCTAGGAGGGGTGAACTTCGTTATCAGCTATTGTATTATGTGTATGTTTTGTGTTACTTCTCTACATTTAATTTGTTATATATGAGTTTTTAACAACTAATTAACTCATAATTTGATCATCAAAGACACATAAATCCCTTCACAATTGGTTAACTTCAGACGAACCTAAACACATCATTTTAATACTGATGAGGGAGCTAGCACATCAGTAACTAGTTTGCCCATATTCAGATCAACTAGTGTCCCTTCGTCTTCTTGCTTGGTGATCATTCGGTTTGTTGTCTTCTTAAGTGTCACCTTGCATGGTCTCCTTGTCATCTTCCTTGAACATGATCATGTCATGTAAAGTTATAGTACCTCTAATTGAAATTAACTCATGACAAGATGACATCAGTACGAAAAACCCCTAGTCTAAATCTCTTCATGAAATCCATTGATTGACCTAGAACTGATTATTGGATAGGGAGGAAGGCTCAAGTATTACGTGGTGCGTAGTTCCAAAGGCCAGAGGTGAGGGACTGATGTTTGTGACTGTGCAATGCACTGCATTGGGGGCCCAGGAGACAAAATTGTGTAGATGAGGGTCACAGTGAGGTAGGATTTCCCACTATAACTTTGTAATGTGCAGTTAAGGAGAGAGAGGAGGCTAAAATATTGTGCATTTTAGGAAGGCAAGGATACATATTGCAGCTTGCAACTACGCAATGCGCAGAAAAAGACCAGCTGGGAGGTAGCACTATGTATTTATGGAGTTCAGGAGGTAGTTCTTGGGAATTGAGACTACTCAATTCATAGTCATTGGAGGAATTAATTGCGCATTGTGCAGTTCGAGGAGGCAGGGATTCATTCTTGAGGCTTGCAATAGTGCAATGTGAAGTTCAAGGGGGAAGAGTGATCTCAATTTTTTCAGGCATGAAAATTTCCATAAGTGTGTGATCAGTGAGGTAGAGATGAAACAAAGTTGGACTTTAACATGATCACACACTCAAAACAATCAACGACACAACAATAAACACAAAGCACCCAAAATCAACATGATCCCCTTAATGCGATGACAAAGCAACATTCTCCTGGAAGTGCGATACTTAAGATATACTTTGTGATGACAACGACGACACTAGTGCGATAGATCATAACACTTTGGGAATGAGTCTAATAAATTTCTAAATCATATATAGGACAAATTTTTACCAAATTTTCCTCTTTAAATGAACCATAACTCTTCTTTTACAACGTGTGACACTTCCCATGCCAAAATATGACACTTGCGAACATAAGAAAAAAGTGTGAACGGCACATGAAAAGGCTTAAATAAAATGAAAGCGACACATTCCAGAGTGAAGATATCATGCAAAAGAAACTTATTAAAGTGAATGAAATTAAAAAAAAACCAAAGTTTTAGAACCTAAAAGCAACACTTGAAAAAACAAGAGCGACAGTTGATAAAACCTACCAAAATAGAAGTACGATTGCAATCGAAGTGTCGAATACTTCCAATAAAGAGTGTGCACTAATTGTCGTCATGTATTTTTGTTGTCAAGATAAATCCCCTATGTGGATAGAGGCTATCTCTCTAGCCCTAGAGTGGGTCTAGAAACATGAGATACTTTCTAATGCAAATCTCTCTTCACTAACATTTACAATGGGACAAGAAAAGAGACAGAAGTACCCTTTTCCGAATGCTACGTTTGAATACGTTGATGATGACCTTTATCCATGATCCTTTTAGGCTCGCTCCCTACTACTGATGGCACACGAATACCTGTGGATGATCAAGAGATAAAAAAAACGTAATCCAATGCATAATAATCATAAACATTAGCTATCTAGCAGATCAAGAAGTACCAGAATATCTGCATAAACAATTAGACAAATATAGAAATAAAACATCAGATGTTTTATTGATAAATATAAAAGGAATAGCTTAAAACCCAGGCCTTGATGTTGGAGGTCCCCTTTGGTGAAAATATGAGTCCTTCACCGAAACTCTAAATAATTTCTTCTCCCGAACAATTAGGTATTATCACAATGCGTGGATGCAAAGGGAATGAGAGTTCAGACTAGCCTGACAATGACCGACCAAGATATAACCCTATTAGAATGAGGGATATGAACTTATAGGAAGGGAGAAGATGTTGGGAGCCCATTAAAGGAGGAGTAAGGCGCACTTTCTAAGGGATAAATCCCCATGGATTAGATCAAAGATCTAAAATCAAACATCTTGAACCTATCACCACCTTTTAAAAACCAACTCGCCACCCTGGAACTTCTAAAGGTTGAAGCTTCTCCTCCATTTGACGTAACACTGCATAAAAGGGATCAACATGGTTTTCCAAGAAATAAGGTTTGGAAGTGCTAAGCCAAAACTATGAACATGACATCAGCGTGAGCATGACACCAGGAAAAGCGCTGACCCAAGAAACTAGGAATTTGACCAAGTTTCTTCAGTAATCTTCCAAGGAAATTTTCTTTGGATATTCAAGGTATGTCTTAACATATTTCTTCATGGTGGAAACATTTCACAAGATCTGCCATGGGGCATTTTAGGATCAAGGATGGAAAAATGAGCATGGTAACAACTTAAATCAAACTAAATAGCTCTTTTCTTTAGGTCCGATAGACCAAAGATTGGTCTCAGTGGAAGTTAACCACCACCATCATCATCATCATCAATGTGTAACAGATGCCCCCTAAAGCATGAAGGAAGAACAAGGAGTGATGGTTGAAATGCATTATGAACCAAGGAAAGTAATGCAGACCACCTCTAGAAAACCTGCCAAATCAAACATATTATAATATATGACATCTGTGGTATGAATATGCCTAACCACATAACTTTTCACTAGGCATCAAATAACACATGAACCTATGGCATGGTTGCAACCATCCGTCTAAATAGATCATAGAAATGGATCTGCAGTATGGACGTAGCGACCCATATAGATAGGATCATGTATACAATCATGAATACCCAATAACTCCCCGCAGCCTGGATCAAAATCATATGTGACCTAGGGTCTTCATCGCAATCTCAATCAACCCAATGTATGAATCTATCCATATGAATAAATGTGTTGGTATCTAACATGGTAGAAACCACCTGATTACTGGTCAATGATGAAAACTCTTAACAGGCACGAGAGAGACTGCCAATAATGATGATAGATCTCAAGGTACAACAACACAATCTACAATTGTGAATTAATATGTTTAATTCGAACACTTGCAGAATCATTCAATCGAATGCCAATGATGTGAACTTATAGTCAAACACGAAGAACTTGCCATTAAGGCATGCAAGCTCTAAGGTACTGAGAAGAAGTTTCTAAATCACCTTCATGGATAATGAGCTTAAGTCGACAAGAATTGATTCGTCTAAGGAGGTCCATGATGATTCCCACATCATCGACATGAAACAACAAATATCTTACGATGATAGGAGTGATTTGGGATTGTAACAGAGGTGGTAAAATAACCAAGGGATGTTTGAAAAAAAGGACTTCTCTGGAACATATTGGCGACACGACTCCAGATTGTAGAAGTATTTGACTCAAATAGGATCAGAGGTCATGTTGACAAAATTTGGTAATCAAAAGAGATGTTGATTTCCCAAACCCATGAAGGCAAAGTGACGAATGTAGGATTTCCCCAACCCAACATGAACTAAAGATGAGTGTCATGATCAAGAGTGAAAAGCTGCCCAAAAAACACATAGGATATTCACTTTCAATTTTCCCATTTTATTTCTAATGAGTACCTCTTTATTTTTTATCGCCAGCATGTATAAGATAACATATGTTGAGATTGTAAGTTCATTCTTCGAATGAATCCATCCTAGTAAGTTTAACGAGCCCTAGAAAGAAGGAACTCGGTCTCGTCATGGTGACAAGTCTTTCATCATTTAATATTTGACGAGTCCAACGAAAGGGTAACTCGGTGAATTTTTAGGTTTAAGGAGTTTGGAAAGAAACAAAAAGATAAATCCTTCATGTCCCTTTTGCAAATCGTCTCTCAAATCTGAAAAGGTAAAAAACAATATTCAAGAGAACCTCTTGACCATGTTCGATCAAGGTATTCCTTTTTCGTAACTATGAAATCTCGACCCAAAAAAGGGGTAAACGTATATTGAGATCATGCCAATTCATTCACTTTAACGAGTTTGAAACGACAAGTACTCGGCAATATTTTCATTTTTTGAGAGTCAGAAAAGAGTTGAAAGTTGACTCCAAGGGGATTTATTTTTTCGTAAATGTTTGCCGAGCCCGAAAAAGAGATAAAATACAACTCATTTACATCAAAAATAATCACCAACAATGTAAAAGTCTTGTTACTGCACAAAAATAGAAAACATCACTGATATCAAGGAAAAATAATAAAATAATGGCGAAAATTTTTCAAAAATATATAAATAGACAAAAAAGTGAATTCATTTTCACCTTTCTATTTTGAGAAGACAATTTTACCCATTTTCCCTCCAAAATTCAAATCAGTGGTATGGCCGATCTAGGACCCCATTCATCGATGTTTCTGTTACAGGAAAAATGACCTCCTTATCATCTCAGAGGAGAAGGAAACATGGAGGGAAGAAAATGACCCAGATAAAGACCCATTTTGTCAAGGTAACGCACCTCAGAGACAACTAGGCTGAGTTATAACACATCCTAGCCATTCAAAGGGAGCGTTAGTGCCTAGGGTAATGCTTTATCTTTCCTAAGGAGCAGTGTTATCTGTATTTTCATGAGAAAATGGAAAAATCCCACGTAAACTAACTGGAATTTCCTGCTTTTTCTCAGAATGAGTCAGTTCAAAAGAAGCAACTTGTGGTAGAAACCTTTTAATAGATGTTTCCAAACACAACTAAACATATATAGAGGGAAAAAGCAAGGAAAGTCAAGTAATTATCAATATTTTTCCCCATTCAAACTGATTGAAAGGATTGGCAAAGTTTGTCCTCCCCAATTCCTATAAATTGGAGTTTTGGGCTCTTGGTCAAGGGTCGAAGGTTTGATCATGTGTAGAGAATAATTTCATTGTGAGGCTTAATGATAGGCAAGGTTCATTGAGAACTCGTATCCCAAGTATCATCGCACTCGGAGATAGAGGAAAGAGAGAGAGGAGTTAGAATACTGAGGAGGGTCTAGTTCAACCAACGGTTTTAATCCTCCTTCTTATATATTAATAGAATTGAATCTGTTTTTTCCATTTGATGTTTCAGTGTCACATTTTTTGTTCAATTTTCTATGAAGCATGATATAAATGGCTCATATTTTCATAGTTTAATTGCTATTAATTGATACCACTCTGAAGATTACATGTGTGCTTTGTTTGGTTACAGGATCTAGATTTGGAGCCGGTGAGGAAGGACTTCTACCACGCTGCTTAGTGCTCTCCATAGGATTTTTTGTCCACAAAGAGGTAATCCTTCAATATCTCACTTCATCAATTATACATTAGTATAAACATGTATGCAATGTCTTTGTAAATATAAAACTATTCTGACTATCTGCCTCGGCCACCGGGAAGCCCTGAGAGGGATATCTATAGACTACCACCCAATAATTTTACCCCTTAGTCCTATCATTAATTCTCTATAGCCTCTGCTCACCAGCGTTACCCAGTCAAAATTTGTTGTTTACACCCTTGTTGTGTTTCCCTTTGGATGTGGAGTTATTGGCTACCAGATTAGCTTCTATTTTTTGGATCCCTGTGCTTGGTTTCCCAATAGCATGTTCAGTTTTCTTGCTTAAAAAGTTAGTGTTAGTCGCATTTACTTTTTGAAGAAGGAATTTTATTTTATTTTAGTTTTTATGAACATAGTTGAATTCATTCTGAAATTTTTGGTTAAAAAAGCTGTTAGAGAGGATAGACAGATGTCTGAATATTTTTAGGTTGAACTGCGTTATTTGAATGTTTGCTCCACGGATGTTTGTAAGATCTCTCCCTGTAGACTAAACTCTTCATCGAATTGAATATTAAGAGAATTTTTCAGCATGGTTTTGAGTCAAAGTCTCATTACATTTCATACGTCCACTCCCCCTATGCAAGACTAATAAGCAAGTACACTAAGAATCAAGTGCTAATAAAATTAATCACAAAAATTTTTCTAAGCTCACACCAAAAATAGTTCAGGCTAGGATCTTGGGATAGAAGTGAGAAAATCTCCCAAGATCACGAAACCTGAAACTAGAGTCATTAAAAACTGAAATCCTTCTACACTCATACTATCGAGACCACTCCACTACTACTGGAGTTAAGCGTGAGACAACACTGGGGTGCATGAGAAGGTAGCCCGCCTTCGAGTGCATAATATTTGGCATTCTATATATTGGGGTTCCCCTTAGGGATGTCGAAACTAGATTAGGGATCTAAGTGTTTTGCCCACACAATGTGTTTTCTATGACCGTGACCCCTTGATAGTGTCTGTGATTTGAGGCATATTTAGTTGCCATACTTTTAGGGACATACACAAGGTGACTGGGGCAGGCTGCCCTGGTACCTAAAACAGATGTACCTACTCTGTCTTCGGTCTTTAGAAGGGTACTCGCCTTCACAAGAGTGCTTACACCTATTGTTTGAGGTTCGGGTGAACCTCTAGAATAATCATAACTGTATATTTGACCAGCTCTCTCTGTATGTTATTGTGATACTAGGTTTCATCTCCAACAAATGGTAGTACTCAAACAGGGTCATACCCCTTCTGGTTGCTTGATTGATTGATTTTAGAAGTTACTTTTTATTTTTTAGATGTGTGGTTACAATCACTGAGACTTTATAATACATCACAATAATAATTTTATAAAATTAAATAGGTCACCATGGCATCCTTCGACCCTTGTCATATTTCTAGATGGCAGCAAGGTCTCCCTCCATTGACACCAGGGGAGGAGTCGAGTCTTGGTGAGCCAGTGACTTCTCTGGAAGAGCAATCTCTAGTGACAACCCCTGAGTTGCACATAGCTCCCTATCATACGGAGTTTCTAGAGGATCTTTTCACTGAAGAAGTCATACCTCCTTACAATCCTCCTCTCACTGACCCGTCAGGGTCATTGTTAGTTCAGGTTACACTAGTGCCAGTCATGTCTTTGGCTGCACCTACATCCATTTCACAACCAACGACCATAGGTTCGGTGCCGTTGGTGGCCAACTAGGTTCCACCACCATCTTCCTCGCTAGTTTTCAGTTCTACGCAACTGATTGGAAACCCTAGTAGCAAGTCTATACTTGATCCTAGTAATTTGGTCACCACAACTATAAGTGGACCTCCAAACCCTTCGAGATCTGCTCCTATAGTGAATACGTCAGGACCCACGGTTTCTGCTCCCGCTAGTGAGCTACTTCGATTCCTTTTAGCAACCCCTTCGGTTGGAATCCATTACTGAGTTAAAACCCCTTGACTACTATGCTAGGGGCAGTGTCACCAATACCTTGATGCCAAGGGGCACTTCGGTGCCCCTACATTCAATATGATAAGCGAGACCACCAATTGTTAACTTTGTTCCTTTGAGTGGTCAAACTTTCAGTGTAGGGTCTATGTCGATGGTCAACTAGGCGAATAGCAGTATGCCACTGGCTAACTCTATCACGTCCATATGGGCAACCCAACCCCAAAACCAATTTTGTCATGGGGGAAACTCTTACACTAGGGGAAACCAATGATTTTCCCCCTAGTACAACATACCCTATGGACAACAACCATACACCCCTACACCCCCACTCACTAGAAAATTTTATCAACAAAGTCCTACTTATCCCATTGGTAACACATTGATGGGCAGACCCTACGGTCCGAATGGTCAGCCAACACCTCCTTGGCTAGATCCGAGGGAAAACACGCAATTTCCATTCTTGGCAGTTTTAGACATCCTCGACCTATAAAAATTGACCAATGATCCCATCAACCACAACCTGCTCTGGCCTCGAGTACCGCACAATATTATGTCTGACATCCCTATATTCGAAGGGAAACAAGGGGAGGATTCGGCTACGCACATCACCACCTTTCATCTATGGTATGTTTCCAACTCCATGGTGGATGATAGTATCCGTCTCAGAATTTTCCCCCACACTCTCACAATAAATGCTGCCAAATGGTACGTTGAGTTACCACGTGGGGCCGTCAATAATTTTGGTGCCTTAGCAATAGAATTTATTAAGAAATTCCAATTACCTATTCAATATGAAACCGGAATAAAAATCTTGACATCGTTGCACAAATACACTGCCACACATATCTCTGATCACATTCATGAGTGGAGACATAGGTGGAGGTTAGTCAACCGGATCATTTATTATCAAACTAGTTTTGTAAGTCACTCTTACCACCCCTTGCTAAGGACGTTTTCTTGTTTGGTGTGGTCACAGAAAACCAATCCATCTGTCATGCACAACATCTAGATCTCATCTATTCGAAATCTTGCACGTTGTATGACTTACTCCCCCATGCCCCTGGCAATCTAAATCCTCCTACTACTCAATTTCCTAGAGTGCATGCTGACAGCCTTGTTGGTGCAACTTCTGGCGTAGCCATAAAACAACTAAGTGGGAAAAATTCCCAGCCATCTTTGGTTTCCAGCGCCCCTAACCAATCAATTTCCCTTCCCATCAATGAGGTACACCCTGTGCAATCTACACAAAAACCTACCATCAAGAACAAGAAGAATAAGAAAATGACCACTCCTTCTAAAGAGAAGCCCAATGCTCAAAATAATCCCAATCAGAGAAACGCTGCTAAAAACCACAAAGGAAAGGAGAAACTGATGAGATTCCCTTGTAAAATTTGTGCGGAGGACCACTTGACATATAAATTTCCTCAACCGCAGGAATGCATGGATTTTATTATGCATAAAGACTCCAGGAGAACACATGTCATCCTTCACAATCCCCTCACTAATCCACAGCAGCAGCAACAGCACATGGTTGCAAACCCGCCACAACCCCCTCAAAGGGGAAACGGTGATACTCATCCTTTCGGTGAAGGATCATCTTCCATTTATGGCATGTAGACTGTTGAACTCCAAACCCGAGCTAAAATCTATGGAAATCCAGCCATTGAGGCTCAAGAACCTAGTTCAAGTTCAAATCCACTGCCGCTTAACGATTTGCATATTGAAAGGCTTTTTGTTGACCCCGTGATTTTTCCCCCCAAAGGGACACTTTGATGCACGACTTATAACACCTATGCACGTGTTTCCCAAAACTACAACATTGTAGAAGATTTGGCACAAGCACCGTCAGCCATGTTTGCACTCGAAGTATTGCAAACCTGCCCAGCACAAAGGAAAGCTTTTCTTTCAACCATTGGTAGAATTGACCCCTAGGATTCTACGTTATCCATCTTTGACATGGAAAAATTAAAACCTCACCTTTCACACCATCTTTCTTTTCAAGTTGTGTCGAAAGGGAGACCAATCCATCGTACTGTCATTGACGTAGATGCTTTGACCTACATTATGTCAACTGCGTGCTGGCTCGCTTTAGGTTCTCCCAGTTTGTCTCTGTGGCTGAATTCCCTTAAAGCTTTCGATGGCCACACTTTCCTCCAAAATGGCTACCTTGCTAGCTACCCCATTTCACTTAGTGGGAAAACGATAACTGTGGACATAGAAGTCATAGATCGTCATCTCAACTATAATATTTTGTTGGGTCGCAGTTGGTCTTACGCAATGACTACCATTATCTCTTCGGTTTTCCGACTCATCCTTTTTCCATTGGATGGGAAGATATTTACAGTGGATCAGTTATCCTTTTTCACCCCTGATTATTCCACATTACCTAGCAGCGTTGTACCCCTATTAGGAGGTGTTCCTAACTATTATGTCAGTGTCAATACCAGTCTTCTGAAGGCATCTTCCCTGATGGGTTTTTTTCCTCTCCCGCAACATATGGTTCCACACACGATTTCGATGATACATACCATCTTGAATGCCTCTATCGATCCCTGGATCCTACCGGTGCCTTTAGAAATTAATTCTTACGAAGATCATATGCCACTGTCACAGGCTGAGTTGGCTTATAAAGCCATCCAATTAGCATCTGAACCCTCTAGTTCTCTAGTTTTGACCAATGGTACCACCCTCTCACCCATCACAGTTCCTTCTAAGGATCTCCGCTTTGAAATCCTACCTATAGACAAATCTATATGAGAGATCATGTCTCTAGAGGAACGACCTTGGGGAGAGTTTCATCATCGCGCTTCGATGTTCGATTTGGACACGACCACTATTCAAATCTCGTCCTTTGACCCACTTGAGATCATCCCCTCTGCTTACATTACTTTTCAAAATATCGATGTGGAAGGGAACATGGGAAATATTTCCAAGACTATGCTCATAGATATCTCGGTCAAAACAGGTATCGTGGAAAATATACAGATTGGAGCCAATTGCAGTCCCGATGAAATTGCACACTTCACATCCCTTTTCAAGGAGTTCCGCGATGTTTTTTCTTAGTATTACGACGAAATTCCCAGCATATATCCTTCTATAGTAGAGCACAAAATCAAGATTTATCACAATGCCAAGCCTATCCGGCAAAGGCTCCGACCTGTCCACCCTCGCAAAGCAGCCGCTATGAAGACTGAAGTCGAGAAACTCTTACATGTTGGTTTCATCTATCCCATTCCTCTGATGGAATGGGTATCCAATTCAGTTCTCATAGATAAGAAACAAGGCACCATCTAATTCTGTGTTGATTATCGTGATCTGAATGTCGCTCGTCCAAAAGAAAATTATCCTACTCCGTTCATAGATTAGATTCTTGATGATTGCGTCAGATGTGAATCTTTCTCCTTTATGGATGGATTTTCGAGATATAACCAGATAGCAATTAAAAAGGATGACCAGCATAAAACCGCCTTCATTTGTCCTTGGGGCACATTTGTGTATCATAAACTCCCATTCAGTCTGAAGAATGTGGGAGAAAATTTCCAAAGGGCCATGGACTATGCATTTCACAATATCAGACACATTGTACAAGCTTACTTGGATGACCTGTTATCACCAAAAAAAAATTCAAAACATCATTGTGTCAACTCTGTTTTTTATCTTGGTCTGAAAAAGGGTTTGAAAGTCATTTTAGGATGTGGTTAAGGGTAGGTTAGAGTTTTTATAAGTTTAAAAGGTCATCATTGAATTCAAATAGAGTTTAGAGATCCATTCCATGATCAAATACTCACATTCTCCATTTAGAAGTCATTCCATAAGGTTTCGGGTTAAATTTCTGCAATTATCCAAGAATCCTCCATTTCATAGCGCCGCTAGTTCAAAAAAGTGAATTTGCGCTACGAAAGCGCTAATACTTTTGTAGCACAAACTGGCAAAAATACAGAGTGGGCACTACGAAAGCGTGGTTTCTTAACCGTCTTGTCAATTAAGCTGAAATCTGTCAGAATCCATTGGGAAATGATAGGTTAGTGGTTTGAGGAGTCATTTAGTGATGATATTCAGTGTACTTACCCATCCTACAGTCATCATTGTCATGATAGGGCATGAATGAGGCATCACTCAGTTATGAGATGACATTTCAAATTCAAAATCTTGCCTAATTTGGTCATTCTAATTTTCATTTGCCTCCATACGAGTGTCTAAGCTCTGAAGCAGTCAAGCTAAGCCTGTGGGTGTTCTATACAAAGGCTATCTTCAATATAGTCAAGTGATTTTTCTCATATATTCATAAGGTCGTTCATATCCTAATCAAGCAAGGTTGTTTCATAGATTCAAGAGAAGCTGGCAGGTTTTACTAAGAAGCATGGCAGAGAAAAAGAAATTCCACGGAGGGGGACATTGCTTAAGATATGAGCCTGAAAATGTAAAGGCTATAATTGAAGATCAAACGGTGATGGAGGCTTTTAGCAAAGAAGGTTGTCTCCGGTTTTGTGAAAAGTTGTAAGGTTGCCACACATAGGTGTCTAAAGAATTTTCCTTACACTTTAGTGGAACAACTACCAAGATTGGGATGTTAAATGTGCCAGTCACACCTGAGATTATTGCTTCTGTGACAGAAATACCAAGGGGGCAAGAGACTTGGTTTAAAGGTTTAAGTTTGATATGGAACCATGCAAGGAATTCATGAAACCTGAGTATGTTGATATGGACTTGAATAATGCAATACCTAGAAGTTGTATCAAAGACACCTATGCAAAGATATTGTTCAACATTCAAAGATACTTTACACGTGAAGGAAGATACCATAAATTTTATACTTATCATTTCAAGTTTCTTCTGCATTTCACCGATATGATATCACTAGATTTTCCCTTTTATTTGCATAGGAGCCTTGCCAAAATGGCTGATAAAGTACAGGCCAAATCTGATGGTTGTGAAACATATTTGTTTCACCATGGTTTGATAAAGTTATTGGTTTTGAATGAGCTTCAGAAAATAAGCAGGGATTGGTCTTCCTTTTTTTATGAATGGTTTTGAACTGGAAACCCTAACCCCAGCTAGAAACCCTAAAACTAAAGGAACTCCTTAACCACTAGTAACAAAGTCTAGTCACCCTATGCTTGCAAAATAAAAGAGGTTTGTAAATTTGAAACAAATGAAACAATTTGAGAAAAGGATAGAGAAGACACAATTTCTTGTTGCAGCAACTCCATCACCGGCAAAACAGAGGTCAAAAATTGTCAAAGAGGCAAAACAAAAACAAGTTTCCAGCAAACAGGAAATCAAGCGAGTGAAAAGAAGCCAAGCAGTGGCATCAAAGGGAAAAATAGTTGTTTCAGGTACAGAGGAAATCTCAGTGATAAAGGGAAATTTATATGACATCCTTCATGCAATTTATATAGACGAATCACCAATTGTGTAGGCTGATTTCATTGGAGTAGATGAAACACAAACAGAAAAAGTTTAAGTCAGCAAAGAAACTTGAATTTGAGGGTGAAAATGTAGCTTTTATCTTTCAAGCAAGGAAGCCTTTTACTAGGTGTTAGCGCTCGATTCACGCCCACAGTGCAGGGGGAAAAAGAAGGCAAAACTCGAGGCAACATCAAACCAACCTCGGCCTCGTAGCTAGCCCTACGAAAGGAGAGGGAGAAGAACTCTCTCACGGGTCTATCTCTGACAAAAGGTCGTCGGAAGAGTGAGATGACCAAAAGCATAAGCGATCAACAGAGGTGATAGTGGCCCACAGTCTGGTGGACATAGATTTAATGATGGGGTTTTCTAGGTGTGTGACGAGGCCGAGAACGACAGAGCAGAGATCAAGTGAAAAACACAGATTATCTCCTGAGGCAAGGTAAGCAAGAAATTTAACAATTAAATTGAGATAAACGGAATGGTAAGACTGCTGAGAAGTCGACAAGGGCATAGAAGATGGATCCTTGTCAAACAGAAGAAAACATTAACTATGAATACTTCCTCAAAACAGAGCAAATAAATTGAATTCTGCCTTTCTCACTTAAAAGTATTCAACAGAAATGATTTAGGAATGAAATGAAAAAAAACATTACAAGATACATATGAAGCAGGGAAGAAGGCTTGTTTGTAAACTTGTACCACAGGAATCTGAGAAAGCAGACGTATTTCTCCATTAAAATCTACGCTCAAGCTATCTGATAAAACTACATTTCTCCTACATAAGCTCTAAATTCCTTCTTTTTTAATACATTAAATAAACTATTCTAAAAAAAAAAAAAAAAAAAAACAGATCAATCACAAAACAGAGCGTTGTTTCAACTAAAATGTTTAAAATGAAATTAACTTTCCATTTGCTTTAAAAGATAGGAAATCCTCCATTACCTTTAAAGATGAAGAATACGGGCAGGCAAACTAAACCATGAATACCACTTTGCAATCGCTTCAAAAACTCTTCTGAGTATTACGTGCTGTTATTACTCTATTGTAATTCATAAAATATGGGTCAAACTGCCATATATGCTCAACGAGAGTTTCTCCAAATTCTGAAAGAGTTTAACCTGCTCTTGAAGTGAGGGCACCTTCAACCTCTCCAAGCGAATAGTCTTAAGCTGTGGGAGAAGATGGCCATGGTAGACCGTTTACTGTGGCTCTCTTTGATCCATATTTGAGTACTATGAGGACCTTAAGTTTTGTCATGGAACTTAAAAACGAAGGAAGAAAGTAGCTGCTCGCAAAAATTTAAAACCAAGGCTTCTGCTTGTCGAAAATTCATCTCACAACCACTGATCCTTTTCTATTGCACCTGTGTGAATGGAAACAACTTGCGCATCAAACGCATGGTCTTTGAGTAGCTCCCATTTTCCTGGCAAACCATTCTCCTGTTTTGGCATAAACAACCTCTTCCTGTTAACAATCTAGTCTCGAGATGCCAAATACAGGGCCAAGTCTCGCATTACATCATGTTGAGAAAAGTAGAGCTCAGAGGTACTTCCATAATTGATTGCGCAACTCCTGAGATTGCTTGTTTACATTTAACAGATTCCTACTGGTAAGTTCCAATAAGATAACAAAAGCATCGTGCCACTCCATCTTTCTCACATAAAAATCACCACAAGCATAATAAGAATCTACTGCACAATGATCAAAACTTGTTTGTAATTCATTGAAGTCGTTTTGGATGTCGTTGAAGTCGTTTTGGATGAAAACTGGGCGCATACAACCATTTCCGGACTTCTGTTGATGCGTGGGTCGCTCACCTCTGCGTGGGTCGCTCACGTTGTATTTTTTCACTGCGAAGAACGCCCGAGTGGGTCGCTCTGCGCCCAGGTGGGTCGCGCGAGCTCCAAGACCTTGTCAACGCTGCTTTAAAACTTGATTTCGGCCTTCCAATCTCCAAATCTCGACTTGTATGCTATGGATCGTTGGAAATGAAACTTGTTTGCCCAGCTATGGATCATATTTGCTAAATATTGTGATTTCCATGCACGCCGAACACGCCAGAGGCATAACAGAGTCGAACACTGAAAAACATCCCTAATTTTAGCAGTTTCTGTCAATGCGTCATCAACAATAAAGCCATTCAACCTCCACGTGGAATCCTTCGCACAAACTCCATCGTAAAGTGTTCTAATCCACTTGTGAACATCATGACTTGAAAAACTTGCAGAAATGACCCATGCTATGGGAATTGCAATTTGGTTTGAATCAAAAACAAGAAGAGTATAAACTGGATACTTAAATTTTTTAACCCCAAAACTTGAATCCAACGCAAATAGATTATTATTTCCAAAACGAATCATTTGCTGTAGTTGCCACTCTGTTTGAATTCCCAAAATGAAAGCATCAGTATCAGATGAACCCTGGTAATAAAATACCTTGCTTCGATGATTTTCAACCCATATTTTAACACTTGCTGCATCATCTGAGTCCAGTTCATGTGACGACCGTCTAATATCCCTCTCTAATTTCCGTACATAATTGTGAGAGAGGAGATCATCACGATTACTAGGACCACCATGTTTCTCAATAGCTTTCATATGCTTTTGCATTATGCTTTCTACAGAAAATCCTGCATATAGCATTGATGTAATCCGTAATCGAAGCTCCTCTGAGATGTAGGGAGCATACATGAACCGTGTTCCAATGGCCTTGTCATCAAGCGGTCCATGGCAAGGAGAACCAGACTTATCGACATGCTTTCGTTGGTTGTATATAATAAGGGTAGCAGATGGCTGAGCATATAAGCATTTCACAATGAAATGACACAAACAGCCTCTCTTTGTATGTGGTCGTCCAGCATTTTTTTTCTTTGATGGTTTTGATACACTTTCTGCTAGGCCGAGACGTTCCACCCTTCCTGTGGTCATCAGGGCCATAACAGCACCAATATAATATGTATTCAAGATAGCCATCAACTCGTGGCTTATATGAACTGCCTTCTGCCTTTTTCCGTCTTGCTTCAACACGAAACCTAGTAGGACATTCAGCACTGGAACACTCTCCTTTCACAAAGTCCTCAACTCTGGAGAATGGAATGAGAGCAACATCATCAACATTTTGACGCCAACCCTCCACCTTAAACCAATTGAGGTCAGATGACGAGAACTCTATAGTGGATGGCTCTTGCACAGGGAGAGTCAGAATATCATCCCATCTTGCCATCTGTTTGAAGGCCGATGGGGGCGATCCCAAACAAGACTGGGATTCAATAACTCGAGAGGGCCCAGTATCCTGTGTAGTATTTGAGATTTTGGCAGCCTTTTGGTACTTTTGACATTGAAACTCTGTTTTACAATTTCCTTCTCTGATTGCTGATGATGTATTTTGTCACTCTTTTGCAGGGATCGGAGCTGGCTGCTGCCTTTTGAAGAGCTGGAAAATTTGATACATATTCTAAAAAAAACACATTTAATGATTTCTTCTTCAAAACAGGGTTTTGAAGAAGAATCAATTTCACATTGATGACATTCTGGGCAGCTTCCTGCCCTCTCTTTGACCCTTCCTGAACCTACTTAGAATGACAGAACTCTAAATTAAATCTCCTTTTAATAAATTTTCTTTGACCAGGAAGAAATAAACCAGTGCTGAGCAGTTATGATGACGGAGCAGAATCTCTTACTAGGCATCTTCAGAAGATTAAGGAAGCGGCAAGGAAGGCAGCAAGGAGGTCCAAGAAATTATTGAAACAGTCAAAGTCCCTGGAGAAGTGGTTGATCTCTCGTCACCAACGATGGAGCATGCAGCAAACAGAACAATGAAGGAAAAAGAAGAAATGACAGAATGTCAACATCTTGAGGAGAAATTCAGGTTAAAAAATAAAGATATTGTTATGATGAGAAAGAGGGCCAGAAAGCACAGTATTGAGAAAACAAAGTTCAAAAGAATGAAGGCAGTATGGGAAGGTCAAACTAGTTCTATGTCTAAGATTCCAAGTAGTGCAGAACAGTTTTTCACATGGATAGTTCCAGCCATCAAGGAAGCTAAATTTGTCAGGATAATCAATACTCACTTGAGAGCCAGTAATAAAATACTTAGATATCAAATGAAGGACTTGGAGCAGTAGTTGAAATTGACTCAGAATGAGCTAAAAAACAAAGGTGCAGAATGAAAAAATCATTAAAAATTCATAAGCTAAGTCAAGTGAAAAATTAAGAATGAACCTCATGAATATTGTGTTTATCAGTTCATATGACTTTTTGTTTTGGTGAAACCATTGGTATTCTGAAATTTTGGCACATTTTGGTTTAAATTTTGAAGAAATCTGGGCAAAACTACTCACTCAGCAATTTCATAGCGCAAACAGTGGAAAAAGAGTGAAAAGCACTACGAAACTGTTGTAGTAGCTTTTTTCACTCTTTTTCTAAAATTTTGAAGGGAAAAAGTGTGGATTAGGACCTGAAATTGATAGGGAGGTTGTGTAAATTGATAATGAAGATAAATCTGGAAGAAAGAAGCCAAATTTTTGAAGGAAAAGGGGTAAAAAGGCTGCGCTACGAAAAGCGCTACGAAATTGTGTTATTTTCATAGCGCGGGTCTACTTCAGCTATTTTGAACAGTTTAATGGTGGTCTTGGATAGCTAGAACTTAAGAATGATTTTTGGCAGGTTTTATTTCAGTTCTTGACAGTAAATAATCTCAAACTCATGGGTTCATGATGGTCAAAGTGTCTCAAGAAAACAAAAGACCCTATGCCTAGAAAACAGGGGACAGTTTCCTAGTTTAATGGAGATCAGCATTGAGGTCATAAAGTGTTGAAGCTTACCATCTGGATTTAACCTTATGGGAATATAGTTGGAAAATGATGTAATCTAGTTTAGATAAGGTTTTTATGAGTAGAGTTAAGGAGTTTGAATCCTATTTGTAATAGGACTGTTCATTAGGTTTGCAGCTATCATTTGGTAATAAATACCATGTCATATGGTTAGGATGTTGGGAAAAATATTTGAGAGGGGGGGTGAATTAGTATTTACTGCATATTCAAACTTTTACTTTTTCATTCCTTTAAAACCCATACGCTACTTTTCTGAAGCCAACTAGCGTATACACGCGGATATCCTTCATAAAACTCGCGTATACACAGAGATCTAATTATGCCATTAGTTCTTCACTTATATCATTCCATCATTCATTCATTAGATGTTCTATAAACGGTAAACATGTGCAGTAAGAACAGAATAAACCATCACACAAAGCATCACACATGAACACCAGGATTTTTAGGTGGAAACCCAAGTCGGGAGAAAACCACCGCTGCAGTTGCTCAGCCTTCAATATTTTTTTATAGAGAAAACATCTTACAACATATGTGCTGGCGCAGACTCCTACCAGCACGTAGGCACCCACCTGCGCTCGTTTACCAGCCTCTCCTGGAAGGGAGCTCCAACCCCCTGACTCGTTTACCAGCCTCTCCTGGAAGGGAGCTACGACCCCACGATCTCGTTTACCAGCCTCACCTGGAAGGGAGCTACAACCCCCTGACTGAAGGCTACAACCCTCAGCACCACCTTGGACCACGTTTCATCAATTTTCACACCGGATCCAACAACTTCAATAGAACAACACTTGCATGCCACGTTTCATCATATTTCGGTGGACCCATTCCATGCACCCAAAGCTCAAACATGCACATCACCAACGGATACTTACCAATTCGAACACGGATCGAGATGGCGGTGTCTGACCGAACGGTCCCGGATGTTTCATACCCCATGCTTTAGAAAACCTAGTTTGCATGCGCGCTTTCACTTCAACGATGTAGTATGTACGCGCTTAAAATCCACATAAGCAGGCGTATACCTGCGCGCAAATTTCATTGTGCATACGCGCTTTCTCTTCGAGCGAAACCCCGTATGTACGCGCTTCCTGCGCGGCAAAGTAGCATATAGATCTTCAATCATTATAGAGAAGCGGCATACTTATTCGAGGATCGGATATTCAATTCATATTTACCCTTTTACTTGGACGGATGTTAAGCATAAGTTGAGATCTAAGTCTTGTAATCATATCTAGCGAGATACAAGTACATTTCGGATCTAGATCCCCTTCTTCATCGTTTAATTGCATCATACATTCAGATTTATCATTCAAGTGTAACCCTTTCCATTGAGATATACTTCAGAGAGAAGTATTCATTCAAGCTCAGACATCTTGCACCCACACTCATGTTATGCACAATGAATTTGTTCTCCTTATATAGGTTTATCCTTTTTTAATACCATGAGCCCCTTTTTCAATACCATGGGCCAAAACAATACCATGAGCCCAAAACTACCTGGACGGGGTCAATTAGGCGGATCATTACCCAATACAATGGGTCAATACCATGGTGGTTACCCCTGGTTTTGCACTTTTTGAGCGCTTTTGCCCATACGCGACTTGGAACGTTCCTTTCCGCGTGCATACGCGAATTCCCTTAGGCCAATCCGCGTATGCCTAGAGGCATACTCTTTTTCATCATAGAATTAGCACATGCTGAATTCCTTTCTTCATTGCCTTCTGTACACACTGTAGATACATCAGATTTAGTTCATCAAACCATATTCTATCAAGCACAACTTCATCAAGTAAGTTGCCATTATCTTCATCAAGTGGGTTGTCTTTCAAAGACAACACTCAGCATCATATTGTCAACAAACATCATATCACATCAGATTTACATCATTTACCAAGTCCATCAAGTCAAGAATAACTTCATCAGGTGGTTTGCCATCAAGGACAACACATGTCAATAGTCGCATGTCTTCATCTTCATTCAGTGGGTTGCCATCAAGGACAACACTCTGCATCATATTTCCAACAATCTCCCCCTTTGGACTTGATGGCAACCACGATGGTGTTTGGTTACCACAATAGATAGGTACCATACCATTCAAACACAACACCATTCAAACACCATGTCACTTTACTCTCCCCTTTGACATCAAGGGCAAGGCGGACCAAAACCAACATTCTCTCCCCCTACATGTGGAAGAAGCGTTCTGTTGGAATGCAACTCTTTGAAGTGGCCGAAGCTCCCCCTGAGTTCATGCTGAATATTCAAACATATTTTGCAATGAAGTACATGAATCTATGACCTTCCTATCACCAAGGACTCATACTTACATCAAAGATCCAAGCAAGTGGATTTACATATGAGACTCAAGTACCCAACCAAGAGGGTTTACATATTTTGACTCAACTACCCAACCAAGTGGGTTTACACATTTTGACTCGGCTACCCAACCAAGTGGGTTTACAAATTTGAACAAGTCCTTACATGACTGAATATTATAATTTTACATCATAGGTCTTAACATGACCTTTTCATCAAATTACAAATATGACTTTTCATGACCAATACCAGAAAGACCTCAAGAGAGATCATATTTGAGAACCATCATGGCCCCCGATAATGCATTATACTCGTAATGCTAATGCTCCCCCACCAGACTCTGTGCATCCAAGCATCCTTTCTTATGACTAAGGCTCCCCCTTGGTTTGTGCATCTGAACACTTTCACCAACAAATCATGGCAAGCATCTTTATCAAAACATTAGAAATGGAATTATGAGGCCCGGATCCTACCAAAGATACCGGACGGAGGTATCGAAGATACGAGCGACCTTTACGTTTTGTCTTGAAAGGTGACTCCAACCAAAAAAAAAATTGTCGGCCAGGACATACGCGGTTTTCTGTACGGGAGCTACCGCGTGTATACGCGGCTTGTGTTTTGTGACCTGTTCGTGTCAATATCACCTTCTATATTTTAACCGGATACGATCCTCTATGAGAAAAATACGGTGTTCGACTTTTCTGAGATATTTGAATGCTTCCCTGGAGTGCAGATAGATAGAGCAGTGTAGTTTGTGTCTTCAAGCGTCATCCACCGGTTGTAGCATAAGCCCATTAGTAACCAAGCCTTCAGATTCTTTGCAGCATCAATACAATCTTTCCAAGAGAGATTATCATACCAGAACAACATCTTCAAATATGTGTCAATCATCCATGTGGTCCAATATCACCATGATCATGAAGTAACATATGTAGGCAAAAGATCTCAACCATAGTAACAAACTTTGCATGATCTATTCTTATTTCTGAATCAAACGACATCCAACTCATCCATTTGTGAGCACAAAAGATATTTATCAGCAACCAGGGCTCAAAATCTCATCATAATAAACCATGTACCAAGTCATCATCATTTGAGCATGAGTATCACAAAAACCAAGAATAAGCAGTCATATTGCCAACAATGCAATCATTAGTATTCAACCTGCTACTCCCCTTGGACCAGTGCTCCTTCTTGTGCAACCTGAAAATGTTCATCAGCAAGTCATCAGCAACAATCTCTGCATGGGCTGCCCTTATCTCCGAATTATAGGACTTTCATCTCAACAATGAATACTCTTCATCAACAAGCAAACAAGACTCATCCACAATCTTCAACACAAGAAACCATGTATCATATCATCATTATTTAGAGCTGAGAAACTAAGCTGATACAGAGTCAATAATACAGATATTAATAGTCAGACTGATGCTCCCCCTGAACCTCTGCTCCAGATCTTCAGCTATCAGATAAATTCTCTTATCATCAATGCATATGCGGTTGTGTCTGCTGGAACTCGCGTGTATACGCGACTTTGTTTCATATAACCCGCGTATGGAAAGTGAAATATAGAAAATTTCACACCTTCATCTCCTCCTGCAATTTTACCTTCTGTTCCTGTCTTTTCTTCACACCAGATGCACTGTTAGAAATACATATAACCAGAATAATCAAATCAACCATGAGAGACATCATACATTTCTCCCCCTGTGACGATACATTACTAAATCTCATAATGTATCCCACATCATTCCTGCAGTCAATCAGAGAAGTAAGCTTCAGAAGCGGATGACTGCAGTAGGGTCAATATTCCCTACGTTTCTGATCGATCCTCCATCTTTTTCCAGATTTGTTTGATCTTTCTATTTGTGTGCTGGAAGTTATCCAATTTCTCATATCTGTTCAACCTGCATTCCTTTTCTACATGTCCATACTTGTTACAAGAATAACATCTCGTATGTCCAGAAAAATAAGCATAAGAATCGTAATGAGTATTTCTAATCTTCCTCCTTTTACAATCAGCTGCTTTATGTCCATACTTGTTACATGAAAAACAATATCCCTTGAAGCTACCAGAGTACCTTTCTGAGTAGAATCTGTTTGTTTGTGGCTGAATTGTTCTTCTTCTGCAATTTGCTGCAACATGCCCATAATTATGACATTTAAAACATTCAACGTTCTTGAATGAATTCCTTTGAGAATTCATGATTGTTGGTCGATCTTTTGTTTCTTTCAACACTTCAGGTTTTGCATTGACATCCTCTGAATTTTTTGCACTTCCTTGTGAGCTAGATTCTCCTTTAACAGTTTCATGGAAACCAAGACCAAGTTTGATGGCAGGAGACCTTTGATTACTCAGAATATTGTCCAAAATATTAGTACTATCTTGAAACCTCAAAAGTTTAACCTTTTCTTCTAATTTACCTTTGAGAATGTTTACCTCAACCTCCAAGGCTTGAAATTGCTTTGTCATGCTTTCTTCTTTCCTTCTTCCATCTTCTACTTGATCCTTTAGATTTAGAATCTCTTCTTTCAACCAATTTTCATTTTCTTCACATGTTTGTTGCAGCTCTTCATTCTTCTTATTTGATTTTTCCAGATCTTCTTTGAGAGAGATGATTTCTGCTTCAAGGCCTTCCTTTTCAAATGATTGTAGAGGTTCCTTATTTTTCTTACTTGATGCTTCTAGATCTGCTTGCAGAGAGATGATTGCAGCTTCAAGTCCTTCATTCTTCTTTCTTGATTTTTCAAGATCAGCATTTTGATCGTTGATTTTTGCTTCTAGTTCTTTAATTCGATTGGATGCATAAGTATGAAACCTTTGATACTTGTCCACCTGTCCATTCAGCATTTCTATTTGATCTTTCATTTGAGAGATCATTTCTTTGTAAGTAGAATCTTTCTTATCAATTTCCTTTTGTTGTTCTTCAACTTTGATCTTGATAGCTTCTTCTAGATCCACAACTTTACTTTCACTATCTTCACTATTGTTTGCACAAAGAAGAGTATTACAAATAGCCTTCTCCTTTTTCTTTTTTGCCATGAGTACTTGTAGAGCTTCGTCAGAAACTTCTAGATCCATACTGTCACTTCCACTATCATAATCTTTGCACATACAGTTAAGTAAGAGACAAGAACAATGATTAATACCTGTTTCATCTTCTTCAATTTTTGCTATACATGATTTCTGAGGTATCCCCTTTCCTCGAGTAACCTTCTTCTTTTGCTTCTTAGCCATGAGCACTTTCAGATCATGGTCAGAATCTTCTTCATCTTCACTGGACACTTCATCATCATCTTCATTTGCATAATAACTCTTCCTTTTTTCAAATTGTTTCCCTTTACCATGTTTTTATCTATAAGGACATTTAGCAGCATAGTGACCAACTTTTCCACACTCAAAACATTTGAAGGGAAGCTTACCTTTGAATCTTCCAGTACCTAGTTGGAGCTTTCTCACGAAATTTGCTTCTTCTTCATCGGATATATAGCTGAATTCTTTGACAACTTCCTTTTCCTTTCCTTTTGTAGATGCCTTAAAAGCAACTTCTCTTATTTGAGAAGGACCTCCTTGTCTCATTTCAAAAGCAGTCAGAGTACCATGTAATTGAACAATAGTAAGCGTTTGCAGATCTTGCCTTTCTTCAATAGCTGAAACTTTAGAGTCAAATTTTGAAGTCGAGGATCTTAAGACCTTTTCCACCAGAGTAGTATCAGTTATGGTTTCACCCAAATTTCTCATTCAATTTACAATATCATCCAGACGAAGAAAGAAACTAGCAACACTCTCATCACTATGCATCTTCAAATTTTCATATTCAATTCTAAGAGTTTGGAGTTTTGCACTTTTTACCTTTGTGTCTCCTTCATAGCTTAGAATGATTTTGTCCCATATTTCTTTTGTTGAATGTAGCTGCATCACTTTAGCAAATTCTGATTCAGACATGCTTCCTAATAAGACATTCACTTCTTTGGCATTGATTTCATACTTCTTCCTTTCAGCTGCATCAGTAGGAATACTTGCCGGGTATTGATAACCTTCTTCCACGATTGCCCATACATCTGCACCAAGACTTTGCAGATATGATTTTGTTCGTACCTTCCAGAATATCAGATTGTTTCCATTGAATAGAGGTGGCTTTATAGACATTACTCCTTCTTGACTTCCCATTGCGACGGATCTCCTTCAAGCGATCAAGCTTCTGCAGAAGGACCACGCTCTGATACCAATTGTTGGGAAAAATACTGAGAGGGGGGGGTGAATCAGTATTTACAGCATATTCAAACTTTTTACTTTTTCACTCTCTAAAACCCATACGCTACTTTTATGAAGCCAACTAGCGTATATACGCGGATATCCTTCATAAAACTCGCGTATACACAGAGATCTAATTATGCCATTAGTTCTTCACTTATGTCATTCCATCATTCATTTATTAGATGTTCTCTAAACAGTAAACATGTGCAGTAAGAACAGAATAAACCATCACACAAAGCATCACACATGAACACCAGGATTTTTAGGTGGAAACCCAAGTCGGGAGAAAACCACCGCTGCAGTTGCTCAGCCTTCAATATTTTATTATAGAGAAAAACATCTTACAACATATGTGCTGGTGCAGACTCCTACCAGCACGCAGGCACCCACCTACGCTCGTTTACCAGCCTCTCCTAGAAGGGAGCTCCAACCCCCTAACTCATTTACCAGCCTCTCCTGGAAGGGAGCTACGACCCCCTGCTCTTGTTTACCAGCCTCACCTGGAAGGGAGCTACAACCCCCTGACTGAAGGCTACAACCCTCAGCACCTCTATGGACCACGTTTCATCAATTTTCACACTGGATCCAAAGCTTCCTTTAGGACACCACTTGTGGGCCACATTTCATCATATTTTCAGACTGGACCCATTCCATACTTTTAAGCTCAAACATACATCACCAACAGATACTTACCAATTCAGACAACACAAATCAGATAGCAGTAATACAATAGAATAGATCAGATGTTTCATACCCCATGCTTCGACGAGCCTAGTTTGCATACGCGCTTTCACTTTCAGCTGATATCGCGTGTATACGCGCCCGTCCACATAAACGGCGTATGCCTGCGCGCAAATTTCATTGCGCATACGCGCTTTCTCTTCGGCGCGCGTGTATATACGCGCTTCCTCTGCGGCTAAGTAGCGTATATATCTTCAATCATTATAAAGCAGCATACTTCTTCAGATCAGCAATTCTGTTCAGATTTACCCTTTTACTTCAGACAGATGTTCGCCTCAATTCAGATCTAAGCCTTCCATAAGCAGATCTAGTAGATACAAGTACATTTCGGATCTAGATCCCCTTCTTCATCATTGGTGCATCATACATTGATTTGTCATTCAAGTGTAACCCTTTCCATTCAGATATACTTCAGAGAGAAGTATTCATTCAAGCTCAGACATCTTGCACCCACACCCATGATTTGCACAATGAATTTCTTCTCCTTATATAGGTTTACCATTTTTCAATACCATGAGCCCCTTTTTCAATACCATGGACCAAAACAATACCATAAGCCCAAAACTACCTGGACGGGGTCAATTAGGCGGATCATTACCCAATACAATGGGTCAATACCATGGTGGTTACCCTTGGTTTTGCACTTTTTGAGCGCTTTTCCCCATACGCGACTTGGCACGTTATTTTCCGCGTGCATACGCGACTTCCCCTAGGACAATCCGCGTATACAAAGAGACATACTCTTTTTACTGTAAGTTGTACAGCTAAGTTCACTTTCTTCTGTTGTCTTATTGTGCCCTTGCTTTGTAGATACATCACATGTTTACTTCATCAAGAACATATTCTATCAGCACAACTTCCTTGAAGGTAAGGGTGCCATTGTCTGTAGTCTTCATGATGGAGTTGTCATTCGCGGACAACACTCGGCATCATATTGCTAGCAACTAGCACACATCATTTCACATCAACATCATTTCACATCGGATTTACATCATTTACCAAGTCCATCGAGTCAAAATAACTTCCTTGAGGTGGTTTTCCATCAAGGGACAACATATGTCAACGGTCGCATGTCTTCATCTTCATTCGGTGGGTTGCCATCAAGGACAACCTCGAATCATATTCAACCTGGGAAAAGGTGTCAAAGGTTAGGAATTCGATGTATCTAGCTCAGTAAAAGGTTATCTTATGATTTAAATGATCTATAAAAGATCAAGAAGTCGAATATGTATGGGTTGGACATCTTTAGCAAAAATATTATGTTTATTGTAAGTGACTAGTTTTCAATTTAATACAGATGTTTTTTCTACTTAGCCAAATCAAGATTCATAAAGAGTTTTAATGTGTTCTTGTTCTAATCGCATATTTTTACTATCCTATTGCAGTGGTGTTTTCTTATGTTACTCATAATTCATCATTGATGCTCTGACTTCCTTCATAGACAAACTGACTATGTGTTTTACAGTTTCACATGTGTATCTCTAGACTAGAACTCTACTATGCCTTGACTTCCATGCTAAGTATATTTTTTGGTTTTTCTGAAGCTATTATGACTCCATAAGCCCAATGTGCACTTTCTAATGTGATTTACAACCAATATCCATTTTTATATGCTTATTATCCCACAGAGAGTTAGCCATCTATATTTCTATCAAAAATCATTAACCCTTGAGAGAGCCCTCTCAGGTTGAGGAGGCTAAGCCTCAATAAAAAGATTGGTTTGAAACATTTACATGAGATTGATTTTATTGGCATATTATCAGGTCTAATTTTTTGATAACATGACCTTTCGGCTCACTCCAAGAAACGAGCCCATCACCTTGCGTATCTTAAAGAAATTTTTTCTCGGTGTAGGTTCTACAACATATGTCTGAATCCGCATAAGTGTGTATTTTTTGTCGAGTCTGGACGTCTTCCTGGCTTCATTGTTTCCAAGCACAGGATTAGAGTTTATCCTGATAAGGTTAAGGCGATCATTGAATTACCTGCGCCACAATCCATTCTACAACTCCAACGTTTGCAAGGGAAGGCAGACTTCTTACGTCGTTTCATTATCAACTACACCGAGATGACGAAAGGCTTCATGCACTTGCTATAGAAAGGGGTACCGTATCGATGGGATGATCAGGCTCAGCTATCGTTTGACGCCTTGAAACGAGCACTCGTTTCCTCCCCACTTCTTAGTGCCCCCAACTATTCGTGTTACTTTATACTCTACCTGGCAGCCTCACCATCCTCCCTAGGCATGGTTTTGGTTCAAGTTCATGATGACGATGGTGAGCATGTGATATATTATCTATGAAAAGGTCTCATTGGACCTAAATTACGATATTCACATGTGGAAAAACTATCTCTCATGTTGGTTTTCATTGTCACCCGCCTCTGACACTATATATTGCTACGACTGACTACCGTAATTGCTTTGGAGAATCCCATGCGACACATCTTGTCTCGTCAGATCATTGGAGAAAAATATTCCAAATGGATTGTAATCCTCCAACATTTTGATTTGGTTTTCAGTGCTACCAAAGAAAATAAATCTCTAGTCTTCGTCGAATTACTGTCGGACCTTCCCAGAATTGATCTAGATGAAGTAACTCATGATCCATTTCCTGTTGAATCCATCTATCTGGTCGATTCTTCTGATCCTTGGTATGGAGACATTCTGGTCTACCTCCAAACTCAACGATTTCGCCCAACTCTCACTATCAGACCATTGTCGTCCCATTTGTCACTAAGAAAAATGATATCTTGTGCTAAATGATACTCTATATCGTCGTGGTGTCGATATTTTTCTCCGATGTTGTCTCACTCTTAACGAGGCGGAACACGTTTAAATAACTGCCACACTGGGGTGTGCAACGATCATCTTTCTGGCATAGCTACTGCTTAGAAAATCTTGTGTGCAAGATACTATTGGCCCACTTTGTTTAAAGACTACATCACAGTGGTCCAAAAGTGCCATCCGTGTCAGATTTTTACGAAGAAAATGCACGCCCATCCTACCCCTCTTCATCTGGTTATCTCCATTGTTCCTTTTGCTAAATGTGGAATAGACTTCTTCACATGCAATCTCACTTCTGCTAATGGACACAACCACATCATAGTTGCGGTCGACTACTTTACAAAATGGGCTAAAGCCATTCCCACTTTTAGGGACGATGGAGAAACCGCCACTCTCTTCCTATTCAATTAGGTCATCTATCATTTCGGTTTACCCCTCTAAATCATCAAAAATCATGGTTCACACTTTCAGAACCAAATGATGACGAAGTTAACTTCCATGCTAGGTTTTCGACAACATCAGTCTTCGTCCAACTATCCGCAAGCTAACTATCAAGTTGAAGCCATAAATGGCTTCCTCAAGACCATGATTCGTCGATTAGTTGAAAATCATAAAACCACATGGCATCAGAAACTATACTCCATGTTATGGGCATACCGAACATCAGTGAAAACTTCTACAGGCTTCACGCCATTCTAATTAGCATTCGATCTAGAAGTAGTCCTTCTAATCAAATGTGAGATTCCATCACTTAAGCTATATGTTGAACTCCTACCCGGAACCACTGCCAAAGAAGAGTGGTTTCTCTCGCTCGATCAATTGGATGAAACTCTTTGAGATGCAACATTGGCACTCGAAGCTCACAAGCGCTGAGTAAAAGCTCAATACAAAAAATATGTCAAGCCTTGTTCTTTCCAAGAAGGCGATCTCTTTATACTCTACGATCAGAGACATGACCTCTTTGGGGAAAGAACACTTAAGACATTGTGGCTTGGTACTTACGTCATCACGAAATTCCTTTCAAAAGGTTCTTATGAACTTCAGGGCTATAATCGGATTCCACTCGCTCAGCCCTGCAAAAGGCTCTATTTGAAAAAGTATTTCGCCTAATGTTCTACTGGGCACATGCTTTGTAATTTATGTATATAAGTTTTGTCTCTTTTTTGGTGTGTCTGGATATTTTGGGTTTTTGAGTGTTTTTCTCATGAAGGCTCTCTTATTTTACATAGATGTCTTCGTCATCCTTACCATACGTTGGATACGCGGATGGTGCCAGTCGTCACACATGGCACATTGCATCAACTGCTTGGGACCTCTATATACCTAAGTCGGAACTACTTGGTTCCAGGGGAATCTTTCTTGGAAATTCCACCAACAATATTGTTGAGTACATGTCAGTGATACAACTCCTCACGAAAGCTGCATCTCGCGGCATCTCCAATCTATTTGTCAGTTTGGATTCCCAGCTAGTCGTTATGCATTTTAACAATTGTTATCGCATCCACCATCCAGCCTTATTATGTTATTACTTAAGGGTAATAGTTTTGGAACATCAATTTCAAATCATTACTTTTGAGCACATCCCTAGAGAATCTAATACATTAGCTGATTCATTGGTGAATTATGTGTTAGATTGGCATTTGTCACATTTATTATAGAAAGATTCATGCATGAGTGTATATTTTTCCATCATAAAAAATAAATAAAAATTAAAAACACAATATAAAAATCACCAAAATATGTATATGTATAAATATATATATATATATATATGTGTGTGTGTGTGTGTGTGTGTGTGTGTGTCTGTCCAGTCATGTTACATCAAAAAAATCTCCAAATCTTGGGTGTTTTACAAAAAATTGGCTCTGCTAAGCCTCACACTAACATCTATACATCTATCAACTAATACTCCTTAGCCTATTGCTCATGGTAGTAGATAATTTCTCTTGCTAACCTCCTAAGAGGCACCAAGAAGCTCTTTGGTACACCCACTGTGTGTCGTTACAGGTGAACCGGGATCTCCCTCATGGGAAGAGGTGGTGTGCCAATGCTCAATCGTTCGAGGTTCCTAGCAACCTCGTGAAAACTATGTGCGTCATCAACCTCTTCAGTCACTTCCGTAGCCTTTGCTATTGCTCCAGCCCCAAATAGTTTCATTCCTCGCTATGCATAGTGAGGGGCTCCATCTAGACCGGCGGGCGCCACATCTGTGTCAAGCAATAAGCTTCATGTCAAAATATTTTCACCTGTTAAACAAAAAAAAAATTGCATAAAAATTCAAAAGATTAAAAATACTTAAACACTGATCATTTTCCTTCTTACCATCTGGACCCCATTAAGTGCCTAGTGGCAGTATCAACACCAAATCTCCTATATATTTTATCCCTGCATAGGGATAATCTTCGATCATCAGGATGTGGCCATCTAGCCACTCGAAGAATGCATAATCAAAACTGTGACGAATTGGACCCTCTCCAGTATGCGGCATCAAAGAAGACTAGCGACCCTGTCTAGGCTCTCACGGTCCCATCGCATCCGTGATCATCCTTGACCTCATAGAGGGCACCTGCTCTAGTATGAAGGAAACTATCAGTGTGCCAAACCCAAACTCTTGTTGGGACCGGGTCTTACATACCTTCAATTCTTCTCGAACCCAATGGACAACAAATTCACACCAATCAAAAATATGTGGTTGCATACAATCCAGCGCCAATAATACCTGGGCCTTGGTGGCCACATGCCGACCCTTAGCTCCTGCCAAACGAACTATCATCCACAAGAGAGACCTCATCAGTCTCGAGACCACCCGTGCTATAGGAACCCGATTGCTTACTTGCACAGTATTGTTTAAATAGTGAGCTTGGATCTAGATTGGGCATCGGTCCTCTGCATGACAGGCCTGTCAGAAAGTATATATCATCTTTCTCAATCAAGATTTCATGACCCTCGATGTGAAATACATGTTTCTGATCATCCCACTGCTATATTATCCACCTCAGAAGGTCTTCCTGCCCCCTCATCATCTCTAACCGATAATACTTCAATAAACTGCATCTGTGGAGAACAAGCAAAGTATATCCAGCAATGAAAATTTTGTGTTATTCTCGTTCGTGCTCTCTTTTGCGCCAAATACTCATGGTAATAGCTTCACGCCTACACAAACCAAGTTTCAAATGGATCATTTTCAAGAAGAAACAGTTCAGGATTTGGAAAACCAAGTTTAAAAAAGTTTGTGCCGGCTAACGTGGGCCCTAGTGCAAAACAAAGTGTCCTAAGGCATTGTCTCTTAATGGGTAGTGTGTTTAACACGGCCCTAACACTTGGCACCCACGTTAGCCACTTAAAATTTTTAGGGCCTACTAAGAATCCAAATTTCATCCATTAAAACAACTAAAATTCCAATGGAAAGCTAGATTAAGGCTTAAGCTCTTACATGGAACTTGCAGAATCGAAAACTATTTCCCAGATCGTCCACAATCGACAGTAGAAGTTTCACCTCTTTTTCGCTCCAAAGCTCTTTCTCAGTAATCAAAGCAGTGAAAATGAAGGTTTTTTTCCTACTTAAAGACATTCTAGAGGTACAACTCACTCAGCTAGTCTGTTAAAAATGGTAAATTTCCGTTATTTTTTTTCGCAACTATTAGTTTTTTAAAGTCACCAATGCTCTGATGAGTTTTTAGTGTTCATGGGTAGATTTGGCCATGTTCGACCTATAATGAGCTTTCTTTTTAGGGACTTTTTCTAGCTCGTAAAACTGAAAAAACCCCAAGTTTCCTTCTTCGGACTCATTAAACTACCAAAATGAATAACTATAAGCCATTATTTTCCATCTTTTTATAGCTCATTAAAAAACCGAAAAAGTAACTGAGTTTTTCTCTGTTGGAATCATTAAAATTTCACGAACAGTGTTATCACTCCTAGAGATAGCCTTGAGTTGGGAAAGACCAGTGCCTAGGACATCTTAATTAGCAAGGAGCATGCGGTTCAACTGGGGAAATTTGTTCAGGAAATGGCTCTCATGATATCATGTACAAACAAGTAGGTTGGATTATAATGGAACCAAAACTCTAAAAACTTAAGCACAATGGAAGTAATATTGCAGAGGCAAAGTGTGAATTTTTGATAAAAACACCCGAAAATTCAAAGACAACTTTTTGTAAAGAGGGTTGGATTCTAAAGTAATTCACAGAGGTGAATAATCAGAGGGCGATTATTGTGTATGAAAAATGGAGAGGATACTAGCTATAACTAAGATGAGATCTAGAAACGAATATCAACATGTACTGGGCTTATACTAACAAGAATCCATACATGAAAATAACTTTAAAGATAACATTTCATCGCTGCTAATATTAGAAGAGATATGTTTGAAGTGAAAGATGAAACAAAATATCATGCCTAAGCCATATTTAAAGCGCTAGAAAAGTTTTAGCATGAGTATCAATAATGATAAATTCATACCAAGACATGTGAGCAACTCGCATTCCAGAACAAGATATAAGAAAAATGGATGTAAATGAAATGAACATTTAAGCTATAACACATAAGAAAGAGTCACAGACTGTGAAGTATTAAGGCCAGAATCCCCAATAAAGATGAAACTCCTCATCACTGAGACCCAATGGGCTCTTCAACTTTTATATCAAAATTTCAACAAAATGCATACAAAGTTCTTTCTTAGCGTATTCTTTTGAAAATATGGAGCCCCTTTTCCATCTCAGTTTGCTGCTTATATAGAGTTTAGAAGAACATACGCAGGAAGATATTTTGGGAAAATATCTTCCCCACGTGCTAGTAAGCAGTTTCAGGTCCTAATAAAAATAACAAAATTTATGATGAGGGAGAATGCTTCTCATCATTTGCAATTAAGCTCGTGGTCGTTTCAAAACAAAACATTAAAACTATTCTAAAAAATAGTAAATTCAAGAGTGAAATATGAATTCCACTCGGAACTTCAAAGTAGAAAGTGAAACTAAAACTAAAAGGCCACTAAGGCCGAATCATGAGTTAACCATTTTCACTGGTGTGAAGGATTTGAGGTCGTTGTTGATGTAGGTGGTGGGACGTTTTCTGAGGAGCTAGCTAACAAGCTGGCATACTTGATGCATCTCTGCCAATTGTTTGCTACAAGTTTGGGCATCGATGTGAAACCTTATGTTCTGATGTAAGCCTTCATGAGTTCATCATAGTTCGCCTCGACAGGAATTCTACGCTTCACTTGGTGCAGGAGCGCAAACTCTTTTCCAAGGACCCAGACTAAGGTTTATGGTTTAAGCCTTGCAGATTTCTTAGAGGGGATGTTTTTTTTATTCATTATCCCCTTCAGAATGGCCTCATACGCTGGTAATGGCTGCAGGACAGCATGAGCGGGGTCCCAACATACTGGGAGTCCTGCCAGCGTTATCTCCGCCCAGTCCACCTCGAACCGTTCTAAGCTAGTTGCTACTTTTTCTAATGCATCCAAGGCCAGGCTCCTAGCAGACTCTTTTTCTATTGCTTTCTGGCATTCTGAAGCTTCCATGAACCTGCTCTTTATACCTTGTTTCATCACATCCTTTGGCTTTAGCTCTTTTAGGGAGGAGACATACCTTTTTTTCATTTTGGACTCTGTTGGGTGCCTCGGTGCCTCTCTCGTGGAGCTTTCTTCTGAGAAGGGGCACGACTAACTTCATTTCCTCGATAACGTTTAAAAATGCACAGCACATTTTAACTTCTGCAATAATGTCAGCCCAGATCAGTCGCCTGGCGTCCATGAGGGTGAAATTTCCTTTCATACGACTGTTGAGATCATTGATGGTATTTTCATATCGCGCCTTTTCCTGCTTCCCCTCCTTGATCTCTTCTTGCATAGCATTAATCTTTTTGAAATTTTCAGCAAGGATGGCCTCTAGCTCACTGATCCTTTGTCGCGCTGTCGATACCTGTTTCTCCAGTGCTTTGGTTGTAGCCAATGTAGTGGTCAGTTGTTTAGAAAGTGATTTAGTCTCTGTTAGGATGGGTGGTGAGCATGTATGTGTGTCCCAGGTTATCTGCAATGCATTCATTCTTCCTTGAAGAGCGGCCATCTCTCCTGTGATCTTTTCTTTTTCCTCCCTCTCCTTTGCAAGAGAATCATCCAAGTTTGCGTTGTCTTTTTCAGCCTGGCTAGCTCAGTTGTTTGCACATGATGAGAGCCAGGTATATTTATTTTACTCTTCAAGGCTGCAACCTGCTTCTGTAAATCCTCAATAAGATGACCTTGGGGATCGGCTACACCTTTTTCTTTTACTTTAATCACCTCCTGGAGAGTGCATATATCATTCATGAGGGCACGGGAATTGACCTTTTCCTTTATGAAATTCTACACTACTTGGCCATGCTTGCTTCACAACTTTCTCAGAGTGATTGAGAGCCGCATCACTTCATCCTTAAGCATGTCACCAAAAACCTGAAATAAGTTGCATTTGTCAATTGTCGGCACTTGTGACATATCGATTGCGATCTCCAATGCTCTATAGCTGGTAGTACCAGCCTCTGGGTCCAGAATGGCCTCATCCATGGCCATTATTAATTGTTCAGTGTCCAAATTCATTGCAAATGAAAATCTGGTGTGCTATTTCTCAACATACCCTTCCAGCTCAGACCAGTACTTATCTCTGATTGCTCTAGTTCTCATCCTACCTTCGCTTGCAACCTCAGAGCTACTGACTGTAATAGCTTGTGGGACTTCTAAAAAATTAGAAGAGGTAATACTATCTCGCAGCACCTTGATTCATGATTTTCCCTTTTTGGGCTTCGCATATGGTATTTCCTCCTCGAGCAATTGTTCATCTCCGATAAATTCTGCTTCACTGGTCCCTGTTTTTTGTCTTTTGAAAGGAGGAGGATGCTCTCCCGATGCACCTGCCTCCTCCACCTCTTCTTTGCCATCTTCTCTGGTTGAAGCGGCATCCATTTTTTCCCCTGTCGCAGATGAATTGGTCTCCATCTGCGAAAGCAAAGGCCATTTTTCAATATTAGCTCGCCATTCGATGAAAGGCCTCATTTCATGCATATAAGGGGTCGATTTGTTCCTCTTCCTTCTGTTAGAGATGATGCCTTTCGGATCATAGGGCCAAGCTTTCACTTGTCTCAAATCCATGTCTTGAAGCAGCTTTTCCACCACAGGAAGGGCGTGCCTTGAATTAACAACAAAAGTGCCAATGGTTGTGGGAAGCTTGAGGATAAACCCTTTTTTTGCAGGGAGGAAGTGAAGTTGGTCAGTTTTCAGGGTCTGTCGGATGTATTCCAAAGCATAAATCCATCGGGCAGGAAAAACGGGAAATTGGTAGGGAGGGACTTCGGCTCCATAAACTCAGATTTCCGTGTATTTATCAAAAAGATACCAGTCCCTGGTGCTTTTGGCTTCACTATACTGTAACCAACTCTTCAGTTCGGGAAAAACCCTAGGCAGAGGAGAGTCATGGAAAATAGGATAAGCAATGGGCATGAAATCATTTAGGAACCTTGAGTAGCCCACCCCATTTTCTAACTGATGCATTGCGAGGCTCCAGTCAAATATTGGTATGGGCTGAGAATTTATCTTGTACACCTTATCTAAACCCAAACCCTCAAATTTATCAGCATGCTGGAAGAAGAAAAAACAAAAAAACATAGAACAAAAACGGAAGCGACCCGTGTCTGAGAGCTCCTGGAACTGAGTCTGAATGGTGGAGGCCAGGAAACCAGGAATATCTAAAATGACCCCAGGTTGAGACATTAACCATAAGAAAGCAATACATCCCTTGGAGGCCTTCCCAAAACCTTCCACACCTAGTAAACCTGCGATGAGAGCAAGGATGGGCTAGACCTCTTCTTTGAACAGGCTCAGGGGCACTAATTCTATGGAGGGGAGGGTTGTGAAATGAGATTCGGTTATTGAGGCGATGAAATCGCTCTGTTGCCTCCATGGAAGCTTTGAAAATTGAGGGGTCATAGTTATTTCACTGAAACTGACATAGTGTGAACTGGTAGGAAAACGAAGGGCTTTTATGTTGATCTCGGGGGAAAGGGTGAGTATTTTGTTCCCTTGGGCTGAGAGGAACATGCCCTGACATTCGTCGTAAGAGTCTTAGAGCCAACAGATGAATTTGACCACTGGATATACAGCAGGGGTAATTTGATGATACAGGCCAGACAAAACAACCCGATACCTATCCTTTTTTTCGACATGTTTCCTAAACAGCTCAGGTTTGACGCTGCTAATGGGAAACGAGTACTGCGGGTCACGGATGTCAGCTTTTAAATCTAAGAAGGGTTCAGGCCCTGGAATAGCTCTGGACTCACGGACTTGGGGGGTCTCCGGCTCTGACTTCTTGGTTGTGACTTTACCCATGACCATCATGAAAATTTAAAAACAAAAGGAAACAAGATGGAATGAGAGGGATGGAATACCTGCGAAGTAGGAAATTGCTCAGGAAATCGACACAGGGGTACTGAGAATGACTGGGCAGACTTGGTACTGGGCGCCCACTTTTTCTTATACAATAGTCGAAAAACTTGAGTACTTTATCACAGTAAAATACGGAAGACTATTATATAGGACTGAGGCAGCTTGGGAAAAGGTGATGGGGTGAAACAAATGGGGTAAGCGTCGTAAGGACGCTGATAGTGAGACATGCAGCATGTAGGGATTGGGCATTAGACTCTGGGTAGGTGAACACCGCATGTCGGTTTAAATACTGGTACTGGCCTTGGTACCGAGTGTCCTAAAAACTTACCTTACCTTTACGGCGTGGCGACAGTTGTATCTCAGAACATGACCTTTGAGGGACGTGAGGTGACTACCTTGATAACTTTAAGGCCCATGCCTTCTTCTCTGTATAACGCTCGCCACGTGTCATATGCCTCGACACGTCATCAAGATTTCGGGGGGGTAAGTCTCTGCCTCGTCCCTCACCTTTGTGACCCCCCCCCCCCCCCCCGAAATTATACTTGCGGGCTCCTTTCTATACGTGTATAAAGTGTATGCAGACCCTGCCTTGTATATGTTTCTTTCACGCCCTTTATACCTTTGCTTGATTTATTTTAAAGTCTTTACATGTTTCTGCTTTGTTACAAAACGCGTTTATCCTTTTCTTGCATGTGACTCAGCTTAGTGTTATTTCTCCTTAGCCAACTTCGGAACTCTTAGCCATTTGAAAGCTATAGGGTGATTTTCTCCTTATGACCTTTACCTGAATTTGAAAGGGTAGCAATATAATCAACATTGGCTCCACATGGGGATGGCACGTTCATCATTGGACGTGTCGAGAACTTCGCAAACCACCTATTTACCCTTTCATGTAGACTCGGCCCATCTGCACCCTTTCTTTTTCCTTCATGATTCTTCACAACAAACGACATTAAGAACAAAGGTAAAAGCGGCTAACTAATGTATAGTATAGTACATCAGGCCCTTCCAGCCCGTTTTAAAACTGGAAGAAGGGTTTTAGAAATTGTCCATTTACAGGGGCATTCGACAAGTCACCCTGCATATTCTCCAGCTTGAAAGTGTTATTTCATCCTTGTTCGGCAATTTTGAAGGAGCCGAACCACAACGGATCAAATTTTTCATGCTTCCCCTTCTCAACTCTTCGAATATCCCATTTAAGCACTAAATCCCCAACCTGCATATTTTTTTCCTTGGCGTGCTGGTCAAACAGATCCTTCATCTTATCCTGGGATTCAGTCAACCTCTGACTCACTTGATTTCGTGTTTCCTCCAATTCTACTAGTTGGTTGATCCTCCTGGTAATATCATTCAGCTCTTCTTGGCTTTCCTGCATGAACCTTGCTACTGGTAAGGCTAATTGTATGGGAAAGACCGCTACTCTCCCATATACCAATTCATATGGAGACTTCCCCGTTGATCTCTTGCTGGTAATCCCGTTTGCCCATAAAGCAAACTTTAGCTGAGAGTCCCAATTTTTCTGATTTTTGTTGATAGCTTTCTTCAGTGCTCTTACCATGGTTTTATTAAAGGACTCTGCTAAGCCATTTCTCTATGGGTAGTAGGTTTTGGAATGCCCTAGTGTGATGTTATATTGCTGGCTGAAGCTGACAAACTTAGCAGATTTAAAGGCCTAGGCATTGTCAGTAACTATCTTGGCATGGTAGCCGAATCTGGATATAATGTTTTCCTCCATAAACTTTATCGCCACGGTATCTATTGCGTTCCTTGCAGGTATAGCCTCCACCCATTTGGTGAAATAATCTGTAGCAGTTAATATCCACTTGTGCTGTCCACTTGATGCAGGGTGAATTTCACCAATAAAGTCAATTCCCCATTGCTGGAATGGTTCATCGACATGTAAAGGGATCATGGGTAGGGGTGAAAACTTTTGTCTCTTCACAAATTTTTGGCACTTCTCACAGGCTCTGACTCAAGCAAACACATCTCCAAAAAGTTTGGGCCAAAAGAAACTAGCTTTCATAATTTTATGGGTAGTAGCTCTCTAGTTGTAGTGACCTCCACAGATACCTTAATGAAACTCAGCTATTATGTTTTCCACCTTGCTTTCTGTAAGGCACAGGAGCAGGATACCCGAAGTATCTCGCCAGTACATCCGACCGTTGGCAACAACAAATTTCTACGACTTCAACCTCAGAGTTTTGTATTTAGCTTTGTCACAACTAGGGGGGCATCTGAGAGTCAGAAGATACTCCACAATCTCTTTATACCATGGACTAATGAGATACTTCATATGAGTCTTCTAAGTAGATGTCTCTATCCCAGGTTGTTCCTCAATCTTTTCAGAATCCTCGTTAGCTATCATAGACAGATTTATGCCCAGAGCCTGGCAATTCGATTCCGACAGGATTTTAGCTAATCCCTATCCTTTTATCAACTTAGTGGGATGAATATCCAGCTCATATTCTTGTATTTTGGCAATCCATTTCCTCCTTTGTCCCTCACTATCTCCCTGAATCAGGATATCCTTCACCACTGCTGTGGGCACAAATGCAGTGATGGGTGACTGCAGAACATACATCAGAATGCCTTAAGGGATTTCACCAGGGCATAAGCTTGCTTTTCTAGTATGTTGTATTTCAATTCAGCATCGCGGAGTACCTGGCTAAAGAAAGAAATAGGCTGCTCGTACCCTTCCTCATTCTTCTGCAATAAAACCCCTGCCACTGTATGAGGTGATGCAAATGAAAAAATCATAAAAGGCTTAGCATAGTCTGGTCCAGCCAACACTGGGGATTCTAAAAATGCATTTTTGATTCTGTTGAAAGCCTCTCGTGACTCGGGAGACCACTTCACCTCATTATTTTTCTTGAGCATATCGGTTATATGCCGAACTATATCTGCATAGTTTGGGATAAATCTTCTTAGAAAGTTAATGCGCCCAAGGAACACTTGCACATCCTTTTTATTTCTAGGGAGAGATATTTCATTTATAACCTCAACTCTTTTGGGATCAATTTTAACCCCATATTTAGTCACAATATGTCCCAAAAGCTTGCCCTCTTCTAATGCAAACAATGACTTCTGCGGGTTGAGAGAGAGACCATACCCTCTGCACTTCTCGAAATTTCTACGCAAGTGTTCAATGTGCTCTACATCATCCTTTGAAAACACAGTGATATCATCGAGGTAGACCACCATGAACTTATCTTGCTCCCCAACAAAGGCGATATCCATAGCCCTTTGGAAAGTAGCCCCTGCATTGATCAGTCCGAAATGCATCCTTGCGTACATAAATGTACCCCAAGGTGTGGTGAAGGCAGTTTTCTTTTGATCTTATGGGAGCACAGCCACTTGATTATACCCAGAGAGGCCATCCATCATCGACATCCTTGAAGCTCCTACTACTTTCTGCAGAATATGTTCCATCTTGGGCAGTGGGTAGTTATCTTTTAAGGATGCTCGATTTAGATTTCGGAAATCAACACACAACCTTATTTCTCCATTATTTTTCTGGAAAGGGACTAGATTGGTCACCCACTCAGAGTATCTCAATGGCACAATGATTTTGGACTTCAATAACTTTTTGATCTCCTTTTCTATGGAAGGAAGCAGAAAAGGGTTGATATGTCTGAGTTTTTGTTTATTCGGCTTCGCATCTCCTTTCAGGGGGATTTTATGTTGCATGAAGATGGTGTCAAAGGTATTCAGGTCTTAATAAGACCATGCAAACACATCCTTTTACGACTGGAATAGTTTCTGGTATTTATCTTTATATTCCTCCGGGACTTTCTCGGACAGCTTCACAATTTTTGGATTAGCATCGGTACCAAGATTCAGGTCTTCTACCTGATTTTCTTCTACCACTTTGTTCTGCTACAGTGGGACATCATTTCTGTCAAAAATACTCTCTAGAGGCACCAGCCCCCTAGGTATAAAATTTCCCTTTAACTGCAATACTCTATGACTAGCCACCTTTTCCTCCCATCTGTTCTGGGGAAGGTCTTCAGTTTCTTCTTCTTCACCAGCATCTATCTCCATGTTTGAGAATTCTCCCACTGTTTCCATGAATCTCTTTACTTGATCTTCATCCTCAAACACCTGCCAGTGTTTGATATTATCAGGAATTGATGGTCGGTAACGAACTTCAATTTCATACCTTAGGAGGGGATTCTGCGGAGGCTGCAAAGTACTGGCAGCCATAGCAAGTGAATATGCCATTCTATTCTGTTATCTGGGCATGAACTGAATGTTAAACGCCAAGAAAAATTTCTCCACCAGATCCCATACTTCATTCCTATAAGCCCTCAGCCTCGGATGTTTAGCTTGGCACTGATTCTTCACTTGCCTTACTACCAGTTCCGAATCTCCCAGAACTTTTAGACTTTGAATGTTCATACTTCTGGCTGTTTGTAACCCTAACAGGAGTGCTTCATATTCTACCACATTATTGGTAGCTTCATACTCTAACTTGAATGACAACGGGACCCATTGGCCTGTAGGAGAAATCAATAGTACCCCAGCTCCATTACCTTCTCTGGAATTTGCTCCATCAAAGTGAAGCGTCCAGACTCCTGCTTCCTAACTCTCTGAGGATTTTTCATTCTTAAACTGGCAGAATGATGGCTCTTGAGCATAATCTTGGTCTTCCTCCAACATTAGACATGAGAAATCCCCTTCTTTACTATACACTGGTGAATTAACCGAGTTATTAGCCTTAGTAACCATCTTAACAAACCTTGTTTCCCTGTACAGCCTCCTTACCCGCCCTCCAAATACTGGGATAGTGGCATAATTTAAGTCCATTTTGATTGACCCATCGATTTTGGTTCCCCAGGACCTTGACAATAGCATCCCAAAACTTGTTGGGATATCGGCCACCACTATATCCATCACCACACTCTTGGCTAGGATCTGGGCCAAGTTGACCACCAAGTCTTTAATCATCCTCAGACACTTGACCCTTTTGGATTCGAAGGAATACAGGTCTTTGTATGGACGGGTGATTTGCAATCCTAGTTGTTCCATGACTGACAAAGGTAATAGATTATGGGATGCACCCGAATCTAACATAGAGTTATGTAATAGAAAATCATGAATCACTAATGACACGTAAAAAGGGCGGGTAGAGGCATCTAATTATTCAACGTGGGGGCCAAACACAACCATGTGCCTTTCTTCTTGAAGGTTCAGAGTGTCTGGAATATGAGTTGTTTCTGGAGGAAGCATAAAAGAGGTGACCTGGGACTGATAGGCGGGCTGCTTCAACAGTTCAGTCAAGGGGACTGGGATTTTGACTTTCTCAAGCTCCCTTTGTAAACTAAAGACAGAAGAGGACTTTTATGTTATATTTTCCTTTGAATCTTTGCTTTCAACTAAAGGCTTGACTTCTTTCAATACAGACTTAGTATTAGGAAGGGTGGCTACTTTTCAAGAGGAAGGAATTTGATCACCAGGCTGCAAAGGTTCATTTAGAGGCTTCTTACCTTTATCTATGACCCTTTCAACCGTTGTCTACTTCTGCACAACTGATTCTTTTTTAGGCGTCTCTTCTTCCTCATCTTGAGTACGGGTTCTTTTCCTAGAAGATCTGAGATCATATCTTCTATTGAACTGTGCTTGCATGAAATCAACGAACTGCTTGCAGTAATCGTCGATCTCTAGATCTTCAATGGCTTCCGCCTTTTCTTCTTCTTGTAAAAGAATCTCCATTCCATCACCGTCTTGCAAAGGACATTCTACTTCGTCACTATTTGAATAAGCAAGGTATGGATCGTCTTGCTCATAAGCGGTGTCTTCGGTAGGACCATCTACCTGGCCTTCCAGGTATAGTGGGTGTGGTACCTGGTCTTGCTATTCTTTCCACTCCCTTTGTAGTATCTGCAGGGGTGGTTTTATGTACTGTGGATTGTAACCCCTGTTTGGAGCATTCTGGAAAGTTTTAGAGGGTGAATTCTTGGCTTTGAGTTCAAGTTTGACCAGCTTACTCGAAATATTCTTAATCATATTATTCATTTCTTCAATTTTGTTCTCAGCTAACTCTCTGTCTTGGCCAGAAGTAGATACCTCTTATTTTCCCCTTCTTCTAGCATCTTGATCTGATCTTCCCTTTGATTTTCCTATTGAAGAAAAATTAGCCTCCAATTCTAGAGCATCCATCTGAGCATCGTCTAGTGAGGCAGGCTTCCTTTTACTTAGAGAGAAACCAAATTCAGAATCAAAAGCTGCTACGAACACCACTTTGGCAGCAGTCTGATGAGGTTTCATTTCGGCTGGAAGGCTTGAGTACAGCTTGTTGAAACTCTTAATGAACTTTGGTACTCCCTCATTGTGTTTTTTCTTGATGGCATTAAATACTGTGAGGCAGTAACCATGATCTTTCTTTTCCCCCCATTTTCTGAGAATGGAATTTTCCATCTCTTCCCAAGTAGTGATGGAGAGGTTTCTCAATGTCTTAAACCATTTTCTGGCTTCTCCATCAAGATATTGAACAAACAATCTCAAGAATACATCTAAATTTTCCACATTAAATTTCTCTGCAAACGCAGAGAAAACTTCAAGATTCTTTTGAGCTTCGATCTCATTTTCTCTGTTGAAACGGGGTAGTATTTTCAAATAGTCTTGAGGCATATCATTCAAGACTTGAGGTAATGCCACAGGGGCATATTTTTTCAGCAAGAAACCCAGAACATTTTCCATCGGAGGTCGTGGGATAATTTGATGTGTCAGAGGAGGTGGTGGAAGCGAAGTGTGTATGACAATGGGAATGTATTGGACAGACGATTGGGGTGTTGATAGGAAAGACGGACTATTAATAACAGATACTTCGAGGACTTATTTGACTTATTCAGCCTCAGGAGTGGGATGAAGGGTGTAGTGGGTGGTATCTATAGATTCAACTTCGTCTTTAAATTGCATGTTTCCCAAGGGAGGATTATCTGAGAAGTAATCGGAATTTCCCACAATGGAGTCGGGACCTTGCTCTTGGGCTACTTGGGAGGAGGAGAATGGAAAGTCTTCTAAAGAGAATTCAGGAATCTCTATGTGAACTGAATGTCTTTCCCTCCAACCCCTCCTATGTAAGATCCTCTCTGGGTCAGACACTGAAGGTGTCTTTGGCTGAGATGTATCTGACCTCAGACGTGGCTTTCGAGGAGCCAGGACTGCAGGTAAGTTTATCTTATAATTGAGTATGGAATTGCCAAGGTGAGGAATATACAACTCTCAACTCTTCTTACTCACCTATTTGAAGAGTGAATAAATATTTTTTCGAGGCCCAGGGATTTATCTTTTCTCAATTTCGTATCCCCGGCAACAGCGCTAGAAATATGTTGTCACTCCTAGAGAGAGCCTTGAGTTGTGAAGGACCAGTGCCTAGGACATCTTAATTAGCAAGGAGCATGCGGTTCAACTGGGGAAAGTCATTCAGGAAATGGCTCTCATGCTATCATGTACAAACAAGTAGGTTGGATTATAATGGAACCAAAACTCTCAAAACTTAAGCACAATGGAAGTAATACTGCAGAGGCAGAGTGTGCATTTTTGATAAAAATGTATTCGACAATTCAAAGACATCTTTCTGTAAATAGGGATGGATTCTAAAGTACTTCACAGAGGTGAATAATCAGAGGGTTATTACTGTGTATGAAAAATGGAGAGGATACTAGTTGTAACCAAGATGAGATCTAGAAACGAATATCAACATGTACTGGGCTTATAGTAACAAGAATCCATACATGAAAATAACTTTAAAGATAACATTTCATCGTTGCTAATATCAGAAGAGATACGGTTGAAGTGAAAGATGAAACAACATATCATGCCTAAGCCATATTTAAAGCACTAAACAAGTTTTAGCATGAGTATCGACAATGATAAATTCATACCAAGACATGTGAGCAACTCGCATTCCAGAACAAGATATAAGAAAAATGGATGTAAACTAAATGAAAATTTAAGCTATAACACATCAGAAAGAGTTACAGACTGTGAAGTATTAACACCAAAATCCCCAATAAAGATGAAACTCCTCATCACTGAGACCCAACGAGCTCTTCAAGTTTTATATCTAAATTTCAACAAAATGCATACAGATTTCTTTCTTAGCGTATTCTTCTGAAAATCTGGAGCCTTTTTTCCATCTCAGTTTTCTTCTTATATATAATTTACAAGAACATACGCGAGAAGATATTTTGGGAAAATATCCTCCCCATGTGCTAGTAAGTTGTTTCAAGTCCTAATCAAAATAACAAAATTTATGATGAGGGAGAACGCTTCTCATCATTTACAATTAGGCTCGTGGCTGTTTCAAAACAAAACATTAAAACTGTTCTAACAAATAGTAAATGCAAGAGTGAAATATGAATTCCACTTGGAACTTCAAAGTAGAAAGTAAAACTAAAACTAAAAGGCCACTAAGGCTGAATCATGAGTTTACCATTTTCACTGGTGCAAAGGATTTGAGGCCATTGCTGATGCAGGTGGTGGGACATTTGCTGAGGAGATGGCTAACAAGCTGGCATACTTGATGCATCTCTGCCAATTGTCTGCTACAAGTTCGGGCATCGATGTGAAACCTTATGTTCTGATGTAAGCCTTGTTGATTTTGTCATAGTTCGACTCGACAGGAATTCTATGCTTCACTTGGTGCAAGAGCGCAAACTCTTTTCCAAGGAACAAGACTATGGTTTCTGGTTTAAGCCTTGCAGATTTCTTAGAGGGGATGTTTGTTTGATTCTTTACCCCCTTTAGAACAGCCTCATACGCTGGTAATGGCTGCAGGACACCATGAGCGGGGTCCCAGCATGATGGGAGTCCTACCAGTGTTATCTCCGCCCAGTCCACCTCGAACCATTCTAAGCTGGTTGCTACTTTTTCTAATGCATCCAAGGCCAGGCTCCTAGCAGACTTTTTTTCTATTGCTTTTTGGCAATTTGAAGCTTCCATGAACCTGCTCTTTATACCCAGTTTCATCACATCCTCTGGCTTTAGCTCTTTTAGGAAAGAGACATACCTTTTTGCATTTTGGACTCTGCTGGGCGCCTCGGTGCCTCTCTCGTGGAGGTTTCTTCTGAGAAGGGGCACGGCTGACTTCATTTCCTCGATAACGTTTAAAAATGCCTAGCATATTTTAACTTCTGCAATAATTTCAGCCTAGATCAGTTGCCTGGATTCCATGAGGGTGACATTTCCTTTAATACGACTGTTGAGATCATTGATGGTCTTTTCATATCGCGCCTTTTCCTACTTCCCCTCCTCGATCTCTTTCTTCATAACATTAATATTTTTGACATTTTCAGCAAGGATGGCCTCCAGCTCACTGATCCTTTGCCGCGCTGTTGAGACCTGTTTCTCCAGTGCTTCGGTTGTAGCCAATGCAGTGGTCAGTTGTTTAGAAAGTGAACTAGTCTCTGTTAGGACGGGTGGTGAGCATGTATGTGTGTCACAGGTTATCTGCAATGCATTCATTCTTCCTTGAAGAGCGGCCATCTCTCCTGCAATCTTTTATTTTTCCTCCCTCTCCTTTGCAAGAGAATCAACCAAGTTTTCCTTGTCTTTTTAGCCTGGGCTAGCTCAGTTGTTTGCACATGATGAGAGCCCGGTATATTTATTTTACTCTTCAAGGCTGCAACCTGCTTCTATAAATCCTCAATAAGATGACCCTGGGGGTCGGCTACACCTTTTTATTTTCCTTTAATCACCTCGTGGAGAGTGCGTATATCATTCATGAGGGCGCAGGAATTGACCTTTTCCTTTCTGAAATTCTCCACTACTTGGCCATGCTTGCTCTACAACTTTCTCAGAGTGATTGAGAGCTGCATCACTTCATCCTTAAGCATGTCACCGAAAACCTGAAATAAGTTGCATTTGTCAATTTCTGGCACTTGTGACATGTCGATTGCGATCTCCAACGCTCTGTAGCTAGTAGTACCAACCTATGGGTCCAGAACGACCTCACCCATGGCCATTATTAATTGTTCAGTGTCCAAATTCATTGCAAATGAAAATCTGGTGTGGTATTTCTCAACATACCCTTCCAGCTCAGACCGGTAATTATCTCTGATTGCTCTAGTTCTCGTCCTGCCTTCGCTTGCAACCTCAGAGCTACTGACTATAATAGTTTTTGAGACTTCTGAAAAATCAGAAGAGGTAGTACTATCCCGCAACACCTTGATTCCTTATTTTCCCTTGTTGGGCTTCCCATATGGTATTTCCTCCTCGAGCAACTGTTCATCTCCGATAACTTCTGCTTCACTGGTCCCTGTTTTTTGTCTTTTGAAAGGAGGAGGATGCTCTCCCAACGCACCTGCCTCCTCCACCTCTTCTTTTCCAGCTTCTCTGGTTGAAGTGGCATCCGTTTTTTACCTCGTCGCAGATGAATCAGTCTCCATCTGCGAAAGCAAAGGCCAATTTTCAATATTAGATCACCATTCGATGAAAGGCCTCGTTTCATGCATATAAGGGATTGATTTGTTCCTCTTCCTTATGTTAGAGATGATGCCTTTCGGATAATAGGGCCAAGCTTTCCCTTGTCTCAAATCCATGTCTTGAAGCAGCTTTTCCACCACAGGAAGGGCATGCCTGGTTGTGGGAAGCTTAAGGATAAACCCCTTTTTTGCATGGAGGAAGTGAAGTTGGTCAGTTTTCAGGATCTGTCGGATGTATTCCAAAGCATAAATCTGCCGAGCAGGAAAAACGGGCAATTGATAGGGAGGGACTTCAGCTCCATAAACTCAGATTTCCATGTAGTTATCAAAAAGATACCAGTCCCCGGTGCTTTGGGCTTCACTATACTATAACCAACTCTTCACTTTGGGAAAAGCCCTAGGCGGAGGAGAGTCATGGACAATAGTATAATAAATGGGCATGAAATCATTTAGGAACCTTGAGTATCCCACCCCGTTTGCTAACTGATGCGTTGCGAGGCTCCATTCAAATATTGGTCTGGGTTGAGAATTTATCTTGTACACCTTATCTAAACCCAAACCCTCAAATTTATCAGCATGCTACAAGAGGAAAAGATAAAAAACCATAGAACAAAAATAGAAGCAACTCGTGTCTGAGAGCTCCTGGAACTGAGTCTGAATGGTGGCGGCCAAGAAACTAGGAATATCTAAAATGACCCCAGTTTGATACATTAACCATAAGAAAGAAATGCATCCCTTGGAGGCTTGCCCAAAACCTTCCACACCTAGTAAACCCGTGATGAGAGCAAGGATGGGCTGGACCTCTTCTTTGAACAGGCTCAAGGGCACTGAGTCTGCGGAGGGGAGGGTTGTGAAATGAGAGTCGGTTATGGAGGCGATGAAATCTCTCAGTTGCCTCCATGGCAACTTTGCAAATTGAGGCGTCAAAGTTATTTCACCGGAACTGACATAGTTTGAACTGGTAGGAAAACGAATGGATTTTCTGATGATCTAGGGGGAAAGGGTGAGTATTTTGTTCCCTTGGGCTGAGAGGAACATGCCCCGACATTCGTCGTAAGAGTTTAGGAGCCAAAAGATGAATTCTACCACTGGATATACAGGGGGGTAATTTGATGATACAGGCCAGACAAAACAACCCGATATCTATCCTTGTTTTCGACATGTTTCCTAAACAGCTCAGGTTTGATGCTACTAATGGGAAATGGGTACTGCGGGTCATGGATGTCAGCTTGTAAATCTAAGAAGGGTTCAGGCCCTGGAACACCTCTGGACTCACGGACTTGGGAGGTCTCCGGCTCTAACTTCTTGGTTGTGACTTTACCCATGACCATCATGAAAATTTAAAAACAAAAGGAAACCAAATGGAATGAGAGAGATGGAATACCTGTGAAGTAGGAAATTGATCGGGAAAGCGACGCAGGGGTACTGACAATGACTGGGCAGACCTGGTACTGGGTGCCCACTTTTTCTTATGCAATAGTCAGAAAACCTGAGTATTTTACCACAGTAAAAGATGGAAGATCGTTATATAGGACCGAGGCAGCTCAGGAAAAGGTGATGGGGTGAAACGAACGGGGTAAGCGTCGTAAGGACGCTGACAGTGAGATACGCGGCATGTAGGGATTGGGCGTTAGACTCTGGGTAGGTGAACACCACGTGTCGGGTTAAATACCGGTACTGGCCTTGGTACCGAGTGTTCTAAAAACTTACCTTACCTTTACGGCATGGCGAAAGTTGTATCTCAGAACATGACCTTCGAGGGACGTGAGGTGACTACCGTGATAACTTTAAGGCCCATACCTTCTTCTCTATAGAACGCTCGCCGCATGTCATACACCTCGACACGTCATTAGGATTTCGGGGGGGTAAGACTCTGCCTCATCCCTCACCTTTGTGACCCCCCTGGAATTATACTAGCGAACTACTTTCCATGCGTGTATAAATTGTATGCGGGCCCTACCTTGTATATGTTTCTTTCACGCTCTTTATACCTTTGCTTGATTTATTTTAAAGTCTTTACATGTTTCTACTTTGTTACAAAACATGTTTATCCTTTTCTCGCATGTCACTCAGCTTAGTGCTATTTTTCCTTAGCCAACTTCGGAACTCTTAGCCATTTGAAAGCTATCGGGTGATTTGCTCCTTATGACCTTTATCTGAATTTGAAAGGGTAACAATATAATCAACAGAGAGGATCAATTTTTTCTTTGTTTGACTCATTAAAACTTCACGAAGAATATTGAATTTACTCTGTCTCCTCGTACTCATAACAAAATGAGGCAGATTTCCATTAAACATAGGTTTATCACTTTATCCAGATTCGATGGACTAACATACAGAAAATGAACTGTGTCGGGCTTACTATTCTCCCTTTATCGAGCCCGGTTATCAAAAATGACAAAGATACCCCCCTGGAGTTTTCTTTTATGATGTTTTTCAGACTCCCTAAATATGAAAATATCACTGAGTTTACCCATCTAGACTCGTTAAACTTAATCAGATGGGGAAAAATTTGGGCAATGCGGATACTTATTTTGTTATGCTTTGAAAGTCAATTTGACAGCAAAAATTCTTGAATATGGCACTTCCCAGAAAATTCACTCACAATTAGCCTAACCCTACCATTTTATGAGTTTGGCCTTCATATACCGATGCCCCTACATTGGTGAATCCCTACACTCTTTGGTGTTAATTAAGCCTAAGCTGCCTAGTACCCTGTTACTTTGCCTTCTATTTTTCAAGAAGATCTCACTATCTATTGTTCAACATCTTATCTAGGAAGTTGATCTAGAAAAACATTAGTACCCAAGTGCTTGCAAACCTCAATGGAAAGTTACCTTGTGTTTGATTGGGGATTCTCATTATTGGCTCCCAGTTGAATGATTCTACAAGTATTCGACATCAACTCCTTTTATCCACACTCGCTAGATTATATTGTGCATCTTGGGGACCATCATCCTCATCAGTGGCCACCCTCGCGTATGTTAACAATTTTCATCATTGACTGATAATCAGAAAATTTCCTGCATGTTCGACTCGGAACTCCTTCATTCACATGTGCGGAAATATGCAGTGTAGTGAAGTGGCAACCAAGACCTTGGGTTGAGGCTTACATCATTTCAGTTGTGTTACCTCTCCCAAGCTGCAATATTGTTTTCAGAGATAGCTTATCAGATTTATCCTATCATGACACAAGCTTCCAAATTGTTCTTATCGGTGGACACACTGATCATATCTCTTTCTAAACAAATCATTTTGATACAGCTACTGATCATGGGCATGCCCGACTCAGGCCATATACTTATATTTTTTACATATGTTGTTTTTTTAGGTTTTCCTCAGTCCTCCAACTCCTCTCGCTCTACTACATATATTATAAAGTATTTTGGCCATTGTCTTCACCTCTGACCTCACACTTTAGGGGGAATTTGTTAGAGGACAAATGACCTCCTCGTCAGCTCGGAGGAGAAGGAAACATGGAAGGAACAAAATGACCTAGACAAATACCCATTTTTCCAAGGTAATGCACCCCAAAGATAGCTAGGCCAAGTTATAACACATCCCAGACATTCAGAGGGAGTGTTAGTGCCTAGGGTAATGCTCAGTCTTGCCTAAGGGGCAACGTTATCCGTGTTTTCATGAGAAAAGGGAAAAATATCGCGGCAACTGACTAGAATTTCCTGCTTTTTCTCAGAATGAGTCAGTTCAAAAGATGAAACTTGTGGTACAAACATTTTATTAGATGTTTCCAAACACAACTGAACATCTATATATGGAAAAATCAAGGAAAGGCAAGGAAACATTAAGATTTTTCCCCATTCAAATTGATTGAAAGAATTGGTAAAGTTGTCCTCCCCAATTCCTATAAATTAGAGGTTTTGGCTCTTGGTCAAGGGTCGAAGGTTTGATCGTGTGTAGAGCAGGATTTCATTGTTGAGTGTGAGGCTTAATGATAGGCAAGGTTCATTGAGAACTCTTAGCCCAAGTATCATCACACTTGGAAATAGAGGAAAGAGAGAGAGGAGTTAGAAGACCGAGGAGGGCCTGGTTCAACCAACGGTTCTAATCCTCCTTCTTATATATTAATAGAACTGAATATGTTTTTCCCATTTGATGTTTCAGTGTCACATTTTTTGTTCATTTTTCTATGAAGCATGATATAAATGGCTCATATTTGTACAGTTTAATGTTGATTATATAATTGTTTAATTTCTAGTAAGTGATACCATTGTGAATATTACACATATGCTTTGTTTTGTTCCAGGATCTAGATTTGGAGCCGGTGAGGAAAGAATTCTACCACGCTGCTTAGTGCTCTCCATAGGATCTATTGTCCACAAAGAGGTAATTTTTCAATACCTCGCTTCGTTAATTATGCATTAGTATAAACATGTGTGTAATGTCTTTGTAACTATACATCTAATCTGACTGTCTGCCTCGGGCACTGGGAAGCCCTGAGAGGTATATCTATCGACTACCACCCAAGAATTTTACCCCTTAGCACTGTCAGCATCAGGTAAGATCTCTAAGCCTACTCTTCATTTTAATTCCATTAATTTATCATTTAGTTTTATAAATAGGGAGATTGGGGGTAGGATTTCAAAATTCAAAATCGCTCATGACCAACGCGATTTTGAGCTATCATGATCGAGCTAGTCATGTTTAGCCCATTAGGTCAGTGCACCATGTTGGTATCCTGTGTTTTGATAGATTGGAAAATCAAAAGACAAGGCAACATCAAACCAATCTTTAGAGTTCCAAGATCTAGTCCTCCTGTTCTCAGAGAGGGCTCTCTCAAATTTATTTGTTTTGCAAAGGTTTATCTTGTTTGCTTTTTAGTATATATTTTAGACTAGTGTTGAACCCTTAGTTAAACTGAGAGGGGGGGGGTGAATCAGTTTAACACATTCATGGACTTTTAAAACTTTTTCATTAACACTTGTTTACACCTTCATTTCATGTTTACCTTAACTTGTGAGTAATCTTAGAATGTGAGCACCAAGCATTAATATAATGTAACAGTAGACTTAATATGAGAGCAAAAAGTATTAAGCAGATGATATAAACCAGATCAACGCATAAACATCATGCACAGAGACACCAGATATAAGTGGAAGCCCATAAAGGGAGAAAACCACATCTTATTATTGTTGTGATGCAAAGGCAAGCTCCAACTCCCTCTCACCATTGATTTTCTGTAGGCACCAACCTCGGAAACCAACCTCAATTACGCAGCTACAACTTGCAAGGAAGCTCAAATCCCATCAATTTCTGGGCACCAACTTCTACAAGAGGCTCAACCTCGATTCTGCAAGCTACAACACTTTGAAGCTCAACTCCATCAATTTTACGAGGCACCCTGACCCTACGGGGCTCCAACCTCGATCGGCTACAGCGTGACTTTATCGAAGCTACAACCAGTGTTGAGCACCAACTCCCATCTATTTTCTGCAAGCACCAACCTACAGGAGGCTCCTACCTCAGTCAGCTACAACTGACATCTATCAAGCTACAACTTGATAGGGAAGCTCCAACTTCCTTACTCTTTTAAAAGAGAAACACTTGCTGATTTACCTTGGATGTCAGCTATGTTCTGTTCCATCTGCTCTGTTGTTAATCTATTCTCATATCTGCCCTATATCATCTCTTCATCTTCTCAGATTCTCTATCAGCTTCTCCTTCTTCTCTGCTTAGCTCCTCCTTCTTCTCTGCTCAGCTCCTCTTTCTTCTTTGCCTCACTGCTTCATTTCTGCATTCTCTTCACTCACTCTCTAACCTCTCTTATGCATATCAAGTTGATATTATATATAGAGTTCATTGACTTTTTACATTCCTTAGGGAATTTGAAGTGAATAGTCCTGAATTTTTGCCTTTTGCCTTCTTATTTCTTTTACTCGCTCATTCAGAAAAATATAACAATATGCATTAATTTCAATACTACAGTGGGAGTTTTTTTTTCCTACCGGAGACTTGCCAATGCATCACAAACAATAAAAATTAATTACAACATTTACATTCACATTTTCAGTTACACATTTCAATTTCACTCAACTCCTTTTCTGGATTTTGGCTTTACTGGATTTTTCTTTTCTGTTGCTGTTAAGTAACTGATCTGCATACTTCTGTTCATCATGCCTGCAAAAATTCCCTGTGACTTTTCCAGTTCCTACATTCTTTGTTTACCTCTGTTAGGCCCACATTTTCATCCCTGTGTTTATTCACCTGTTCATTGTACTTTTGTGCACCTGTTGCATATATAACTGCTTTTTCAAGTTTATCCCCAAATAAATATAAATCTAGGAAATGTTTGTTCATTATTAATCTCTGTGCTCGGGCTCCCTGCTTACACCCTCTCTGTCCATATAATATACTTTCAAATCAACCCCCTTCAGAATTTTTGGATCACTGTACATTTTTCTGCAACTGTCTCTCTCTCTTTCGTTGCAGTTGTGTAACTTCTACACATATAACTGCCTTTTAATATAACAGTTGATTTTAAATCTGGGAAAACTTGAATTAATGCGGAAACTTCATTTTTCCATGGTTATAAAACCATACGTATAAATTCATTCATATTTCAATCTTTAAAATATTTCATACGAGGCCATATATATCGGGACCCACATATTCCAAGGTCTTCAAAGTGAAAACGTATTTTGAATATATTTTACTACAGAACCTTTGGTTTAATCAACTCTCGGCATCTTCAAAACTGTGGTTAAACCATAATCAAAAACCCAACGTATAATATTTCGAATTAATATTCGAATATTCTGGCCAAGCCATTACATAGAAGTCTCTGCATATACTTGGTTTTTATAATTTGACTCCACTGGTCAATAAGTTATATTGAACTCTGTTTATGAGGGCGTCAATGAGTATCTCAACCTTCGACTTTGTTTTTAAACCTTAGGCATTTCAAAATGTATCCATATGTATTAAACGTATAATCAGCTCCAGGCCATTCTTATGCACGCATTCCACTTTAATATATCAGATATTGCAATATATATCAACCCCGATGCATATTATAATATATACACGTTCCGTGGAGCCCACTTGTTAATGCATTTCCTCAATCAATGGTTAATAACATGTCGCGCAGCCAACACTGATCTGACGGATATCGCTTGGCGAAGATGCACGGACAATAACATGTGATGGCGCGCAATGTGAGTGGTTTTGCGAATTCGCTCAGGGCCACGTGTCAGCCGCTCTATGGAATCGCTCTGATTTCTTGAAAACTGCTTGCCCGTCGAAGGTGGTGCGATGAAAACTGTGTGGTGTTCCAAACCCACTGTGACTGTTCATACCTCATGGTTCCGGTTACTCACTCCTGGTTCCATCTAACTCCTCAATGCACCGTTTCGCTGAACTCTGCCATCAACCATTCCATCGGTCGATCCAAGGGTCAATCTGTTTGGTCTTCCATTCACATTACTTCATCTGTAGCTTACACCGAGGTTAAATAGCTCACTATGCCCTTAATGTGAGACCTTCTTCGAAGATTTCAAAACGTCATATGACATTTCACAACAGAATGTGTAATATCCTTCTTCGAATGCTCTATATAATGTAATCACATTCTGACCTGATATGGACATCACCATTGTATAACCGAAGGTCCTTTCCTTCATTTCTCTTCAATGAGGCTTCCTCCATGACTTCGTGGGACACACACTTTCTCGGCTCTTCAATTAAAACTCAAATATTTTGGATTTGGATGTCATAAAATTTATGCAGCATTAATATAAACAGAGGTTCACATATAAACAAAGGTTCCTATTGCAGAGTGATTCTCTTTGGCCTCCCATGGAATTTCGAGACAGAAAATACTTCAATTAACTTCTCCACAGCATATACAAGCCTTAATCACATTTAATTCAAAACATAAAATCAACCTTAATTGACATCGATTCTTCCTTTAATTGTAGGTTTTCATCTCAGATCCTATTTCAGAGGTTACCATATATCTATTGAATTCAGGCATATTCACACAGGACTAGTTCCGACAATGCACATCTAGTTCAGGAATGAATTCTTATATATATATATATATATATATATATATATATATATATATATATATATATATATATATATATATATGGAATCACTTACACTCATCTCTGGCTTGGTCTTCAGTAGATGGCCTTTCTAACAATTTTTTCCAAGACTTTTCAGAACACCACCCTCTGCATCTCTTCCCTATGGCTCTAGAGTACAATTGACAAGCTTCAACTGATTTTAAAAATTCCACTAATACTCCATAACTCAGAAACTAACTGTTGAGCTCCAAAGATGTTCTTTCTTCCACCACATTCCACTCCATTTCCTTTGCCAATTATTAATTACATGCTCAAATGATCAATAGAATTAATTAAAATTGCTTTAAGAATGTATATCATGACTAACTTGCTATGTTTTTATGATTTTGTCATTGTAGTACTTTTTGAACTAGATCTAGCTACAGAATGCATACATTCTGTAGCTAGTTGCCGATTCTGCAACTGTCTTCATGTCTACGCAGGTTCCAGGTGTCATCTCAGAAGAAAAACACATATGGTCGTATTCCACATCATTCCCTCATCATTTTTCTCTCTCCACGAAGTTTGAACGGAATTCTGTAGGTGGTTATGCACGTGGGAACTCAAACTAGGAGATAGACTCCTAATAGGACAAGGACAGTCCAGATGTCCTTAATCATATTACGAGACCACCATCAGAGTTCTAGTTTAATTTTAATTTGGAAAGACAATTATCCCTAGGTTATCTCAAGACAGTTATGTAATTTTGTTATAAATATGGCTCGGGAAACCGAGGGACAAGGTTAGACTTTGTGTTTGATTGCTAGATTTCAGAAGTCCGAAAACACTCTGTTTTGAAGTAATTTCTCTTTTAATGAAAGAAGCATCATTTTATTGAAAGGGTTGAGTCAATATTGAAGTATATTTTGCGTGCTACTCCGGTGGTAGAGGGCCCCTGCTACCTGAGCAAATTTGTTCATACGGTTTAGATAAATATTTTAGTCTCGTTTTTCATTTCTAGCTTAAGCAAGTTTCTGAAGTTTATGTTTCATACTTGTTTACATTAATCATCACAGCTAGACTTACTCTTATAAACTCTTCCAAAATATCGTCACGATGAATAAGGCATAGCTGTGGTGTTGTAGATTTTAGTTGCATTTCCTTTCGAATTTTATGATTTATGCTTGTTTACACTAAGTGTCATAGCTGGTCTTACTCCTACAAACTCTTCCAAAATATCATTAACAATGAATAAGAAACAACTGTCGTATCTTAGATCCTAGTTGTATTTGCTTTCAAATCTTATGTTTATGTTCAATTGCATTGAATAATACAACCAGACTTGTTTTTACAAACTCTTCCAAAATATCATTCATATTGAACGAGATGGGCTGTAGAATTCCATAGACTAGCTGCATGTTAATTTAGTTATAACACTCCGGAGGTTGATTGCATTTAGTTTAGCTCTGTCACTACATTTCAAGTTTGATAATGGCATCCTAGTTTAACTCTGTTCACTGTACTTCAAGTAGATTAGTAGCACTCTAGTTCAGTCTCAGTTCATTTTGTTTCAAGAAAATATTAATGGCATTCTAGTTTAGTTGTAGTCACTGTATTTTAAGATTGATAGACCGCGTTCTAGCCTAGTGTTATCCATTGTATTTCAAGTAGTACTAGTTGTCAAAATTAGTCTCTCGGCCTTCATTATTTACAACTTACTTTTGTTTTGAATTTATATTGATACATCATCACATGAACAGGGGTCAGTAATATCAGTTTAAGGCTTTGATTATTCTGCAAATCTTTTACAAATTCACCTATAGCCTTTTTCCCAAACATTATTCTAGAAAATCTCTAAACTTCTGAATAAGGCCTAGTAGTGATAAGTCAAGTTGCAGAATAGGGTAACTTCAGCATCATAGGTTAATCTAGAATAGAAACCTTACTGTGTTACAAATAATCATTTTGTAATATTGTGAGTTGATTGTTTATTTAGGAGAACTTCATTCACACTTAACTTGTCCATTTCTCAAGCTCTTCCAACACATCTTTAATGAATGAATTGGATAAGTTCAAGCTCATGTTGTGATTTATTTCCTTGCAATGAAGTCATTATCAAGCTTTGCATTTGTTGTTTGCCATCCATAGTTTAGGCTTTGTTCTTTTTTAATATAACCAATAACTTCTTTTCACTAGCACTTAGTTCTTTCCCTTTTCAAACATAAAACCATAAAACCAAAAACATCATAAAACACTAAACACAACGTAGTGAGAAACAAATACCTATGCACAATAGTGCACCACACTTCAGCAGTTTACTAGCCCTGGTTGACAATTAATGAACTCAATTTAGGAACACTAAGTTGAGCACAAACATTTTGGCGTCGTTGCCGGGGAAGTGTAACTAGGTAGCCTTATTTCTTAACTCCCAAAAATAATGATATGCGTAGAGAGAGAGACTCAAGGGGTAGATTCATAAGAAGCAGAAGCAGAAGCTTGATTCCTAGAACACCTCTTGTTTCACCTAGACCAAGAGCCAGCACACCTCCAACTCAGACCCACATTCCATCCTTTACTGATCCTAGACTTCCAGAAGACTTAAGATTAGATATTCCATTAGAAATACCTTCCACTTCATCCACTGAACCTGTCTTAGAAGAAGATTCAAGGATTCCTGCTAGAGACACAAACTTTTCCACTTCCACAGAAGAATCAACTATGGCAGAAGAAGGGGGAGGAGGAGTCTTTAATGGAGAACACACATTATTTGGAGGGGGTAGAGGTAGAGGTAGAGGAGAAGGAGGTAGAGGTGCAGAAGGAGAAGGAGGTTGAGGAAGAGGTAGAAGAGAAATGGGAAACTCTTTTGGGTTTCCTATAGTAGATGAAGAAACCAATACAACTATGAAAAAAATTTCACCCTCTGTCCTTCCAAACTTCTATGGACTTAAAACTGAAGATCTTGAAACCTTCCTATTTGAATTTGAAGTCCTATGTAGAACTTATGACTACTTACAAGATGCTCAAAAACTTAAACTATTTCCTTCAACATTGAAAGGAGAAACATTGAAGTGGTTTATGAGTTTGATCAACAGTTCCATTAGGACATGGGAAGATATGAAACAAGCATTTCTAGAGAGGTATTTGGATTATTGTATGCCAATCAATCATAAGGAGGAAGTTTTCAAGATGATACAAAAAGAAGAAGAAAACCTGGAAGATTTTTTGGAGAGATTTCATTACAACATCAAAAGAGCAAAAATGGAGAACTTAGATCAAGACACCTTAAAATCTCTCTTGTTGAAGACAATTAGGGATGATGGTTGGATATCCTTAACATGATGGGAAAAGGGGATATATCCCAGCTCACATTACCTGAAATATCTGAGTTATGTATCAACCTTTCAAGAGGGAAATCCAAAACTGTAAAAGGTCCAAGAGACCCTGCTCTTGCAAGGGCAAGTAAGTCTGCTTCTGGGACAGTAAGTAGGGTAGAGATAGGGCATATGCTTGATGAATTCAAATCTGAAATCTTAGGGAGTCTTAGTGAACAAATAGACACCCTTAAGTTACAAAACAAGCAAAAAGTTGAATCTGATGCCTTAGCAATCTTTTGTCCCAAATGTAGAAAGAAGCATGCCTTGAGAGAATGTCCTTTGGATGCAAAATTTGTAGAGACCTGTGTAATTTTTTCAGAAAAACATGAAACTAAGAGATGTCCTTCACTTCCTGGTCTTAAAGTTGTCTTTCAAGAGGAAACTCCTACAAATTCCACAGAATCTCTCAATTTTGTCTCTAGAAGGCCTTGGCAAGGACCTCAAACACAAGGATTCCATGATCAATTGTATAATAAACCTCCACTAAATTGGAATTCTTGGCAGCAACCTTGGCCCCAATTTCAAAATCAATCTCAAGCTTGGGCACAAGGAGCACAAAATCCCTATGGAAGATACTCCCAGTACTATCAATATCCACCATAGCCACATTTTTCTCCTCAAAATCCTCAACAAAATCCTCAACAGAATCCTCACAACCCACAACATCAAAATAAACCACTCCCATTACCATTTTCTCAGAAATCAAATCAGTTGCCTACTCAACCCATACCAAACACCAACAATAAAAATCCTCAGAATACATACATGATAGAAGGCCAACAGTTTCCAAATTATTTAATTACTCCTCTAGACCTTAGTGATGTTCAACTTAGGTTTGGAAGAATACTTGAAAAGAGGAAACCTTCAGTGATCATACAAGAACAAGACAACTCTGAGGAAGATTCTCTACGGGAAAATAAAAGTCTTGAAGAAGACACATCTTTTCAGGACCCAAACATTGAAAAACCAAAACAAAAAGAACCAATAATTTTAACAACTGTATTAGAGCATCCATCAACATCCACTTCTACACCTCCCTTTCCAGAAAGATTACAAATTGATAGAGGTGTAGAAAAAAAAATTATGGTGCCTAATTATGATTTCCTAGATGAGCTGAGAAATGTCTGTATTAAGATTCCATTATTACAAGCTATCAAGGAAATTCCAATTTTAGCAAAGACAATAAAGGAGTTGAACATGAAGAAAACAGGAAAAAGAATAAGAGAGACAAAGAAAATTCAACTGGTAGGAAAAATAGCAGATATCATGATGGGTAATATTGCTATTCCAAAGTATCTAGACCTAGGAAATCCAGTTGTTAAAATTCACATCAATAAAATTGAGATCCAAAACACACTCATTGATTTAGGAGCATCAATCAATATCATGAGTAGACAAATCATGGATAAACTGAAAATTCCTAATCTTCTCTTTACACCCACATTATTACAATTAGCAGACAGATCTGTGATCAAACCTGATGGGGTAATAGAAGACATTCCAATGTCCCTAGATTCTTGGGAGTACCCTGTGGATTTCATGATCCTAACTCCTAAGAATAATCTAGGAGGGCATCCAATTATATTAGGAAGACCTTGGTTAGCTACAGCTGATGCTTTCATTAGTTGTAGATCCGGTGATATGTACATCTCTGATGGTAGTTCAACTAAGAAATTCACTTTGTATCCTACAGCAAGGACAATTACAGATTTAGATGATACTCAATGGATAGAGGATGAAGAAGACTTACAACCTCTCTTCACAATTTCAGAAATTAGTGAAGATAGTCAAATTCTAAATACTTTAGAAAACTTTGAATCCTCTTCGGAATACAAACATGAACAATTTCAAGAAGAATCCAACATTGATTTTTTATCATCAAGACAGATGTCTCTTCATTCTATGGATAAATTTGGCAGCTCTACAAGTGAGATATTTCCAGGCAAAACTTTAAACATAAACAAGAACCTAGAAAAATCTCAACAAGAAGAGCTAGTCAAGATCTTACAGAGACATTCTTCTGCATATGCATGGGAGTACACTGATATGAAAGGAATAAGCCCCAAGACTTGCACTCATCACATCTACATAGAGGAAAATTGTAAACCAATCAGACAACCTCAAAGACAGATGAATCCAAATCTTAGGGAGATTGTTACAGAAGAATTGCAGAAATTGTTGAATGTCAACTTTATCTATCCTATTTCAGATAGTCAGTGGGTTTCTCCTTTGGTAATTGTGCCAAAGAAAAATGGTAAATGGAGGGTATGTATTGACTACCGAGAATTAAACAAAGCCACTCTTAAAGATCATTTTCCCCTACCTTTCATAGATCAGGTGTTAGATACCTTAGCTGGAAAAAAGTACTTCTCATTTCTAGATGGGTTTAGTGGTTATAATCAAATTCAAGCAGCACTTGAGGATCAAGACTAAACCACATTTACCTATCCTTGGGGTACCTATGCTTACCGAGTATTGCCATTTGGATTATGCAATGCACCTGCAACATTTCAAAGGGCGGTATTAGGAATCTTTTCAGATCTAATACATGATTGTGTAGAGGTATATATGGATGATTTCACAGTTTATGGAAACACATTTGAAGAAGCCTTAGCAAACTTGGAAAATTTTTTAAAAAGATGTAAAGAAGCAAATCTTTCACTTAGTCATGAGAAGTGTTTTATGATGTTTACTGAAGGAATTGTTTTAGGACATCACATTTCAGGGGATGGGATTAGAGTTGATGAGTCAAAAGTTGAAGTCATCTCTAACTTATCTATTCCAAGTTGTCAAAAAGATGTTAGGAGTTTTCTTGGATTTACAGGATATTATCGAATATTTATAGAAAACTTCACCAAGATAGCATCTCCACTCTTCAAATTACTTACCAAAGACTGTGAATTCAAATGGAATTCTGATTGCCAGTTAGCCTTTGAGACCCCGAAAACAAAAATTTCTGAAGCACCTATTTTAAGGGGACCTAACTGGAAGTTACCTTTTCATATTTCAACAGATGCCTCAGATACAGCTCTAGGAGCAGTATTGGGACAAAAAGACCCGATTCCTTATGCCATCTACTATACCAGTAAAAATTTGACTCCTTCAGAGTTAAACTATACTGTAACTGAAAAAGAGTTTTTAGCTGTTATTCATGCCATAAAAAAATTCAGACACTATATAACATGCTATGAAACTTTTGTTCACACAGATCATTCTGCAATTAGATACCTAATGAACAAATCAATTACTAATGGCAGAGTCATAAGATGGTTATTGCTTTTACAAGAATTCAACATTACCATTCTAGATAGGCCTAGAAAACAAAACACAGTAGCTGATTTCCTATCTAGACTCCAAAACATCAAAGATGACACTCCAGTTGAAGATCAATTTCCTGATGAATATATTTTTGCAATTTCTACTCAAACTCCTTGGTTTGCTGACATTGCTAATTATTTAGTTTCAGGAAAATTTCCTTCAATAATGAATGCAAGAGACAAAAGAAAAATCATTTATGACAGTGCAAAATATTCATGGGTTGCTAATGAGTTGTACAAGACAGGTCCATATTTTATCATTAGGAGATGTGTTCGGGAAGATGAGATGCCTGAGATTCTCAAAGCATGTCATGATGAACCTTGTGGCAGACACTTTTCTGATAAGAGGACAGATTACAAGGTCCTTCATTTAGCATATTATTGGCCATCCCTTTTTAAAGATGCTAAAGAGTATGTCAAAAGGTGTGATAGTTGCCAAAGGGTAGGGAAACCTTCTCCTTCAAGTGAGATGCCATTGCAGCCTCAGGTACATATTGAACCTTTTGAAAAATGGGCTTTGGATTTTGTAGGACCTATTAGTCCTCCATCAAGACAAAAGAAATATATATTATTTTGCACTGATTATGTTACTAAATGGGTAGAGGCCAAGCCATTACTTTCTGCTACTGAAGCATCTGTAGTTAATTTTCTTTTTGAGGATATTTTTACTCATTTTGGTGTCCCAAGGGAAATTTTTATAGATCAAGGAGCTCAATTCACATCAAGGCTAGTGGAACAAATGATGGAGAGGTACAGAATCAGACACAGAAAATCTACTCCCTATCATCCACAAGAAAATGGTCAAGTGGAATCTACTAATAAGGTCATTGAAGGGATCCTAACAAAGACCGTTCATTTACATAGAAGAGATTGGGCAGATAGGCTTCCTGAAGCCTTGTGGGCCTATAGAACTACATGGAGAAGCACAACAGGCCATACTCCTTATGAACTTGTTTATGGAAAGAAAGTTTTGTTTCCCATAGAGTTCCAGATTCAAACTTTCAAAATGGAAGTTCAGCTAGGACTTGATCTAACAGAGGCACAAAAGCACAGATTGGAGCAGATTAATGAATTGGATGAGATCAGACAAGATGCAGTTCAGAAAACAAGTATAGTCCAATAGCAAAGGACTAGATGGCATGATAAGTACATCAAGGAAAAGAAGTTCAAAGAAGGTGACTGGGCTCTCTTGTTTGATTCAAAGTTCAAAGATTTTCAAGGTAAATTCCATACACATTGGCTTGGGCCATATGAAATTATGAAAATTTTTGACAATGGAGCAATAAAAATCAGGACAATAGATGAAGAAGAGGTCACTTTTCTTGTGAATGGTCATAGATTGAAGATGTATCATAAGCCACTTTCAAGAGAAGAATTTGTCAAGAAATTCCAGGAAAATAGTGATGTGAAGTTAATGAAGAAGAATCTTTCTTATTCATTAACTTAATTGAATTTTCTGAAGTCACTTTATTGAAAAAAAAAAAAAAAAGTATAAACATGAAAACTAATCACTGATTAGCATGTTTATACAGAAAAGGTAGAGTGAAAATCAGAATCTTTCTAACACTTTAGTTTTTCAAATTTGTTCTTTTTCTGCAAGCAGTTGTTACAAAATCATAAGTGCAGATCCATTTCACTTATGGTTCATCTCATTTCATCCATCCATATTCTGTTTCATTCATTCATCCATACTCCATTTCATTCATTCATCCACACTTCATTCATTTCACCCTATAGTCCACCTCATTTCCATCCCAGATTTTTAAGTTTGATGTTTTTCTGCAATTGAATAATACATATCATGAATTGCATGCCACTTCTCATACTCACTCCATTTCATAAGTTGTGATCCATTCCACTCCATTATTCACTTCATTCATATTCCATTACACCATATTTTATTATCCATCTTCACTCATTCCATAAAACATTCCATTCATGCTCCAAACCATTCCATTTCATGTTTCAAGTCTTCTACAGGTACATTCTGCAATCAGTTAGACATTCTGCAACTAGACAGACATTCTGCAGCCAGAGATCCTGAAAGTACTGTCCAGTAATCACCTGATCTGCAATAAAATGATCCTGCATATCCATGACAACAAGTAAAATCAAGGGAGTTATGAAGACTCAAAAAGTAATGATTTTTAGGGGAGAAAAAAGCATATAAAGATCACAAAAATCAGAGGAAAGGAAAAGGTAAAAGTTCTGATTATAATGACATATCATGAAAAATTTTAGTATAGTTAAGTTATGAATAATTCAAAAAGTTGTTTTAATTAATTTTGTTGATCATGCCTAACAAACCTCCCGTAGAAACTTTGGATAAAACTCCTTCTATTCCACCATTTCAAATCCCATATCCGATCATCATTTAAAAATCTAAATAGTTAAAGTGCTGAAGTAATTGGATTAGTCACGTCAGTAGGCCAAAGCATTTAATGATGATTTTGAATTCGTTACAAAATATCTCCGTGGTCTTTTCTTTTGTGATATCTTTCAACTCATATATATCATCCTCACCTCATTATATTCATTCCGTAATCACTCCATATCATTCTTTCCCGTAGCCAACTCTTAACCATTTCAATCTGTAAAACAGAGGAAACATCTGTGGGGAAAAAACATCTCTGTAACAGCCATTGTCACCATGAACAGAGGAGCAACAATTTGAAGGTTGGAAAGAGAAGTTATGGGTCTCATAGTGAGGACCGAAACGGTTGGAACTAAGTACTTGGAAGGTTATCCTCAAATCAGAGAAATGTTACAACAAGCAGGGTGGTTGGAATTCTTTGATAAATTCAGTGGTTTTCACAAAGAGGTGACTAAAACGTTTGCACGGTCCTTCAATGGAGCTGAGGTCAAGATAGGAGATATTAAATTCACCATTACAGAACCCTTCATTGCAGAAGCAACAGAATTTCCCAGACAAGGAGAAAGGTGGTTCAAGAATAGAGAATTTCATAACGAGGCATGGAAGCAGATACTCAAGTCACCAGGTATGGATGTTTCCATTTTTAAAAAAGGTATCCCTAGCTCCGCACAAAAGAAAAAATGGAGGAATATGTTGCTTATCTTGCAAAAATTCATCACTTGTGAAGGAAGATATGGTACCTTCTATGTTTATCATATTCGGTTGATAATGCATTTCTTAGAAGAAGAACTCAATTTGCCCTTTTTCTTGCTTCATAGTTTAAATAAAATGGCCTCAAGTGTTCAAAAGAGAGTTCAATTTCTAGAAACAACCTTATACCACCATGGTTTAGTCAAAATTTTGATTGAACATCATTTGAGAAAAATGGGAGATAATTGGGAAGAGTTCTTAGTGAGAAATCACTTTGAAGAACCCAAGGAACCTCCACCTGAAGACAAACCTACAAAAAGAAGCAGAAGATGGAAAACCTCCAAAACTGAAACTGGTAAAACAATACAAGAAGGCAGTGAAGAAATGATTTCTGAGAAATTGGCTCAGATTAGGAACCAGCTTAAGAAAGAGAGGATAATAAGAAAATTTTCCAGAGAGAAAGGAGAAGGAACATCTCAACCAAGACGGAGCCACAGACTTAGAGGGATACTAAAGAAAACAAAGGTTAAACAAACTGGAGTCATAAACATAGAGGATGAAGAAACACCTACTGAGGAGGATTTTGATGAAGGAGCTCCTGAAATAGACCCAGCACAGCAAGAAATTTACAACTATGTTGAGACATTAGAGAAAAGAGCTTCAGAAAGTAGAGACAGAACTCCTAGTCCACCAAAATCTGCAGTTGATATCCTAAGGAGAGATAAATATGAGTTAGAAATACTCAACAGGCATATCAAGAATGAGAATGAAATTCTGAGAGAGCAGGTTAAACTGAAAACTGATATGAATTCAACTTTGTCTCTACAAATGAAAAAGTTGTACAAGGCCAGTGAAAAATTGAAGAAGAAATATAAAAAGTTAACCAGGGCACTCAAAAATTTTAGATTCAAGTTAGTCATAAGGAAGCCCAGAAGGCCTTTGACTGCCAAGTAAAGCAGAAGAAGAGGGTTGGATGTCCTTGCAGAAGTCTCAGAGTTCATGGAATAGTTGCATGAGGACATGCAAGAACCTAGCAGTGGGGGTATGTTGAGCTCCAAATATGTTCTTTCTTCCACCACATTCCACTCCATTTCCTTTGTCCATTATTAATTACAGGCTCAAATGATCAATAGAATTAATTAAAATTTCTTTAAGAATGTATATCATGACTAACTTGCTATGTTTTTATGATTTTGTCATTGTAGTACTTTTTGAACTAGATCTAGCTACAGAATGCAGACATTTTGTAGCTAGTTGCCGATTCTGCAGCTGTCTTCATGTCTACGCAGGTTCTAGGTGTCATATCAGAGAAAAAAACATATGGTCGTATTCCACATCATTCCCTCATCATTTTTTTCTCTCCACAAATTTTGAACGGAATTCCGTAGGTGGTTATGCACGTGGGAACTCAAACTAGGAGATAGACTCCTAATAGGACAAGGACAGTCCAGATGTCCTTAATCATATTACGAGACCATCATCAGAGTTCTAGTTTGATTTTAATTTGGAAAAAAAACTATCCCTAGGTTATCTCAAGACAGTTATGTAATTTTGTTATAAATATGGCTCGGGAAACCGAGGGACAAGGTTAGATTTTGTGTTTGATTGCTAGATTCCAGAAGTCCGAAAACACTCTGTTTTGAAGTAATTTCTCTTTTAATGAAAGAAGCATCATTTTATTGAAAGCACTGAGTCAATCTTGAAGTAGATTTTGCGTGCTACTCCGGTGGTAGAGGGCCCCTGCTACCTTAGCAGCTTTGTTCATACGGTTTAGATAAGTATTTTAGTCTCATTTTTCATTTCTAGCTTAAGCAAGTTTCTGAAGTTTATGTTTCATACTTGTTTACATTAATCATCACAGCCAGACTTACTCTTATAAACTCTTCCAAAATATCGTCACGATGAATAAGGCATAGCTGTGGTGTTGTAGATTTTAGTTGCATTTCCTTTCGAATTTTATGATTTATTCTTGTTTACACTAAGTATCATAGCCAGTCTTACTCCTACAAACTCTTCCAAAATATCATTAACAATGAATAAGAAACAGTTGTGGTATCTTAGATCCTAGTTGTATTTTCTTTCAAATCTTATGTTTATGTTCAATTGCATTGAATAATACAACCAGACTTGTTTTTACAAACTCTTCCAAAATATCATTCATATTGAACGAGATGGGCTGTAGAATTCCATAGACTAGCTGCATGTTAATTTAGTTATAACACTCCGGAGGTTGATTGCATTTAGTTCAGCTCTGTCACTACATTTCAAGTTTGATAACGGCATCCTAGTTTAACTCTGTTCACTGTACTTCAAGTAGATTAGTAGCACTCTAGTTCAGTCTCAGTTCATTTTGTTTCAAGAAAAGATTAATGGTATTCTAGTTTAGTTGTAGTCACTGTATTTTAAGATTGATAGACCGCGTTCTAGCCTAGTGTTATCCATTGTATTTCAAGTAGTACTAGTTGTCAAAATTAGTCTCTTGGCCTTCATTATTTACAACTTACTTTTGTTTTGAATTTATATTGATACATCATTACATGAACAGGGGTCAGTAATATCAGTTTAAGGCTTTGATTATTCTGCAAATCTTTTACAAATTCACCTATAGCCTTTTTCCCAAAAATTATTCTAGAAAATCTCTAAACTTCTGAATAAGGCCTAGTAGTGATAAGTCAAGTTGCAGAATTAGGTAGCTTCAGCATCATAGGCTAATCTAGAATAGAAACCTTACTATGTTACAAATAATCATTTTTTTTGTAATATTGTGAGTTTATTGTTTATTTAGGAGAACTTCATTTACACATAACTTTTCCATTTATCTAGATCTTCCAACACATCTTTAATGAATGAATTGGATAAGTTCAAGCTCATGTTGTGATTTATTTCCTTGCAATGAAGTCATTATCAAGCTTTTCATTTGTTGTTTGCCATCCATAGTTTAGGCTTTGTTCTGTTTTAATATAACCAATAGCTTCTTTTCACCAGCGCTTAGTTCTTTCCCTTTTCAAACATAAAACCATAAAACCAAAAACATCATAAAACACTAAACACAACGTAGTGAGAAACAAATACCTAGGCACATATAGGGCACCACACTTCAGCAGTTTACTAGCCCTGGTTGAAAATTAATGAACTCAATTTAGGAACACTAAGTTGAGCACAAACACTAACCTCTGTATTAAATAGTGTCCTCTCTATCCTCACTACTTTCACCTTGAATAGCTCTCTGCTTCAGTTCACTGCTGCCTGCCTCTTCTACCTCTGCCACATCTCTGCCACTTTGCTTCTCTCTTTGCTATCTCCTTTGCCTTTCTTTTTCTATCTCTCTTTGTCTCTGTTTCCTCTGATATCTCTGTTGCCTTTCTACCCCTTTAATGATGTTTCAGGTGCTCCTCCTTTGTCATCTCCTTTGCCATCAATGACAACATTTCCAACAACCAGTTATTAAGTGCAAGTGATTGTTTGTTTGTTTGGTTGAATTGGTACAGCAGAACGTGAAAGGTCTAGGAAAGGCAGGTAGAAAGAAGGAGTGTCAGTTTCATTGGTCAATGGAGTCAAAATAAAGTTGATAACAAGCTCATAAGTGGATATGGCATATCAAAGGGAAAATATAACTTGGCCACAGGATCGTTTAGTTTATGAATGAGATGGACATTAATGGTTTGGAAAAGAGAAGATTAATTCTCAACAAAGGGAACTTGAAAACATGATTTGAACATAAAGAGGTATTTGATAGACATGGCTAACCATGAATTCTACAAACCACATTTTTAAGCAAATAATGACTTCAAGACAACTTTTTAAATGAAATCTAAGATTCAGGAGCACATCCTATTTCCTCAAAGATTTTATTTCAAATGACTTGGAAAACATAAAAGATTCACTGATAATTGCAGTAATAGAAGAGGGAACACCTAATACATCTATGATCACAACTATAAAGACCTTTAAAACAATTTTTTAAGCAGGGACAAAGGGTATGATCGAAACAGACCTCTTTGGCAAACTACAAACAATGGTACTACAAAGGGAGACTTCAAAAACAATTTTTAAGTGGCAGCAGACAAGCAAGGAAAACCATAAATCATGCTGAAACCAACTATTTGAACTATTAGAGAAATTAACAAGAATGAGGACTAAAGAGAGAGATTAAAGACTCTAAAATACTTGAACAGAAGAAAACATAAAACAGTGAAGGATAAACAGGTCTAAGGTGCTTCCAGGAGTCATTTCTTAGCCTAAAACTTTCATCCTTCTGTAGTAAGAAATTATGGAACAGAATGAGAATAGGAGAAAACATTAAAAAGTTCAGAATAATTCACCAATAGCTAAGCTCATGGATCCAATGATAGAGCCTTCTCAAGAACAAGCATGCAACAACATCATCAGGCTTCCAAGACTTCAATTTCTTCTTCAACTTCAACAGACTATGTATTATTTCAGAGAGTTTTCAGTATTACAACTAGTGACCAACCAACCTGTATCTCATCTTCTTCAGAAGTATTTATAGAAGAAATGAGGAGGTGGAAGAGCTTTAGTATTGAAATGCAATAAATTCTACACTAAATGCAACTCCAAACCTTGAAAACCATGCAAGGCGTAAGGCAGGAGAGCATTGAATTATGATTCTATTTATTTACTCTGTTTCTGTCTTTTTAAACTCAAAGGGAAAAAATATTGACTTCGAGGCTTATTTCTTATCTTTGTAATAACTCTGCTGACAGTTTGATAATTTGTTATTTCTTTGGTAATAATTGTTCAGCTGTCTTTAGATAAATATCTTCTGTTTTGGCAATAACTAGGCCTTCTTTGATTGCTTTGAGGTTGTAGGTGTCTTTTGGTAGCTGCAGAGGATTCAATTACCCTTTGATGTGGCAGTGGAGACTTCTCGGACTAATAGATATTATTATTTTTAACCTAAAACACCTTTAATTTACTTGAGTTTTGTGTTTTAGGCTTAATGAAGCCTAATTTATGTCTTCTGGTCTTCAAACTGTCTTCAATTGTGGATCAGATCTTTGATTAATCGAATTAATGCCTTAATCCTTCAAAAACTGTGTTAAAACCTTAAATTTCTTCACTTCTGCTTTGATTTCATGCTATTAAACTGATACTCTTCGGCTGTGGTGTTTGTTGTGTTTCCATTGTTGTTGCAAGTGCACAGAGGTTGTATAAATGCATCAGTGCTCATGAGGTACTGATAAAATATAATTTGGAATCCTGCGGAATGATTTCCTTTGTAAAATAAAGGCCTGGGGGATTGTCATCCTCGGCCTTTGATCTCTTTTTAAACAACTGAGAAAACTTTAAAACCTGCAAAAACATAGAAAAGTTATAAAAATCCTGCGGGGAAAAGGTTTAAACTGCTTTGGAGGTTTAGGTTTGAGCGTGGTCGATGGATTTGTTAGCCACCTATAAAATTTGTCATATCAAATGGTGGCTAAATCATTTTTGAAGCCTTCAAGAAATAAGTCTCATTACAAAATTGTTAATTCTTGAAGTCTTGTGAAGACATTATGTCCTTTGATTAATCTTCACTATTGTTTCCCTCTTAAAACTCTGAAATTATCCTATTTTCCCTGAAGAAGAAGACTGATGAAAACTCCATTTTTCATCATTTCACTCCTCCTTTAACTTCAAAATTAACCTCCATTTTATTCCCTTTATCCTCATAACTTTCCTCTATTTTCCATTTTTTCCCATTTTCCCTTCACAAAATCCCTTTTATAAGGTTTAAAACTCATTTTTGAACCTTACCGAAACCCCCAAATCCATTAAAAATCCTTGAAAAAATCATGAAAAACACACTTTTTGTATTACAGGCCTAAGCCCCTTTTGGCTAAGTCCTAAAACCACTTCCCCTCCATGCGACTTGGTGCTAGAACCAAGCGCTATGTCCAAAAGCGCTTATCGCATCGGAACAATCGGAGAGCGTAAGTATTTTTGTTTTATGAAACCTCTGATCCGATTAGCCCTCTTATATATAAGCCCCGATCCCTTTGTCGCTTCATATAACCCAAGAGCCCACATTCGGGCACTTAAACTTATGAATAAACCCTTCCTGATCATATTTTCCCTTTTTAAAATCATCAAAATCCACTTTCCTATGTTTATATTAAAACCCGCCAGTTCCATGTTTTTAATGAAAAGGACTGTTGATCTTTTTCCCCGATCGACGGTCAATACAGTCTCGCATCAGAAAATTTTACGAGCGCAACTCTTTTGTTACATATAAACTTCTGATGCCGATTGGCACTTTTACATATATCCATCGACCACGCAATCAAGCACCAAACCTCATATGAAAAACCCTCCTCGAAGCCATTTCCCTTTGTATTTTATTTTAAAACCCATTTTTCGTAAATATAATGTGACCCGTCATTCATTGGTCGGACCGAACCCCCCCGTTTATTTTTAACCAATCAAACGGCCAGCGCCATCTCGCATCGGAGATTTCCAATGGCACATTTTATTATTTTATTACCCCCCCCTCTGATTGGCTACCTCCGATTCATCCTCCACCATCGATCTAATCCTCAGATCAACAGCCCACAATCAATTGCATCGGCGCCCATTCTGTTTTTCCCCCGCCGATCGTAGACCTCCGATTTCATCTGGGTCATCCACGTGTCAAGATCCGACAGTCTAGATTGCACCCCTCAACCTTTGTTAAAATTACGAAGCCCCCCTTTATAATGTTTTTCAGGGAAATCTTAGCCGTTGATCTCTGCAGATCAACGGCCCATACTAACCCATTCTCCGCTTTGTATATTTTTTCATTAGCCCCAAAGATCAATCTGAGCCGTCCATTCCTTGATCCAACGACCCAGATTTACTCCAACAGGCCCAATTCTTTTGGGTCCTACCCCTTCCAAGATTCCATCTCCGCCATTCATTTTTTGATCCAACGGCTCAGATTAAAACCACTTTTCCATGCCCCCACCTGTTATCGCCCGCGCATCTATCCGTTATCGCGCTCTTTCCATGACTGTCAGATCTAAGACCCCAGATCTGACGGCTGACGCACATTTTCACGTAAATTTATGCCTGGAATTTAATTCTCAGAAATCACGCGATATGGGAAGTTTTAAAATGCCACGTGTCGTCCTCTGACACATATCGCGTTCAGAAAGCTAAAATTTCCCATCTGCCTTTTCGTAGCGCGATACCGCTGGTTTCTCAAGCCGAAACCGCTTTCCCCTTTTTTATTGTGTTTCATCACGTTCACTCCCCGCCAATGATCTCTGCAGATCAATAGCTCACATTCAATTTGAGCATTACACTATCTTCCCCCGCCTTCTCCAAGGGACTTCATTGATCAACTACAACCTTTGATCTTTGAGGCCAAACTAATCCAACAGCCCAAGATCGTTTAGAAACCCCAATTTCCCTTTCAAAACATTTTTCCTTCCCAAAGGTTTTTAACCCCATTTCTTTGTATTTTCCACCATTTCATAATATATGTGACCCCTTCACATTGTGTTTCCCTGATTGATCTCGACTGTCGATCAACACAAATCTACAACCTGGACTTAATCTCCCACCGCTTGATTCCAACCGCCTCCCTTTTAATCTCTGCAAGAAATCTCCGATGTTGGATGCTTTCATCCAACGGCTACGACCTAACCACAACCTCCAAAGCAGTCTTACCCAAATTACGCAGGATTTTCTTAATATTTTTTGGTTTGTGCAGGTTTCAAAGGCTTTTCAAGTGTTTTAAAGAAAAATAAAAGCCGAGGATGACGATCCTCGAGGCTTTCATTCATCCAAAAGCATCCATCTACAGGGTTCAAAATCACGTTTTATCGGTGCCTCGTGAGCACTGATAACATTATAAAAGCCCCTGTAGCACCTGAACATCAATAAGACACAGTAAATCATAAATTAACAGAGAGTATCAGTGTTGAAAATTCATTCAAACTAGAGATGAAAAAGCTAAGATGGTTTACACAGTTTGGGTGGATTATGGCTAAAAATCGACAATTAAAAGCCTAATCCACTAAATCAAACACAGTTAAAGAACAGATGACAATATTTAGGCCTAATTATGCCTAATACATAGATCAGAAGCTAATTAGTCCTGTTTAGGTCAAAACAAAAATATTTACCAGACCGAGAAAGCCTCCACTGCCACATCAGAGGCTAATTGATTCCTTTCAGCTACCAAAGCCACCTGTAGCCTCAAAGCGTTCAATAGAGGGCTGAATAATGACTATAACATAAGATATTTGCCCCAATACAACTCAACAGTTATTTTGGGTGAAAGAAACTTATTGCTAAAATATCAGCAGAGTTATTACAACATGACACAGAGCCTTAAAGTCAACAAAAGATTCCTAGCAAGCTTAAAATTTAATTTAAACCAATTAAAACAAGAAAATATATGTAATCTTCTCCATTGAGCCCCTCAAAGGCCGAGAAGCTTTAACTGTTTTAATTGAACCCATAGATCTTTTCTCTCGTTTGACCTCCTCATTTTTCTATAAAATCTTCTTGAGGAGCTCATTGTAAAGGGTTGGTTGCAGAACTTTGAAATATACTTGTGCTCGAAACCTTCTACTTGTAAATAGTGTTCAGAGGCTCTTGAAGCTCTGTTTTTAGTCAAATAAGTTAGGCTGAGAAGTGAAGATGATTTCTGAACTGAAACATTGGACTTGAAGAATGTAACTGGATTGACATCAATATACAAGTTGTTTCTTGGGATCCTGGTCTATATCACTGGTGAAGTGCTTATTTCTATGTTATTGTTTTCCTTTCATTTATGCGATTTTGTCCATTATTCTCTGAAAAAGAATAGCAATCATAGAGTTAGGATTTACTGTTTACAATACCCCTCTCTGACTAATAAGCTTTATCTCAATGTTTTCCTCTAAATTGTTTATTTAAGAATGATTCAATACAGTTCAAGCAGTTAGGAATGTTGGCGTTCCCTCGTCCTACTGTTTACTTTAAAAATTGTTCTTGAATGTTATTTTCATTATTTGCTTAGTAAAGTTAGACTAGAAAAGTGATGGTGTGCCCTGTTTTCTAGCTTCTTTCTCCAAAGGTAGTTCTGAAAGTTTCCCTAAGTGTATGCTGAAAGCAGTCTAGATTTAAAAGTATCTTATCTGATCTTAGGCTGCACTTTGTTTATATTATTTTTATTTCAACCTTTCTGAAGGTAATTATGTGGATTACTAGATTGTTTGTCTATTGAGTTAGCTTTAATATGAACTTACCCAAAGAGGTTTATGGTTAGCCCTGCCCTTTGGTTGGTTTAAAACAGTTACTTAAAGGCTTTTCTTGTTTGGACAGACTGATAAATGCTAGTTGAAATTATTATTTGTTTCCACCCCTTCAACACTTTTATTGTTTCCATTGCATCATTTAGTCTCAATGATCTTGTGATATAGATGACTTGCCCCTTGGACCACTCTTGAAATTATTGCACAATTAAACCCTTTTATGACTCCATAGCCCAATGGACTAAAAACCAGCGTTATATATAGCTAATCAGCCAAATTTTGTCTTGATTTCTTGCAACTTCACACTTTTGAAACTCTTTCCATTTAGGACTTTTCACTCAACTAAAAATCATGCTCAACCATCCAAAAACAAACAAAACCCTTGTTCTTAATAACTAGCCTAATATCATACCCAAAAAAGCCTTAAAAGATAAATCAATCTTTGCACTTTATCGAGAGATCCCTCTCTGGATTCAGAAGGGCTAGATCCTAGAATCCCAAAGTGGTACAAGTGTTCTCTCTGCATTTTTGGTCTTACCAATCTGCTGAAATTACAGGGAGCCAACATTTCTGGCAACTTCATTGGGGACTTCTGAGTGAATTTACACCTATACATGCTTAAGAGCCTCAGGAAACCTCTTGCTTTAATGACATTTGTTCTGTTAGCCAGTTAAGCCACCAGACATAAAATTTATGGCCAAACACTCAATGTTTAGTGATTAAAAGCAGCCCTCTTCAAGCACTACCAAGCTAATGGTAATCATGATAAAACATATTTGAATCAGTGACAAACTAAGGAAACTTTAGGATTCTCATTAGAACTTATCAAACCTTGAAGAATCAGCTAGCTTAGCCATAAGAGTATATTTCCTTTGTCTCATCGTCGTAGCTAAGTGTTGAAACAGATTTAGAATACTTTTAGAACCCATAGGACTGAAAAATAACTCAGAAAAACCCAAAAATATTTCAGATTGGTATTCAATAAACATGGTGGTGGACCATAAAACATTTTACCTCCAAAGGAGCTAAAAACTTCCACTTGGCGACTCCACAATCCTAAAAAAACCTTAAGACTCCATTGGGAAGACCCATTATCATCATAACATCATTTAAACTCAGTAAGAGGATTTTAGGATTAAAAATTTTCTTGTTTAAAAGATCAGTTTTCCTCTTAAAGATTGTCATATCCGGTAAAACTTTTCTTGTTAATTTGGGTCTAAAAAACACAGCATAGTGGCTCCTAGAAAGATTCATACTAGAGCCTATCCTGACCCAAACCCTCCTGAGATAGTTGATAACCCCGAAAGTATACTTAGGAAGTCTCCTAAGGTTAATTTTTCAACTGTTTTTAGATCACCCTTGAGAGCTAATTCAGTTCCACAAAATCTTGCAGCTCTACAACAAGCACAAGTTGACTTAAGAAATCCATTTAGAACTAGGTCGCTTGATGATTTAGATAAGCTAGATTCAGAGTCTTCACTTTCATCTCCAGAGACAAGTGAACATCCTGGTAGTAGAGAAACCACACCACCTGATTTACATTTCCTTTACAATTTAGGTGTCTCTCATCCAAGATCAGCTCAACAATCTAATACCGTTCCATCCACATCTGTTCTTCATACATCCACTGTCCAAACCACTCCACTACAACCCACTTTCCCTCTTATTAATCCACCTCCACCCCCTATCATGGCAGCATGGTGTGCCCCTTTGGTCCTTCCTTTGCCCTTAGTCAATCTTCCACAGGACTATCAGTCCAAAATACCATTGTATGATGCCAGTAATGCTACTAATACTTCACAACATGTGGATAAGATGAATGACTACTTTGACAGAAATGAAATTGATGATGAGTCTGTCAAACTTAGACTATTTGCTCAGAGTTTAGGGGGCGAAGTAAGAAAATGGTTTAAAGGCTTATCCCCTCACAGTATTAATGATCTCCAAGCCTTTCATCATACATTCTTAAACAAATGGGAAATAAGGAAAAACCCTCTTCAAATACTTTCTTATTACAAGAACCTCCAAAGAAACATCGGAGAAAGTGTACAAGCTTACTGCACTAGATTTAATAGTGTGTACAATGCCCTTCCCCCGGACCTAAAACCTCCACAAGGCTCAGCTTTAAATAAGTTTCCTGAGGGATTTGATCATGAGATGGCCTATCAGCTGAGAGAGAGAGAGATCCTTTATCCCTCAAAGATATGCAAAAAAGAGCTCTTACTGTGGAAGTTAACTTAATGGAGAAAAGGGCAAGAATGAAAAATGAGAAGAGAGTGTCCTTTAGAGAGGAATCTACACCTTCCACATCCGGGTCAAAGATGGAAAGAATGATGGAGGAGATGATGAAGAAGATGAGAATACTTGAGAGAGCTCAAGCAAGTCAAAACCAAACTGCTCCTCAAAACAGAAACCAAAACCAAAATCAGAATTTTAGAAGAAATCAACCTCAAAACAGACCAAGGGAGGATGATCAAAAGGTCACCCCTCCTTTTCATCAAAACTATGTAAGTGAGGTTAAAGACACAAATGAACAAACAGAGGACGATCAGATAAACATGTTGGGAGTAGATAACGATGACTTTGAAGTTCATTACAATAGAAAACAAGGTCTATATACACCCTATGATGACAAAAGACCAGAAGATGAATATTACTATCAGGAAATGGAAAATGTCATCATAGAAACCACAAAGGAGTATGACCTTAGAAGCAAAAAGAATCTGGAAACTCCCAACAACAAAACCCCTAACAATTCTTCACAAAACAGCATTGTAACTAAACCAAAAGTTACAAAGAAAAAATACAAAACAGTGGCTGTAAATTCTGATAAAAATAAAGAGAAAGGCACTCAAAACAATAAAAAACAGAGTGCAGATCTTAGCAGTACTAGTACGTGAGCTAGTACTCCTTTTAAAATAATTTTGTCAAATGTAAATAGAGGAAATCAAAAAACCGATTTTGCTGATAGAGTGGCAGTTAATAAGGCTGAAACTAGCACTTCAAAGAATCATATGCCTTTTAGTTTAGAGCAGGAAATTTCCAGAATCAAAATCTCTGTTCCTCTAACTGAACTAGCTGCCCAAAATGTATATAGATCCCAAATTTTGAAGGCTTTAAACATAGAGGAGAATAATGATACTGTCAATCTTAATGATGACCAACCAGAGCTCATTTTTGGTCCTAATATTGAAGGTAGATATCAAGAGGGACCTGTTCCTCCTTTTTTACATTATTTTAAATGTTCATGACAAGATTTTACACAACGCTATGCATGATTCAATTTAATACCCAAAGCTGTAATGGAGAGCCTAGGCTTTGAAATCACCAGACCTTATAAAGATCTTTACTCCTTTGACTCAAGCAGAGTGAAATGTTTAGGATTAATCAAAGACCTCTGTGTTAACTTAGCACAAATTCCAGCCAAATGTCTAGTCATGGATATTGTTGTGGCTGATGTACCCCCAAAGTATGATATGATGTTATCAAGATCTTGGGGAGCTAAGTTATAAGGAACTATGCAGATGGACATGACCTACGCGAGCATCCCTGTTTTCCATCAGACTAGAAGACTTTACAGGGAGTCTCATATGCAGTACATGGTTACTAGCCAAGAGAGACCTCGCAACTCTCCTCTCTATTCTGTAAACACAGGCCTAGATTCATTTATCCTTTTCAACGATGAAATTTTCAATGAAGAAGTCACTTTAACTGAATTAATGGCCGATAGAGAGGAGGAGGGGGACAAAACAGAACTGTCAAAACAGTCTGTTGAACCTGTAGACTACAACACACCAAACACAGGTCTTGAGCTACAAATCATTCGTCCATCACTTTTTAACCTTGAGATTCAATAAATCATTCCTCAATACAATGAAAAACCTGAGGAATTAAAAAAAATACAACAGAGTGTTGATCTTCAAGAACAAAATGAAAGCACTTTGGTTGAAGAGGATAGTAATCAAACTGTTGAAACCGAGACTAGTCCTCTGTGGAGTATGAACTTCGACGGGTCTTGCACTAGGAGCAATGTTGGTGCATGCGTATGGATACGTAACACTGAGAACAACCATACCGAAGGCCATTCCTATAGATTAAACTTTTAGTGTTCGAATAACATAGCGGAGTATGAATCCCTTATTTTAGGCTTACATTTGTTGAAAAAATTGGGAGCCAAGAGAATTAAAGTTCATGGGGATTCAGAATTAATCATTAGGCAAGTGAATGGGGAATACAACTCTAATCACCCCAGACTTAGAGCCTATCGAAACGATGTCGTGGATCTATTAAAAACGTTTGAGGAATCCCAACTGATCTTTGTCCCAAGACAAAGGAATATCATGGCCCACAGCCTAGCCTTTGCTGCTAGAACATGCTTAACGCCATATGAAACCAAACAGTGCACAACTCAGATTAAATTCAGACCAGTTGTCCCTGATAATGAGAAATATTGGCAAGTGTTTGACAGAGACAAACAAATAGAAGAATTCATGCAGTTCAGAAATGAATTTGAACTACCTAGTTCAGATTCAGACTATGAAACAGACTGCCTTAGTGAAGAAAATTTCCTTGATGAAGAAGAAAAGTCTCCTGAGCTTGCTGATATAAATATTTTGTCTAGAAAACTTCAAAACATGACAGAAATGGTTGCAAAGTTAGAAACAAAAGATTTAGAAACTCTACAGTCCAACGACCAAATTTTACCAAAAGGTCTGTCCCCTTTAGAAGAGTTATTTGATTTCAATGATGTGGCCAAGAAACCCAAACTGGAGCCTGTAGAAACTAAAGTTGAAGAGTGTAATATAGGCAATGAACAAAAACCAAAGATGATCAAACTGTCTAAAACTTTACCAGCTCGCATTAAACTCAAATATATAGAGTTGTTTAAAGAATTTTTTGATGTTTTTGCGTGGAGTTATGAGGATTTGAAATCCTATGACACTGAAATAATCTATTACAATATACCTCTCAAGGAAAGCCAAAAGCCATTTAAACAAAAACTGCGTAGAATAAACCCTGTTCAGATACCTTTGGTTGAGAAGGAAATCAAGAAAATGTATGAAGCTGGTATTATTGTCGTTATTAGATATTCTGAGTGGGTGTCTAATCTGGTGTTAGTTAGGAAGAAAATATGAGAGATTAGGCTTTGTATAGACTTTAGAGACTTAAACAAAGCTTCACTCAAAGACAACTACCCTTTACCCAAGATGGACCATATTTTACAAAGGGTAGTTGGTTCTAAGAGAATTTCTTTGCTTGATGGCTACTCAGGATACAATCAAATTTTAGTTCATCCTGATGATCAATTAAAGATAGCCTTTACTGCACCTTGGGGCACTTTCATGTATGTGAAAATGCCCTTTGGTCTAATGAATGTTGGTGCTACTTTTCAGAGAGCCATGGACATTGCATTCTCGGAAGAATTGGGCTACTTCATTATTATTTACCTTGATGATGTCACTATTTTTTCAAAGACAGATGAAGAGCACTTAGAACACTTGAGGAAGGTATTTGAGAAATGCAGAAAGTTTAGGATATCTTTAAACCCTAAGAAAACACTATTCGGTCTCCAAGAAGGTAAACTTCTTGGGCACATTATTTCAGAAGAGGGAATAAAGATAGACCCAAAGAGAATTGAGGCCATATTGCAAATCTCTCATCCTCGAAACATCAAAACTCCAATATTTCATTGGAAATATTAATTTCTTAATAAGGTTCATACCCAACTTGGCCGAGCTCCTTAGGAACATAACAAACATGCTGAAAAAGGAGCAAGGAATTAAATGGACCTTGGAAGCAAAGAATTCCTTTGAACTGGTTAAACAAGCATTAACTAAAACACCAGTTCTAATAAGTCCTGATTTCACAAAGGATTTTTGTATTTTTTCATTTGCATCAAAACATACAATAGTTGTTGTCCTTTTATAGAAAAATCCATAAGGACAAGAGCAACCTATTGCATTCTTTAGCAAGGCATTGAGAGATGCTCCTCTGAAGTATAACATTATGGAAAAACAAGCCTTTGCCTTATTCAAAGCTTTAAAAGACTTCGGAGTATACATTTTGCACTCCCACATCATTGCCTTTATCCCAAATTCAGTTGTGAAAGACATTCTAACACAGGACCCAGATGGTAAGAGAGGTAAGTGGATAGTTGTGATACTTGAATACGATTTAGAAATCAAGCCCACTAAACTCATCAAAGGCCAAGGTCTAGCCAGATTAATGGCTGAATCAAATTTTGAAGTTCTTGATATTAATATAATAAATGCTTTAGATGAACAAGAGGAATTGTCAACTCCCATTGTTGAAGATCATTTTATGAATTCCTCTTGTTATGCTGATATTCTATATGTTTTGCTTAATTTGAATACACCTCCTGGTTTATCAAAAATGAAGGCAAGGTTTCTAAAGTTAAAAGTTGTAAAATATTGCATTATAGATAAATGTCTTTATTGGAAAAATGCAAGTGGGTTATTACTTAATTGTTCGCCTAAGAATGATGCAGAGAAGGTTAAGCACGAATTCCATGAAGGAGAATGTGGAGGCCACCTCTACTGGAAGACTACAGCCAACAAAATCCTTAGAGCTAGTTACTATTGGCCCACACTCTTTCTAGATATACATAAAATTATTATTGCCTGTCATCAATGCAAACTTTTTGAAGGCAAAAGAAATTTTTTGCCCTTAACTCTGCATCCAATCACTGTTGAAGCTCCATTTCAACAGTGGAGACTTGACTTCATAGGAGAAATCCATCCACCCTCATATGCCCAACATAAATGGATTCTCACTGCAACAGACTACTTCACCAAGTGGATAGAAGCCATCCCTTCTAGGCAAGCCAATGACTCTATCATCATAAAATTCATTGAGACTCATATCCTCTCTAGATTTGGTTGTCCTAGGAAGATCATCACTGATAATGTAGCTGCATTTGGATCAAAGAATATGGTTGAGTTCTTTCACAAATATCAGATAACAATGGGTCATTCCACTGCTTATTACCCTCAAGGTAATGGGCTAGCAGAATCCTCAAACAAGAGTTTGGTGAACATAATCAAGAAGTTGCTGGAAGACAACAAGAAGTCTTGGCACACAAAGCTAGTGCATGCACTATGGGCTGATAGTTTGACATTAAATAAATCTATTGGAATGTCACCCTACCAGCTTGTGTATGGTACAGATGCAATTTTTCCAACCAGCCTTGGTGTGCCAGTTATGAAATTGATTCAAAAGGTGCAGTCTGAAGACAATGACATGATCAGAAGAATTAATCAAACCATTCATCTTCAGCAAACCAGAGAGGAGGTTTATTACAGAGCATTACAGAAGCAAGAGAGCATCAAGAAGCTTTTTGACAGAAGAACAAAGGCCATCAATTTCAATGTTGGGGACAAAGTGTTAAAGTGGGACTCAAGGAGAGAAGACAAGAGCAAGCATGGGAAATTTGATAACTTATGGCTTGGTCCTTATCTCATTCATTCTACTTCTGGCAACAATTCTTATTTATTACAAGAATTGAATGGAGCAAAACTGTCTGGGGGTCCTGTCAATGGCAGGATGCTCAAACATTACTTCTCTTGATCCTATCATGTTTGGAATCCTTTTTTATCTTTTTTTCTCATTATAAATATTTCATCCATCATTGCATTCAAAGTTAGAAAAATCAAAAATACAAAAAGAGTAAATTAAAGAAAAGAGGGCAAATTTTAAAAACAAGAAAGGTACAAGCCCCATACCAAAAAAGAGAAACAAAATCTGAAAGTGTGCAAGCTCAAATTCCACTCCTGAAAAACACACTTCTAATTATTCATACAGCTTAATCATGGCTAGTTAGTTTTAAATTTACTGCTGATAGGTTAGTGAATTCGATTTTCCAAACAGCTTAATCTTGGCTTATCAGTTAGGTAGATTAGGATAGAAAATTAAGGTTAAAACAAGCTCAAAATCTGAACCTCATTTTTCAAGAGAAGAATGACTCTACTCTGTTTTACTTTATGAGTCATAGAAAGAAGTAAGCAGGTTCTGATTTGTCCAAAATCTGAACCAAATAACAAAGAAAAAACAGCTCAAACAAACTCAAAAACAGAGCTGAAGAAAAAGAGAAGGTCATGCTCAGAAATTTCAGATCTTAAGCCTTCACCATTTTGATTCAATTTTCTGTAAAATAATTATCTATGTGCAGCTTGTTTTTTATGCCATGGATCAGCAACAAGTTAAACTGTTCAATCCTGACTTGTATGCTTTTAAATTTCTGTTTTATAAGTTAGAGAATAAAAATCTGTTAGACTGTTTAATCCTAACAGATAGTATATTAGGTAGAGAAGCTTTTGGACTCAACTGTTTAATCTGAGTTCATGGAGAGATAAGAAGTAGACTTAGATTAGTTTTTTTTTTCTTTCAAAAGATAAAATGTTTGTAAAAGAGTTTTCCAGTCCAAGTGCACTCTGAAAGAAGAAAAAATGTTAGATCAGTAGGATTGGGTAGGTAGAAAGCTTGTTTTGATGAAGTTCCATTGTTTTTTTTCATGGCTGCTAACATTTTCAAAACAGAAGAAAATCATCCAAGTAAGGAAGGTTGCAGCCCAATGGATGAGGCACTGATCAGCCCCCAGAGAATACAAGTCTGAAGTTCTTGATGCCTTCAAGAAGGCACCATCCCCATGTGGAGCCACTGTTAGCCACCTATAAAATTTGTCATATCAAATGGTGGCTAAATCATTTTTGAAGCCTTCAAGAAACAAGTTTCATTACCAAATTGTTGATTCTTGAACTCTTGTGAAGACATCATGTCCTTTGATTAATCTTCACTATTGTTTCCCTCTTAAAACTTTGAAATTCTCCTGTTTTCCCTGAAGAAGAAGACTGCTGAAAACTCCATTTTTTATCATTTCACTCCTTTCACTTCAAAATTAACCTCCATTTTATTCCCTTTTTCCTCATAACTTTCCTCTATTTTCCATTTTTTCCCATTTTCCCTTCACAAAATCCCTTTTATAAGGTTTAAAACTCATTTTTGAACCTTATCGAAACCCCCAAATCCATTAAAAATCCTTGAAAAAATCATAAAAAACACACTTTTTGTATTACAGGCCTAAGCCCCTTTTGGCTAAGTCGTAAAACCTCTTCCCCTCCATGCGACTTGGTGCTGAAACCAAGCGCTTATCGCATCGGAACAATCGGAGAGCGCAAGTATTTTTGTTTTATGAAACCTCCGATCCAATTAACCCTCTTATATATAAGCCCCGATCCCTTTGCCGCTTCATATAACCCAAGAGCCCGCATTCGGGCACTTAAACTTATGAATAAACCCTTCCCGATCATATTTTCCCTTTGTAAAATCATCAAAATCCACTTTCCTATGTTTATATTAAAACCCGCCGGTTCCATGTTTTTAATGAAAAGGATCGTTGATTTTTTTCCCCAATCGACGGTCAATACAGTCTTGCATCAGAAAAATTGACGAGCGCAACTCTTTTGTTACATATAAACTTCCGATGTCGATTGGCACTTTTACATATATCCACCGGCCCCACAATCAGGTGCCAAACCTCATATGAAAAACCCTCCCCGAAGCCATTTCCCTTTGTGTTTTATTTTAAAACCCATTTTTCGTAAATATAATGTGACCCGCCGTTCACTGGTCGGACCGAACCCCCACCGTTTATTTTTAACCAATGAAACGGCCAGCGCCATCTCGCATCGAAGATTTCCATTGGCGCATTTTATTATTTTATTACCCCCCCTCTGATTGGCTACCTCTGATTCATCCTCCACCGTCAATCTAATCCTCAGATCGACAGCCCACAATCAATCACATTGGCGCCCATTCTATTTTTCCCCCGCCGATTGCAGACCTCCGATTACATCTGGGCCATCCACCTGTCAAGATCCGACGGTCTAAATTGCACCCCTCGACCTTTGTTAAAATTATGAAGCCCCCCTTTATAATGTTTTTCAGGGAAATCTCAGTTGTTTATCTCTGCAGATCAACGACCCATACTGACCCATTCTTCGCTTCTTATATTGTTTCATTAGCCCCAAAGATCAATCTGAGTCGTCCATTCCTTGATCCAACAGCCCAGATTTACCCCGACATGCCCAATTCTTTTGGGTCCTACCCCTTCCAAGATTCGATCTCCGGCGTTCATTTTTTGATCCAACGGCTCAGATTAAAACCACTTGTCCCTGCCCCCACCTGTTATCGCACGCACATCTATCTGTTATCGCGCTCTTTCCACGACCGTCAGATCTAAGACCCCAAATCTGATGGCTAACGCACATTTTCACGTAAATTTATGCCTGGAAGTTAATTCTCAGAAATCACGCGATATGTGCGGTTTTGAAATGCCACATGTCACCCTCCGATGCATATCACATTCAAAAATCTAAAACCGCCCATCCGCCTTTTCACAGCGCGATACTGTTGGTTTCTCAAGCTAAAACCGCTTTCCCCTTTTTTATTGTATTTCATCGTGTTCGCTCCCCGCCATTGATCTCTGCAGATCAACGGCTCACATTCAATCTGATCATTACACTATCGCCCTCCGCCTTCTCCAAGGGACTTCATTGATCAACCACAACCATTGATCTCTGAGGCCAAACTAATCCAACGGCCCAGGATCATTTGGAAACCCCAATTTCCCTTTCAAAACATTTTTCCTTCCCAAAGGTTTTTAACCCCATTTCTTTGTATTTTCCGCCATTTCATAATATATGTGACCCCTTCACATTGTGTTTCCCTGATTGATCTCAACTGTCGATCAACACAGATCTACGGCCCAGACTTAATCTCCCACCGTTTGATTCCAACCGCCTCCCTTTTAATCTCTGCAAGCAATCCTCGTCATTGGATGCTTTCATCCAATGGCTATGACCTAAGCGCAACCTCCAAAGTAGTCTGACCCAAATTACGCAGGATTTTCTTAATATTTTTTGGTTTGTGCAGGTTTCAAAGGCTTTTCAAGTGTTTTAAAATAAAAATAAAATTCGAGGATGACGATCCTCCAGGCTTTCATTCATCCAAAATCATCCATCTACAGGGTTCAAAATCATGTTTTATCGTTGCCTCATGAGAACTGATAACATTATAAAAGTCCCTGTAGCACCTGCACATCAACAAGACACAATAAAGCATAAATGAACAGAGAGTATCAGTGTTAAAAATTCATTCAAACCAGAGATGAAGAAGCAAAGATGGTTTACACAGTTTGGGTGGATTACGGCTAAAAATCGACAATTAAAAGCCTAATCCACTAAATCAAACACAGTTAAAGAACAGAGGACAAGATTTAGGCCTAATTATGCCTAACACAGAGATCAGAAGCTAATTAGTCATGTTTAGGTCAAAACAAAAATATCTACCAGACCGAGAAAGCCTCCACTGCCACATCAGAGGCTAATTGATTCCTCTCAGCTACCAAAGCCACCTGTAGCCTCAAAACATTCAACAAAGGTCCGAGTAATGACCAGAACAGAAGATATTTTCCCCAATACAGCACAACAGTTATTTCGGGCCAAGAGACTTATTGCTAAAATATCAGCAGAGTTATTACAACATGACACAGAGCCTTAAAGTCAACAAAAGCTTCCCAGCAAGCTTAAAATTTAATGTAAACCAGTTAATACAGGAAAATATATGTAATCTTCTCCATTGGGCCCCTTAAAGGCCAAGAAGCTTTAACTGTATTAATTGAACCCATAGATCTTTTCTCTCATTCAACCTCCTCATTTTTCTATAAAATCTTCTTGAGGAGCTCATTGTAAAGGGTTGGTTGCAGAACTTTGAAATATACTTGTGCTTGAAACCTTCTACATAGTGTTCAGAGGCTCTTAAAACTCTGTTTGTAGTCAAATAAGTTAGGCTGAGAAGTGAAGATGATTTCTGAACTAAAACATTGGACTTGAAGAATGTAACTGGATTGACATCAATATACAAGCTGTTTCTTGGGATCCTAGTCTATATCACTGGTGAAGTGCTTCTTTCTGTGTTATTGTTTTCCTTTCATTTATGCCATTTTGTCTATTATTCTCTGATAAAGAATGGCAAGCATAGAGTTAGGATTTACTGTTTACAGTACCCTTCTCTAACTGATAATCTTTATCTCAATGTTTTCCTCTAAATTGTTTATTTAAGAATGATTCAATACAGTTCAAGCAGTTAGGAATGTTGGCGTTCCCTCGTCCTACTGTTTACTTTAAACATTGTTCTTGAATGTTATTTTCATTATTTTCTTAGTAAATTTAGACTAGAAAAGTGATGGTGTGCCCTGTTTTCTAGCTTCTTTCTCCAAAGGTAGTTCTGAAATTTTCCCTAAGTGTATGCTGAAAGTAGTCTAGATTTAAAAGTATCTTATCTGATCTTAGGCTGCACTTTGTCTATCTTATTTGTTTTTCATCCTTTCTGAAGGTAATTATATGGATTACTGGATTTTTGTTCTATTGAGTTAGCTTTAATACGAACTTTCCCAAAGAGGTTTATGGTTAGCCCTGCCCTCTGGTTGGTTTAAAATAGTTACTTAAAGGCTTTTCTTGTTTGGACAGACTGATAAATCCTAGTTGAAATTATTGTCTGTTTCCACCCCTTCAACAAGTTTATTGTTTCCATTCCATCATTTAGTCTCAATGATATTGTGATATAGATGACTTGCCCCTTGGACCACTCTTGAAATTGTTGCACAATTAAACCCTTTTATGACTCCATAGCCCAATGGACTAAAAACCAGCGTTATATCTATCTAATCAGCCAAAGTTTGTCTTGATTGCTTGCAACTTCACACCTTTGCAAATCTTTCCATTTAGGAATTTCCACTCAACTAAAAATCATGCTCAACCATCCAAAAACAAACAAAACCCTTGTTCTTAATAACCAGCCTAATATCATACCCAAAAAAGCCTTAAAAGATAAATCAATCTTTGCACTTTATCGAGAGATCCCTCTCTGGATTCAGGAGGGCTAGATCCTATAATCCCAAAGTGGTTCAAGTGTTCTCTCTGAATTTTTGGTCTTACCAATCTGCTGAAATTACAGACAGCCAACAAGATGAACAGAACCAACGGTCAAGATCGCTTGTTGGGTCAGATGGGGAGGCGGTGGATAAATGGTGGCGAAGATTAAGTCGAGATTGATCGGGAAAATATAATGTAGAGGGGCAACATTATAATAAAATGGAAGAATTTTCAAAGGAAATTGGTCGAAAACCTTTGGAGGAAGGAACAAAGAGTTAAATGAAAATTTGGGGTTTCGAAATAATTTTGGGCCGTCGAATGAGATCAGCAACCAGAGATCAACGGCGGAGGTTTATCTACGAAGTCCTTTGGAGGATGGGTGAAGGGGGATGGTTTAATGGTTGGATTAAACTGGGACCATTAGATCTCAGAGATCAATGGTGGAGATTAAAATTGAGGGGATGTAACGTAAATGGGGTAAGGTGGTTTCGGTGATCAAAACCGCTGGTGTCGCGCGGTGAAAAGAGGGAAATGTGGTTTTGCCTTTTGGAACACGATATGCGTTAGCGACCGACACGTGGCTTTTTAAAACCATCCATATCGCGTAATTTTAAAACATTAACCTCTGGACTCAAAAAAACGTGAAACCGCACGCTGGCCATTAGATATGGGGCATTAGATCGGACGGTCGTGAGGAGAGCGCGATGGAGATAAGATGCACGGGAAAAAAAAGGTGGGGCAGGGTCAAGGTGGTTTTAATCTTGACTGTTGGATCAAGGAATGAATGGCTCAAATTGATTAATGAGGGCGGTAGGTCTTAAATGAGTTGGGCCTACCAGGTTAAATATGGACCGTTAGATCTTCAGTATCAACGACCCAGATTCAATATTTGGGGCTAATGAAATGGAAAATGAGGCAGGGGTCAGGTGGAGAAAGGGTGATTGTGGACCATTGATCTACAGAGATCAACGACGGATCTCCACCGAATGACTTTAAACAGCAGATTTTATGAAAATAGCCAAGGGTTTCAATTTTTAATCTGGGTCGTCGGATCTATGAAATGGATGGCCCAGATCAAATAGTGAGATCGCCAATTGGCGGGGGAGAGAGGAAAGGCGTAATTGGTTTTTTGCGATGTGATTGGATTGGAGTCGTTGATCTTAGAACCAGATCAACGGCGGAGATTAAGTCATGGATGCCAAAGGTGGGTATGCGGGCTTTGGGACAGGGCAATGTAGACCGTCAGATCTGGGTATGGCGGAACAGATCGACGGTTGGGAAACCATCGCAAGGTCGCCAATCGGAGGGGGCAATAAACATATTTAAATGCATCAATGAAAAACTCCTATGCGATGTGTCGACGGCCATTGATCTTGCGGAGATCGATGGTGGAGATGTATTTTTTTAAAAATATCATCGAGTTTATGAAAAACAAAGGAAACAAAGGGTTTGGACATGTTTTTAGTGTTTTTAGCACCCGATTTTAGGACTATGGTTTGTGAAGAAACGAAGGGATCGGGGGTTTCAAAAATAAAAGGGGCCAATCGCAATCGTAGGAAAAGGAAGGCAAATAACAAAGGTTGGCATGTTTGTTTGCGATGCGATTGACCAATGATCATTGAAAGGTTCAGATCAACGGTCAATTTTCATCAAAACTTTGAACTATCAGACTTATTAAAACATAGTGGAAAGTCGGATTTTCATAAAATACAAGGGAGGAAAAAGGTTTTTACGAGTTAGAAGAGGAGTTTTAGGCCCTTAGCGTCTGGTTGCGAGGCTGTCTATCCTATGAGAAGCAGGGATTTTGAAAGTTAAGCCCTCGATGGCTAAAATTATATGTAATGAAATATAAGCGTTCCTTAGGCTAAAAACAAAGTTTTTAAACCAACTGGGGGGTTCCGATAGGGGAAAAAAGGATTCTTAAAACAAATGGAAGGAAACCAAATGCTTTAAAAAGGGTCTTGAAGTGATTTTGAAGGTTCAAGTGAGGAAAGTGGAGGGATTTATGAGGAGAAGGGGATGAAAAATGAAGGTCAATTATGAGTGTTTGTAGGGGTAATAATGATGGAAAATGGAGTTTTTCAACAATCTTTTCTTCAGGAAAATAGCAGATTCTTCAGGTTTATGAGGGAAACAACAGTGAAGATTAACTCAGGGAAAAAAATAATATCATGAGACTTCAAAAGATGATAGGTTTTGAAAGGAAACTATCTCTTGAAGGCTTGAAGACAAAATTCTAGCCACCTCTTGGTATAACAAAATTTATAGGTGGCTAACATTCCACTAGTGCCAAATTAATTATGTCAGTCGTGTTGGTTGCGGGGAGGATTTTGAAACAAGAAATCTGCCATCTCAATGGATAATTTCCAAAATTACTCTGGTGAAATCTCCTAAAATTCCTTTTAAACATATTTTGCAGGTTTTTTCCTCATAAATGTCTATTGAAAGGAAAGAATGAGGCCACAAGGGTGAATATCACCAAGCACTACAAGAAACAAATTGCGTATATGCATTGCTCAATTATGATTTGTTGATTTTTTTCCAAACATCAGGGCTGAGAGCTCAACCGGAGCTGCTCCAATATTTGATTGGTTTATGGGATGTGGATTGAAAAATATTTATCATCGGGGACCAGGATTTGGAAGTATATGTGATGGAAATCTATTTCATTATTGGTTTTTCCATGAGAGGGGATAAAACCAACTCTCTGGAGCTCGCGCAGGGGGTGAGAGTATCAGCATGCTCATCCATAGACACTATCCTGGGGCTCAAAAAACTGAGAGTGGGAAGATAGATATGTCTTCCATCAGAGTGCTTCCCTTGCGCACAATTCTTCATTTCATAAGTAGAGTGGCAGGAGCCCAAGTGTTGCATGAGGTAACAAAATCTTAGTTCTAGTACGCGGTGGACTGTCTATCCCCAACGATGTTTAACTTGTGCAAGGGGTTAATGGTCAATATGAAGAGATAGTTAACCAAGTGCAAGAGAGGGTGATTGAAATAATTCGGGTACGGGTCCATCTTGGTGGCCTTCGTCTTGGAGATAGCACCATTGTTTCAGTACCAGTGGCTGGAGATCCAAGATCCATCCCCAAGGGACCTGAGGCTGATGATATGGTGTGAGATCATGCCCAGATAGGGTGGGGGCCAACAGATGCATTTCCCGATAGCATTTTTCAGTTGGTTGCGTTGTCAACTCATCGTGGTTGAATACTTTGCATACGTCTGCATCGACTTCAGAGGAGATCCAGATCTTCCTATTCCACCTAGCACACAGTGGACTGATGCGGGTAAAAATTGTTTTTTTAACATATTTTACTTTTTGAATGTTTTTGGTATGTATTCTGAAACGTAAAATTATGATGTTTTATAGATATGGGTCCTCAGATACCACCCAGTATGTCACTGATTGCGTGGAGGGTAGCCCACCCAGTAGAGGATGCTCCTCATGAGGAGGGATCAGATACATTAGTTGAGTTAGAGCGGAACCCAGTTTTCCTTACGAGAGGCATCCCAGAGTATTCTACCTTTGATGAAATTCCTCTATGCCTCCGAAGGCATACAGTCAGGGTTCCAGGAAGACCACGTCGATTACTCTGGCGAGTGATTCGAGCAGTCACCTACTACCATGAGCATCATGTGGGAAGATAGCAACCCTGTTTTTAAATTTTTTGTACTGATGTAGGCTCGAAGAGCCATTTTTGTAACATAACAGATATTTTTTGAAATTTTGGATGTAACACACTTGACAGACCCGATATATATATATATATATATATGCATGTTTCTACAGCTACTTGTGCATCATAATGATGTCTTCGTTTTTTACATATTGCGCAAATGTCTATCTAATACATAATTTTATAATGTACGTGTTAATGTGTTTAAACGTATTGGAATATGTTGATATGTAATAAAATAAAATAAAAAAAATATAATAATCGAACACGCAAATACATATGCAAAACTTGAGGATTTCGCACAAAATAATATCCATTTAATTGTAACACAACGAGTTGGGAGTCTAACTTAACAACCAAATCTCTAATCCTAAGATCAATGGCATCTTATAATATCTAGATCATAGATTTTGCATCTATTTATTGACCTTGATCTTTCACTTCTTTGCAGGTTGTCCCTAAGATGAGTCTTGATTTAGACTCGAAACATAGACTAAAAATGACGACTGTGGATATTCCGAGTTTTACATCTGAAAAACTACACCACAGAAACCTCCAATATAATATTGTTAGTTGTTTAACCCAAACAAATACCTTGTAAATTAATCAACTCGCCATCAGGGGAAAAGAGCGACCATGTTGCGGAAGACAGGTTTCATGTGCTATGGCAAGCGCCATCAGAAAAACCGACGTAATGATTCAAAGACATCTGCAAACCAAGTGGAACACAAGGTGATAAAATAAAACATGTCTGCAAAGCAAACGATCACACCAAAAATCAAATCAAAGCACACTAATGAATAAAACACTAATGTAAAAAGTATCACACTTATGATTAAGCACAATATTTTTTCAGATAGAGTTCAAGAATGAACTCAGATGACCTATTTTTTTCATGATTAACATAAATAAAACCATGGTTCTACCATTGATGCTGCGTGTAGGAATTACCTCAGCCAATTTTGTGAGAAAATTCACAGCAGCAGTGAAGTGCCCATGCCCCCTGGCCAAGTTGTTTGGTCAATTTAGTGTGTCCTAAATTGCTGCATTTAATTTGTCAATCCGGGAATCGTAAGCTGATGAAGTGCGGCGCACTATATGTGCAAGATAACCTATTTCTTAACTTTTTGTCGTTTTTGATTTTCTAAGATGAAATGGAAATTCTAAAATGAAAACAAGTATGGTTATGTTTGTTCAAGGAAATGATATCCTCTATAATGATTTACCAACTTGAAACTTAAAAAGGAATTTGAAAATTACAATGACAAAACTTGAAAGGAAATGAAAATGTGTTGCTGAAATGAAAAGGTGCTGCTAGTCTAATAAATCAAAACAATGAACTAGTGAGCATGAAACCAAACTATTCTGTCATTGCCTAAACACAAAAATAAGTTAAAAGGTCAAGGCAACCAAAAGTTGCAATAGCCAACGAATTTAATTTACATCAACTTGTCTTCTGATCCCTCATCATTAGTCCAACTATGATTTTCGGAAGTAACCATAAACAACTTGAGTAACTGATATCTAACTTGCAGAAGGTAAACTAATATCAAACCATACATTCATAATTCAATCCCTCACCATCAGTCCAGCTGTGGCTTTCAGAGGTAACTGAAGATGTCATGCACAATTTAATATATCTAAATTTGTAGAAAGGAAACTAATACCAAACTACACATTTCATAATACAATCCCTCACCATCAGTCCAGCTGTGGCTTTCGGAGGCAACTGAAGATGTTATGAGCAGTTTAATATATCTAAATTTGCAGAAAGAAAACTAATACCAAACTACACATTTCATAATACAATCCCTCACCATCAGTCCAGCTGTGGCTTTCGGAGGCAACTGAAGATGTTATGAGCAGTTTAATATATCTAAATTTAACTACTGAAGCAAATGAGCAAAACTGAATTAAACAAAGCAGTACTGAAATTAAACAGAAACTAAGAAAAGAAAATTAGCAGCAGAACAATGTTAATTCCATGTCATTAGTCAAAAAGCTATGAAAATGCCCGGGCTGCCTATCTATAACCTGAAACAAGAACACTGATCAGTGATTAATAACATAAAACATGAAAGACAGAAGTGAAATGGAAAGCATAAAAGTTTATAAACAGAAATGAAGCATATGTATCATGAAAAATGTAATGTATAAACATGTGAATGGATTATGGCACAATGAGCTTTAAAGAAATGAAATAAGAACTATACACTAATGCAAAAAACCTTAGCTGAGCAGGGGCCCTCTACACCAGCCTTGGCAACGATCTTCAAGTACGAATTAAGTTGGAAAACAGAGTCTTCTTATATTAAAATGCAGTCATAACAGTATGGTAGTATTACGGCTCAAAGGCAGCGTAATTACATTACAGAGCAGACTAATAAAAGATAACAGAGACTAATCGAGACTAACTCTATATGCGTATGCAAACGCGTTATATATAACAAAAGAAATATAATTGTCTCCTAAAGTTTATGCTGGTGGAGAACACGTAGACCATTACGTCCACGGATCTAGGATCATGGCCATGTTGGAAAGTAAATCTATGAGGAGTGGATGCTTGAATTCGGCTATGGAGCCATGTACAGATGTCGACTTGTCCTCCGCAAGCTCAGAAACGGCCATATGAACCTTTACGTGACACGGAACAGAGTCCTGTCACCGTAAGACTCTATGGTTGACTTCCATGTGGACGCCTTTGACCGCGGCTTCTTTAGATGAGTTTGTTCGAACCAATAGGACACGAACCATGTCCACATCATTCCTGACTTGCCCATGTGGCTCGTTTTCCCTGTAGACACCTGTAACATAGAGTTTCACAAAATAGCTGCGGAAAGTTGCAGCAGCTGCGGAAAGTGGCAAGATTCCGCAGCTAAATGAACAAAATCTAAATCAAACAACAGACACAAAAATATAGTTAAAAACCATGTTAGATACTCTTTTGCAATTAACATACAATGCTATTGACAACTTGGGAGGCTCAGGTGAGTGAAAAAGGTATAGAAAAGTGTATGGAAAAGATGCAGAATTGAGACTCAACATACCCCCATTGTGAAGGTGTTGCATGTCCTCATGCAACCAAAATTTTGATATTCCTTCCTTAGTTCATATGCCTTGACACTTCAGCCAGCACGTCTAATCCTCTCCTCCTCTTCCTTGGTGCTGCCAACATTCTGGGTTTCTTCATTAAGCACCTAAATTTGATATTAACCAGTGCTCTGCTCAACTTCTGACATTTCCTTTTCAATTTCTTGTTCTTCTTCTGCCATATTCCCAGATGTAGCATGGTATTATCATGGATGATTTTGTCCAGTTTGCCTTGTTCTTTCAATGTCTCATTTTCATTTTTGATGTGTCGATTTAAAAGCTCTAGCTCAAAGATTTCCTGTTTTAGTGATTGGACTAAATCATCCTGTACTGTATGAGGCTGAATGGACGAAGTACTGGGACCTGTAGCTGCTTTTTCCAAAGATTCTATATAGTCATATACTTCTTGCTGCTTGGGGTCTATTTCAGGTGTCATTTTTATTGGGTTGTCCCCAAAATGCCGTGAAGGAGAGTTATCTTCAAAATCTGGCTGAGAAGGGCTCACATCAACATCTTGCTGAGAATGGGATGGACTATGTTCAATGTCTGACTGAGAATGAAATGAACCGGGTTCACTAAACCAGATGGACCATGATGGTGAGATTTGATTGATGTTTCTCTCCCAAATCAATGAAATGAGGGACCCTTCATTTTACGTTTTCCTCAATTCCCCTTAGTCTGTTGCCTCTTCTCACTATTTGTGGTCTTTCTCTTACTGTTTTTGTTTCCTTTCTCTGTCTTCTTGGCCATAGAGGACTGTTTTTGAAGATAAACTAGTCTTTCAGATAACACTTGATTATCTTCTTCTTCAGAAGAAGGAGTTTTATGTATAGCCTCAATAGTTTTTCTCTCTTTTGGTATTATTGGCTTCTTACCCTTGATTTCTTTCTTCTTCCTCTTTGACAGTCTCTCTTTCCTATCAGTTCTTTCAATTGTAGTAGTAGGAGTATTTTGAATTTCATCAATTGTTCTTTTTCTCCTACTTCTTCTTGCTGTGCTACCTTCAGGAATTTCTTGAGTAGGAGTAATTTGGGTTTCATCATTTATTCTTTTTCTTCTACTCCTTCTTGTTGTACTACCTTCAGGAATTTCCTGAGGTTCCTCAAAGAATTTTCTAACCAAAAATTGTTCCCATGTGTCTTTCTTTTCCTTTAACTCCTTTTCAATCAAAATTTTTACAAGGCCGTGGTGATATAGATGGGGTTCTACATCTCCTAAATGCTTCTGAACAGTCACGGACATTTTCTTCAAACTATTGAATAGAAAATATGGGAGATTGAGAGTTTGATTATCTATAAAATTCATCAGTAACCTGGTATGGTACATATACATGGACCCAAAACGGCCTTCACATGTAATGAATTTCTGAACAACTAGCAGTAAAGTAGCCCATTCTTCTTTCAATGCATGCACAGGAATTCCTCTTTTAAAAACAGTTATGTCCATACCTTGGTTTCGTAAGATTGTTCTCCATGCTTCATCACTGATGCTTTTATTTTTAAACCAACGCTCACCCTCCTGAAGAAGTTCCGTGGCAGATGCTATAGATGCTTCATTGACCGCAAACTTAAGGTCTCCAATCTCTACTTCCAAGCCATTAAACGACCTTGCGAATGCCTTCGTCACTTCTTTATGATAACCTCTGAATTTCTGGATAAACCACAACCAATTTGCTTTCTTCAATATATCCTTTATTTGCAGATATCCCTCCATAAACTTAGGTCCTTCCGGTTCTGCTCTTAGCAATTTACCCATTTTCTTTCTGCTCTTCACAAATTTGCCTGCGTGAGGGTTGAATGGAAGTAGAACGGCTAAATACACAGGAACGAGCACAATGGTTGTAGGAATATATCAGAGAAGTGGGTTTACAGACTATAGCGAAATAGGGAACGAAATGGAGTGAACAGAACAAAGAAGGGTTTTCGTGAGCACGACAGAGAGCACGACAGAGATATGGCTGTGAGATTAACAGAGTATAACACATCCGGCAGCGTTTTGAAATTTGGTGGCTGCGAAATAAATGTGAGCACGTTTCAACAACGGTTATGGATTTATGCGGCTGTAAGAGTCCGTGGTCAAATCAAATACGTCTCATTGTCACCGGTGGAATATTGGAACATGAGTGAAGATCGGGGGTTTAATGATGGAACCGTTTGAGAATGAATGCGAGAGGATAATATGGAGATCGTGAAAGGTTACGGGAGTTGTCAATATAATCATTGCACATAATGGATGGAGCTTATGGTTCAGAACTATATAAAAATGTGTTTTTCAATGCTATTTGAAATAAATTTTATTCATACCTTTGGAATCTTTGCCTTTTCCCTTGGTCTTCAACTAATTGCTCTTCATTGGTGTCTTGAATGCTCCATATCTTCATTTTTTATCCTCTCACCTGCATTTTATTTCATGATTATGGAAATAACATCTGACTGTACATTCTTTTGAAAACAGAGTTGTAGCTGCGGAATCTGCTTCTGGCTGCGAAAACTGGAGTCAGCTGCGGAAACAGATGTCAGCTGCGGAAACTGACACAGCTATTATTTGGATGAATGGAGATGAACAGATGACAAATGACCAGATGGAAATGGTCATGAAAAAGAATTTTATTGATGAAATGGAATGAAATGAAGTGGGATGGAGTGAAATGAGGTGAAATGAAATGGAATGAAGTGGAATGGAATGGAGTGGGTGGTGACAAAACTTATGAAATGAAAGAGAGATTTTTTTTTTTTGGAAAATATAGAGTGTCAGGTGTTCCTAATTTTCACCCTATATTTTCTGTATAAGACTGCCAATCAATGATTGGTTTTCAGGCTTATATATATATATTTTTTTATTTTTTTTTAACTGAAAAGAACAAAAGCTAGGCTGGTGGAGAAGAAGAATTCTTCTGTACCAGCCTGATTGCAGAACTTTCTTGAAACATTTTGACAAAATCCTCTTTTGAGAGTAGCTTATGATAAACTTTCAATCTATGGCCATTCACAATAAGAGGAGTTTGAAACTCATCAATGGTCTTGATTCTTACCGCTCCATTGCTAAAGATCTTGTCAATCTCATATGGTCCAAGCCAATGAGTCTGAAATTTTCCTTGGAAATATTTAAACTTGGAATCAAATAACAATGCCCAATCTCCTTCTTGAAACTTCTTCTCTTTGATGTACTTTTCATGCCATTTAGCTCTTTGATATTGAACTAGATCAGTTCTTAAAATTGCTTCTTGTCTGATCTTTTCATGCCATTTAGCTCTTTGATATTGAACTAGATCAGTTCTTAAAATTGCTTCTTGTCTGATCTCATCTAGCTCATTCAACTACTCCATTCTATGCTTTTGGGCTTCTGATAAGTCCATCCCCAACTGAACTGCTATCTTGAAGGTCTTAACTTGGAACTCAATGGGGAGCAAGACTTCTTTCCCATAAACAAGTTCATAGGGAGAATGTCCTGTTGTATTTCTCCATGTAGTTCTGTAGGCCCACAAGGCTTCAGGAAGCCCTTCTGCCCAATCTCTTCTATGTAGATGAACAGTTTTGGTGATGATACTTTCAAGAACTTTATTTGTGGACTCCACTTGACCATTTTCTTGCGGATGGTAAGGAGTAGATCTTCTGTGCTTGATTTTGTATTCTTCCATCAACTTCTCCACCAATTTGGATGTGAATTGGCTCCCCTGATCTGTCACAATTTCTCTTGGAACACCAAAGCGAGTAAAAATGTCCTCATAAAGAAAATGAACAACTGAATTTTCAGTAGCAGATACTAATGCTTTGGCTTCTACCCATTTAGTAACATAATCAGTACAAACCAATATATACTTCTTTTGCTTGGATGGTGGATTAATAGGTCCAATGAAATCTAAAGCCCCATTTTTCAAAAAAGGGTTCAATGAGTACTGTGTTTGGGTGGCATTTCATTTTGAAAGGTGAGTTTCCCTACTCTTTGGCGGTATCACACCTTTTGACATATTGTTTTGCATCTTTGAAGAAGGGAAGGCCAATAATATCCCAAATAAAGGATTTTATAAGCTGTCCTTTTTATTACGCAAAGTGTGATAGCATGGTTCATCATGACATTACCTTGAGAATATCGAGCATTTCATCTTCACTGACCCATCTTCGATCAGATCTGGCCACATTTTTAAACAATTCATTAGAAATCCATGAATATTTGAACTCTCTGATAATTTTTTCGTTTTTTTCTCTTGGAAATAAATGTGAAGGTAGTTTCCATAATAAATAGTTAGCAATATACGCACTTACCAAAGAAATTCAATAGTTCTTACAGTATTCATCGAAACTTATCTTTGGAGAATCTTCTTTAGTATTCTGAATCCTAGACAAGAAATCGACTCTTTGTATTGTTTTCTGGGTATATCCAACACGATAATATTGAATTCTTGCAAAGAAAGTAAAAGCCATCTTGTCACTACGCTAAATTTAACGAGTTTGTTCATTAAATATCTAATTTAAGAATGAGTCGGTATGAATAAAAGTTTCATAACTTTGTTATGTAATGTCTAAACTTATTAATTGCATGAACAACGAGATAAAAACTCTTTTTTCGGTCACAGTGATTCAACTCTGTGGGAGTCAAATCACTTCTTGGTGTAATAAATGGCATAAGGAAGCTAAATCTTTTATAACCATTCCTAGAAGTACGTATAAAACATCAGTAGAAATATGGAAAGGAAGTTTCAATTTGGTCCTCTCAAGATAGGTGCTTCAGATGTTTTATTTTCAAAGTTTCAAAAGTGATTGACAATCGGGATCCCATTTAAATTCTGAGTCTTTGCTTAAGCAATTTGAAGAGTGTAGATATTTAGTGAAGTTTTCTATAAATCTTCTATAAACATTTGATGAAATCCTAGAAAACTTCTAACATCTTTTTGACAATTTGGAATAAGCAACTTGGAGATGACTTCAACTTTTGATCTATCCTTGTAATCCCATCTCCTGAAATATGATGTCCTAAAACAATCACTTCGATTAAACATCATAAAAGCATTTTTCATGGCTTAATGAAAGGTTTGTTTCTTTACATCTTTTGAGAACTTTTTCCAGACCTTTCTATGCCTCTTCAAATGAATTACCATAAACTGTAAAATCATCCATATAAACCTCTTCACAATCATGGATTAGATCGGAAAAAAATTCTAAATCTTTCTTTGAATGTTCTTTGGTGCATTACATAACCCAAAAGGCACTCGGTAGGAAAAAGTTCCCCATGGACAAGTAAATGTGGTCTTATCTTGATCTTGAGTGCTACATGTGTATTTGATTGTAGCCACTAAAACCATCCAAATATAGAAAATACTTTTTACTGCTAATGTATCTAATACCACGATCAATAAAAGTCAAAGAAAGTGATCCTTCAAAGTTGCTTTGTTCAATTCCCTGTAATCAATGCATACCCTCCATTTACCATTATTTTTAGGTACTATAACCAAAAGGAGAAACCCATCGTATACGAAGTGGATAAATGAAGTTTACATTAGAAAGTTTTTGGAGCTACTTCTTCACTATCTCCCTAAGATTTGGATTCATCCTTCTTTGGGGATTTATGTGATTGGTCTCTTTGTTTTTCCTCAATATAGATATGATGGATGCAAGTCTTGGGATCAATACCAACCATGTCGGTATACTCGCATGCAAATGCGGTAGAATGTTTTTGCAAAGATTACGGTTAAAGTTTCTTCACATTGTGACTTCTCCAAATGTTTGTTGATATTCAATGTTTTTTACGGAAAAATCTCAATAGAAAAATTGCAAACTCTTCCATAGGAATAAAGAGACATGTTGTCTTGATGATAAATATTCTATGTCGGATTCCAATGAGAATTGTGTGGGGTCATATTCGAAGATGTGTAAAATTTTCTAATGTGTTCGAAATTTGACTATCCTCAACGATTTCAGAAATGGTAAAACGGGTTGTATAATGTCCTCATCTTCGACCCCATGTCATTGTCTCTGTATGTGATTGCTCTTGCGGAAGTAAATTGAATTTCTTTGTCGAATTACCATTAGAAATGTACATGTCTGCGAGATCTACAACTAATAAAAGCATGGTGCTGTTTTAGCCAAGGTCTTTCCTGAATAATTGGATGTCCTCCTAGATTACTCTTGGGAGTCAAAATCATAAAGTCTACGGATATTCCCAAGATCTAAAGAAGGCGAAATATCTAATACACCATACGGTTTAATAATGATCATTCATGAGATTTGCGGTAAAATGGGTGTAAAGAGAATTAAGGAAGTTTCTAAACTGTTCCAAGTCTTGTCTACTCATAATGTTGATAGCGACCCCTAAGTCAATCAATGTGTTTGGAATTTCTATCCATTTATATGTGTCTTGACAATTGGACTTCCTGGATCCACATATACACATGGTAATTTTTCCCATCATAATGTTTAAATCTTTCCTACCGAGTGAATTCTTCTTGTGTCTTTTAGTTTCCCTTCCTGGTCTTTTGAAACTCGGCCTCCTTTCATAGTTTTTGTTCAAATAGAATTTCTCGAATGGCTTGTAGCGATGGAATCTTGAAATACAAACATTCTTCAATTCATCTAGAAAGTCATAGTTAGGCAACAAGATTTGTTTTTCCACCTTATCAATTTGTAGTCTTTCGGAAAAGGAGGTGTAGATGAAAGTACGAGGTTGCTCAACTGGGAGTTGTAGGTGTACTTTTTCTTTTTTCTTTTTGCATGCTTGAATTTTGAAGAGATTCTTCCTCGGGAACCATATTAACTTGAAGAGAGTCCTCTGGAAATTATGCTCTTGAATATCTATAGAAGGTTTTTCTAAAACTCTACAGAATCTGAACCTTTGTCGTTGAGAGGAACAATCATATAGGTAGGAAATTGTTGTCCTTCTACCATATAAGTTGTTTGAGGATTCTTATTGTTAGGATTTGGCAATACATTTTGAGGCTGGAAGTTAGTTGTCTTGTTGGTATAGAACATGAGTTGAGGATTTGTATTTGTTGAGAGGTTGTTGTGCTAAATCATAATGAAAGTTGTGGATTTGGGCTTGAAGTTGTGGAGCTTGTTGATTTTGAAAAGATGGAGGATCGTGATGGAATTGAGAAAATCTCCCTGGGTTGCATCCCTTGTACCTGGCTAATATGAATTTTGATGTTGGGGCCAGAGTTGTTGCCAAGGATTCCAATTTTAGTGGGGTTTGAATATTGTAGGGTTGTTAAACCCTTGATTTATTGTCCACAAGGTCTCCTTGCGACAAAGCAGAGAGGTTCTCTTGAATTTGGGTCTTCAGCAAGCAGGTCCAGGGGTAGAGGACAATCACTTGATCTCATGGTTTTCTGCAATGATCTGTCCCCATGTTTCTACAAATTTTGCATCCAAGGGACATTCCCTTAAAGCATGTTTCTTCCTACAGCCATTTCGGACAAAAGATGGCTAAAGCATGTTTAACTGCTTGTTTTGGATTTTAGAAAGTGCTCGGAATTGTTCACTAAGGCTCCCTGCATCCTGGTTTGAACTCATCAAGCATGTACAATCTCTTCTACTTACAGTCAGTTACGTTTAACAGCCCCTAATAAGAGAAGGATCCCTGGACCTTTTGAGTTGAATTTTCCTCTTGAGAGATGGACATAGTTAGGATATCCTGAGGTAGAAGTTTGAAAATGTCTCCTTTCCCCATCATGTTTTAAATGTATCCATTTCTTCTCTAATGGCTTTTAATATGGGGCTTTTCAAGTTTATGTCTAAGTTGCTCATCTTTGCTCAGCACTTTCAAGTTGTATTGAAAATCTTTCAAGTAGTCTTAGAATTTTCAATATTCTTTTATCATTATTTTTGAATACCTCATCCTTGTGATTGGTGGGTATACAATAAGGTCAGAAATGTCATCCAAAAATATTTGTTTCATTTCATTCCAAGTCCTAATAGATTGAGTGTGGCTAATCCATGAACCATTTCAAAACGGATCCCTTCAATGTTGAAAGCAGGATTGAAGTTTGCAGAGAGTCTTCCATAATCCTTAAATTGAGCATACAACTTTAAAATCAATGTTTAAGGATCCTCCTTGTAATCCATAAAGGATTAGGGAGAAGCAGAGATGAGAGTAGAATCAGCCTTTCATTGTTACATAAGTTTCCTCATCAACTATGAGAATCTGACAAATTGTCTCCTTCCCTATTTCTACTGTTATTTCCTTCCTTATTATTATCTCCATTTATTTCCTCCTCTTCTACCTCCACCTCTATTTATTACTTCCTCTGTGATAGTTTCTTTAGGGTCCTTATGTCCTCTAAGTTCTTCTACCAAGGAGGATAGAGAAAGTCTCTTTGTTTTTAAAATTGGGTTTCGTGGTGGTATAGGAGAATCCTCTAATTACAGGCTGTTCCTTGACTTAAAAATCCAAGAGCTGGGGGTAGATGACGGTGGTGAATCTGGTCTATACTGCCAGAAGATGGAGTTGTGAAAATCGAACTCTTGGCCCCAGCAGCTATAAACTGCTTCCCTAGATGTCTTTGCTCTATGCATGTCATATTTTTAAAAAAGTTGGGCTAATAATTCTTTTGATCTTACGATTACATAAATTTAAAGAAAGAGAGCATACTTGAAAATTACTAATAATAACTCTCTTTTCGATCCTCGGATCACTAGGTTGAAGAGCATGCTTCAAAGTTATCAAGTTTTCCCTTTTTTTATGATTTTTATGTTTTTTAGAAATTGGCTGCCTAGTTACACTTCCTTGGCAACCAAATGTTTGGTCAATATAGTGTGTCCTAAATTGCTGCATTTAAATTTGTCAATCCGGAATCATATCTGGTGATAGGTACGGCGCACACTATATATTTAGATAACCTATTTCTTAACTTTGTGTTTTGGTTTTCTAAGGTGAGATAAATTCTAAGATGGCTCACAGGATTTGAGTTTATATTTTTTCAAAGTGATATCCTATATTGATTTACAACTTAAATTTTAAAAAAGAAATTTGAAATTTGAATGAGCAGAAAGGAAATGAAAATGAGCACCAGAAAATAAAAAAGAATCACAACAATCTAGTGATAAATTAATGAACCATTGAACAGAAAACAACTATTCTTGCTGCACATTAAACACAAAACTATGGCAAGGAAGTTAAATTGCACAGCAAAATAAATCTAGAAATCGAAGTTACATCCCAATTTGTATCATACACGATCTTCATCATTAGTCAGCTATGATTTTCGGAAGTAATCATAAAAAATTTGAGTAGCAGTGTTTAATTCAAGAAAATAATATAATACTAAACCATACACTCATGATTAAATCCTCACCATCAGTCCAGGGCCACTTTGGCTTTGAACTGTTGAAGATGTCATGGTTTAATATGTCTAATTTGAGAAAAAGAAACTAATATTAAACTACACATTCCTGAAAATGGGAAATCCCTCACTGTCGGTCATTTGTGGCTTTAAGAACATTTATGAAAGGTACAAACAGCTTAATATATCTAAAATTTAAGAAAAGAAACTAATACTAAACTACATTTCATAATGCAATCTCTTGTCAGATCAATTTGTTATTACAAAACAATGAAGATCATGATTAATGTCTAAATTTAACTGTTAAGCAGGATAATAAATTGACTTGAACTGTAAGAAAAAGAAAATTAGCAGCGGAGACAATCATCTTCTTGGTTCCATGTATACATTCAAAAAGCTTCATGAAAATGCAGGAACTATCCTAATAGAAACAAGAACAACAGATGGTGATTATCAGCATAAAACATAGACGGAAATGGAAATGGAGAGTATGGAAGTTTATAAGCAAGAGAAATGGAAACAAATCTGATGAACATATGGACGGATTTGACACAATGAAAATGAAATTAAAAAATTATACACTAATGTACAAAACCTTAGGCCAGAACCACTCCTACCGGCCAACAACGCGGGTTATAAATAAAAAATTAAGTTGGAAAACATAGTGTTTCTTATATTAAAAGATCATTAGATGACGATATTGCGGCACAAGTGCAACGTAATCACACTACGAGAGCAAAAGTGCGCGGTGTGTTATAATAATAACTCTATGTGCGTGTGTGCAACGCATTATATATAACAACGAACTATCGCCCTTCTCCTAAAGTTCATGCGGTGGAAACCGTGAACCACTACATCCATGGATATTATACAGACATAGCCGTGTTGAAATAAATCTCATGAGAGAATTAAAATTAACGCAGGTGTGACTCTGAGAGTCACAATACGGTCCGATTTGTCTCCAGCGAGCCGACTTGGCCGTGCTGAATCTTCATGGGCGAGAAGCAGTCGGCAGGCATGAAACTCCATGGTTTGACTTCCCGTAACCAGACGCCTTTGACCATGGCTTCTTTGGATGGGTTTGTGGGCTTCAATAGGACACAGAACCATGTCCATGAACAGAGCTGCTTGTGTGGCTTGTTTTTCATGTAAACACACCAGCATAGGGATTTCACCAAATATTGCGGAAAAGTTGCAATGAACAGAAGAAATGTGGTCCAACGGGGCGGAATGAACAATCTGATCAAATAGCAAACTTACAAAAATATAATTAAAAACCATGTTAGATTCTCTTGCCGTGTGGTGGAAGTTTGGTGAGTGAAAAAGGTGTAGAAAAGTGTATGGAAAAAGATGCATGTTTGGGACTCAACAACAGCCAAGAACGACATGATAGAATCACTTGAAAGATTTTCTTAAGAAGTGCAGGATATGATTCCCAAAAACATCAAACGGTTGAGAAATAATTAAAAAAGAAATGGACATTGCTACGTTGAAGAAAACGACACAAGTACACTCCACGAGCATCCACAAGCAAGAAGAAGTTTTTTGAAATAGAAGGCCAAAAAATATGGAAATGATGAATCTCATCGATGGGTTAAGCAGACTCAACTAAAAGAGATGGAGAATGAAATGGATAAATTAGTTCTGCAGGAAGCAGTACCATGGAAGAAAATTCTTGTCACGTAACCTATAGTTTCTACAGTTCATCTATTTCAAAACCAAACGGCGACAGCAGTTTCAACATTGTTACAACAAGTTCAGCTTAAGCAACACCAACAACCATTCAATAACGGAGTTAATCCAGGTGATGAAGGCCAAAGTAAAGCGAGTTAAAACCATGGTCTATAAATATAGACTACGCGATAATAGACTTAAAGAACAAATAAAAAGTCTGGGGGATGAAAAGAAGTTGATGCAAATCATAATAAAGACAAAACTGAAAGTCAGCCTACCATTTGCAGAGTAAAAAACTTATTATTATTAAAAAATATGTTTGCTAACTGAAAAAAGTAGTTATTGAGCCAATATCATTAACTATTATTAGTAATATATCAAGATTATCTTTTGGACAGAAAAAATTGTGATCCAGGAGCTATTGAAGAAGTATTGTAAGTCTCAAAGAACTTGGGAATAAGCAGAAGAAGCCATTGAAGATCATTGGTTTATAATTCTAGGTAAACGAGGAATTAAGGAAAGAATGGCATAAGTGAGCATATTTGAAACAATCTCTGGGTTAAAAGGTAATTTCAAAGAGAAACCTAATGATGACTTGAAGATAATTTCAAAACCATCAGACACAATATATACAACAGTTCATGGTTAAATTTGATGTTTTAGAGCGGAAAAGTGCACCTAATCCTTACAGTGATCAATGAAGATCAATAAACATGAAGACTATGACAAGAATATCGAGAGAAGTGGCCAAAGAATGGTCCAAAAATTTCAGAAAGGAATTCCTACATTGAAAAAGTACACTATCAGCATTTTGAAAATCTCTTTTACCTCGACGTGGATGAAAATCATCTTTATAAACAAGCCTACTTTGAAAAATACAAAAATTTAATGAAATTCTAGGAAAGTGGGAAAAATAAAAATAACCATATCAAGAGGCCCAGGAGAAACAAAATGATTTGCTATGAAAGTGAAGAATACATGAGATAAAAGAGTAGTCCAAGTTAAATATGAAAATAGAGTAGTCAAAGGAGTCCACAAGGTAAAAATGAGTCAATTTAGAGAAGAGCAATAAAGAGAGGAGAGCGGAGTTTAAAGTGAAACTATTCTGACGAGTTTAAAGAGAATCAAATGACAAGGCAACATAAAAGACACTCAACGAGAAGAAGACGACCAACTAAAGCAAACACTTGAAGGAGATACTACAACAAGATCAAAAGAAGACAACAAAACCAAATAAACGGGGAACACATTTAGTCTCACAAATTGTCTCATCTTCTTGTGAATATTTATTATTCATATGAATAATTTCTAATGAGTTTAGGATATTTGTATTAGTTTTTGTATAAATACTTCATAATTTGAAGTATTGAGTGTGGTCTAAAGACATTTCTATAAATTTGTAATTGATCTAAAAAGCTTTTCAAGGGTTTATTGTACCATTTTCAAGTGTTAGCGAGGACAAGTAATAAAGACATTTGTTATGATTCATACGTTAGCGTGTCTTTCTATTGTTCATGTTTTTTTCATAAGTATTTCATCGCATTGCATGTTTTCCAATTTTAAATGTATAACGGGGAATATTATTACGAGAAATTGTTTTCGTGCCTCTTTTACGAACTATTTTTAATTTTAATGTTTTCTTCGATGTCAGGATCTGATAATCCTTAATTTCTCTCCATCCCTATTGATCTCTATCATTTCCCTACGTACTCTTAGTTTAAGGAATCCTTCGTTGCTCCTTGATCTAGATTAAAACCACTTCACCATCCGACCTGAAATATGATTTTTCTGACTACCTTATAAACGAACACTTCCTTTTTCAGAACTTGATTAGCCCTATTTTCTTGATACATTGACTCAACAGCCCAGATTTAAAACATACCTACACCTATCCAATAAAATCGGTAATTCACACCAGACAAACCAAAATAAACCAAATCAATCTTACCTAACTAGCTAAATCAACTAAAAGAAACAAAGTTAAGTCATAAAGTGCCACTCATAAGCATTAGAGGTTAGATCACGATCCAAAAAAAGTAGGTTGATAGTTACCTCTAATATTTCTTTAAACAAAAAGCATAACAACCCCTAGGAATTATTGGAGTGATAACGGTATCCAACAACCAAGACCAAATGATTAAAGAATTATTTTATATTAGAACACTAGGTGAAGGAAACAAGAATATATTACCTATCCCCCTCCATGGGATGGGTTCTTGGTTTTCCTCAATGCTTCAGCTTTAGAAGTTTCTCTCTCTTAATGGTGTAGAAAACCCAAAGCATGTGTTGAACTCAAGTGGGAGCTCAAATGGAAAAATAAAATAATACTGACAATGAGAATGATCAAAGTGAAGAAAGAATGGAAAAACCTCCTATTTATAACAAAATATTGAGTTATCCTCGATAATGGCGAATAACAAAATATTATTAACCAAGATATAGATCTAACTGCTTGGAATATTTATTATATTTTTTTGGAGGGAAAAGGTATTTAAATTGGTTAAATACCTTTATTTAGATATAATAAACAAATAAATTATTTATTTATCATTTCAAGAATTTGGTTATAGAATAAAAAAAAAAAATTATCTGTTTAATTATTCCTAGGTGATTTAGTAAAATATAACAAGGAATAATAACTAAATAATGCTTTAACTAATTATTCCTAGAGAAAAATGAGAAAAATAATGATTTATCTAATTATTTCTCATAATTGGGTTAAAAATGACTAGGAATATTATTTAAACAATGTTCATAGAGGAAAATCAAATAAATAAGGATTTACTTAATTATTCCTCATGGGGTTTCTTGTTTTAACCATAAATAACTTATTAAAATATGGTTTATTAAATTATTTCTTATAGTGAAAGAAATTTTACTATGGTAAACTTGGTCATACATGGTGTACCTCGATCCATCTAATTAGGAATAGTCATATGACCAATTTTTGGTGATAACAACCACGCTTGAGCAAGTTCCAAGTCAGAAAATGTTGTTTACCACACAGTTGTTTGTGAGAAAATATCCCATCCCTTGCTTCGATGGACTTTGAGTACCAACCCAAGGAGGGAGTTAAGTCCAAATGTACCAAAAATATTGAGTTCATGCCACAACACAGAGGGAGCTACAACAACATACGACTATGTAGTGCTTCATGGAGTCACTCAGAGAGGTTGAGGAGTGAGGGGAGTCTAAAGTGGAGATTTGGTGGGAAGGCTTGGGGAGTCTTCTAATAGGGATTGTTGAAATTTTTGGAGCCTTTGGCAATCGATTTCAAATGAGGACTATTTTTTCCAGTAGTTGAGCCACCCAAGCATAAGAGGGTCAAATTTCTGGGTTCAAGCTTTGGCTAAACACTTCATGGGTTTTTTTGGGTATTGTGTGGGGAGGCTGGGATTAATTTCCCAAACTTTTTTGAGTAGTGGAGAGGGCCCTAGTAGAAGATCTTTTCAGGAAGCAACATATTTTTAAGCAATTCCAGCGCAAAGCCAGGGAAACATAGTGATTGAGAAAAAGAGGATGACCTACACATCATTTTTGGCTTTGATAGCTTGCCTAGATCAAGCCTAGGTTCACATACTCCACCACCTTTATTATACACCCTGTTACACAGTATATTTTCACCATCCCTACAATCCCCATCCCGAAGATTGGAGGACCATTTAAATGACTTTTGTGTATTTTCATACCTTGCAAAAAGTGTCATTGCATCCCTTAGCATGTGAAGAACATTTCCTCTATTGACCATTCCTGGAGCGCTCTCAAAAACATATGATTTTGGGTTGGCGCTGGTAGGCAGTTATGGCCTCGTGCCCATAGAGAAATTAGTCTTGGGGCTCGCGCCCATTGGCACTCTATCTCAGTGGACCACCCACACTGAGCTATTTTTGGAAAGTTTTTTAAAATAGAAGCGAAGTTTCCATTCCCAACTACTTCGTGAGCAGAGTCATCATGGTTTATTCTACTGAATAACGTCAAAGTCCTTCCTTTGGCTTCTTGTTTCCTAAATTTGAGAAACTCCCCAAAGGTTAAGGCCTCCCTTCCACCTTATGAGGAATCCAAAACCACCTCCTCCTCTCCTATAAATACATCCTTCTCACATAGTTGCAGCTAGCTAAACAATCCTTACTATAGGCGGTGTGAGAGTAAAACGGAGAGGAATCCATTGTCGAGAGAGTTTAGACCCATTGCTTCACAATTCAATCCCCGACGAATGCTTGAGACACGTTTTTCTTGGACCCGTTGAAGGAGGCTACAACATCGAGGCTTTGTTTGTTGTAAACTTCTTCTCTCTACTTATTAATACATGGCTTGGTTTTTGGTTCACGTTTTGCGTTTGATGTGTTTAATCTTATGCAATACGTTTGATTCTCCTTGACCAATCAAATAGTAATGAATGCAAGTATGTTTGTATGTTGTCATCGTTCTTCGATCCTTGTGTAGGTACACGAATAATACCCAACGAAAGACCGCAACGTGTGAAGATGAAGGTCGGGAGATCGCTACCCTGGCTACGAAGACATTGGAACAAAGGTAGGTCATCTATCCCAATTAAGTTTCATTCATAAACTATGATTCTGAAGGATTAGCATGTTCCCTTGTTGCTAGACCCACACTAAGGCTAGAGGGATCACCTCTGTCTGCAGAGGGGATTTACCTGCACAACACACCCCTATTCAGTATTAAAATGGCTCACCAGTTCAATTCTCGGTGTTAAACTATGTTCTTATTTATAGTCCTTCTTGTGTGATTTTATGTCTATGCATGCATGTTATTTACTATAAAATTTCCTTAGGGATATTAGAGTGGTATCAAAGCTCATAGACTTGGCTCACCCTGTGGGAGTAGCACAGTCTATGACACCATAAGACAAGCAGGACATGACATACCTGAGGCAGAGGTATAGGAGTAGGGAAAGACATTTGGAGATTACCCTAGATGCTATGAACATTGAACCGAAGGTTATGGAAACAAACATGGGGAAAAATGAGGGAGATAAAAGGAGGAAGGAGGAGGATATTTCCTATCTTCTGTTGAAATAAGAGTAGGATTTGTCCAAGAACATTGAGGAAATGGGCCATCATAATAACAATGGAAACAAGGGGAAGGGAGTTCAAGGGGAATTCTTGTTGGGGGAAGGATCTAGCACTTCACAACACCATGCATCCCTCAATCCAAACCTTATTGTTATTCCAAACACACTCCCTAGATCCAACATTCCCACATTCCTCACATCTAGAAATGGAGGGTAGCAAGACTAAGAGGATACATCTCATGGAGAATATTTCTTGAAGTACCAGTCCTATGGCCCTGATTTTTGGAAGGCCATTAATTTTAGAGATTTATTCTAGTTGAAGGGAAATAATGGGCCCAAGGGAAAGAGTGGAGGAGGCTTCACACAGGGGACAGAATTGCAACGCACTATGGGGATTTTTTTTCTCCCTAATTTCATTGGCTCTTCTAAGAGCTCGACCAAGGCATGTGTCAAAAATCAGGATGTCTATTTCCAGTTGAGCTAGATGAAAGAGGGAGAGGAAATCAAGATTTCCACATTGCATTTCGAGGGAGAAGATCATGACTGGTGGTCCCATGGGCTAACCACATTAGGGAACGTAGTGATCCAGGTTGATATTGGTGGCTAGGAACCTATTCCACTAGTACCCCCACCATTGTTTCTTTCATTTTATCAGTTTCCTTAATTGTATTACAATTTACTATTTTTGGCAGTTTTTCGAGTCTTGAGCTTATGTAGATGTTTTGGCAGTTTTTCAAGTCTTGAGCTTCCAGAGCTTAAAATTTTTAATCCTCGGATAGATATTTCGAACGAGGTGTTTTTCATGTCAAACGAAGACATATGCCAAACTTACGTCCCCAGGAAGTTGATGTATCAATTTACCCAAATGGGGCCCATAGTTTTGGCGCTTCATCTCCTCGGGTTAGGTTTTTGGATGTTTAGTGTTTTCCCATGTTTTTCAATAATAAAAATGCTCTTGAGCCTTATTGTAACATAGTTCAGAGACATGTAGCCACTATTGGAAATACTGAGAGGGGAGGTGAATCAGTATTCCTTCCAATTAGTATTATTATTAATCTTTCAGAGCATAAGTAAATCTTCAATTATTATCAGTTTTGTAAAATGATAGTAGTAAACAAAAGGAACACAACTGCATACAATTTTTAAGGTGTAAACCCTCTCCAAGACAAAATCCACCTGAATGATTTTCTAATAATTCTTTAATATTCAACACCAATTGAAAATAAAGCTCCAACTTCCTAGAATCTAGAAAAGCATTCTTCTCCGTCTCACTCGATGGATGCTCCAACGCTTGGTCGTGAGTATGGCGAGACGGATGCCCCAACACCTAATGAGCTACAACTCACCCTGGCACCACCCTAACACCCTATATAAGAATAAAAGAAGAATGGACTCCTGTACTAGGGAAAATGGTCCACTTTACAATGATATAGAATGATGTAGAAGAAGAATAAACACTAGACCATAACCCCAACTATGAAACAACCACCTAATGATGATCCTAGACCTCCTAACACTGCGTCTTCAACTCATCACCAATAGACACTTGTACAATTTTTACAATGACTTATTACAATGATACCTTTATAATGACTGTATGCAGTGCTACCCACTTGAAGACTTCATGTGGTGACCTTATTGCTGTTGTTCTACACCTTGATTTATGCTCTTGTCATGCTACCCTCTGCGGCACCTTGCTTTGCTTTGCTGCCCTAGAAAGCCTGGTCCTTTGCGGCCCTTGACAACACATGATCTAGCTTTTTCTTGCCTTCTAGGAGCTCGATATTGAATCTGGTGTATCTCTGTTATTTCAGATCCTCAATATGTGATTTTTGGTCTTATAGCCGTCCTCTAAGTCTTTTTTCCAATGCCACAGGTCTGACCCAATTTGGATTCTTCAAGAGAGAGTTATGCCCAATCTCTCACAATTCCCTAATTATGAACTGGTTCAGTAGAGCGAACTTGTATGGTGTGCCACGTGTCACTGTTTCTTCATTCGGCTCTGAAATTGATACATCGAAAACTACAGTCCGTGCACTATCCGCCACTTTTTACAGAATTCCAATCCGCTACTCAGAGAGATATTTATGACAATTTTCCCAAGGTCACTTCTTTGAGATGAAGTTCAGGAGCCTGCAAAAACACTGACTTCCACACATCACATCTTCGAAAATATTACACACCTTGATCTGAAATTTTTACAGGAGCTTCCTTAGGATTTTGGCTTCGCCTCTTAAAAATTTCCACTTCTGAACCTTTGTAGAAAAAAATTTATAGCTGAAATTCCACGATGACCTATTTCAGGTAGCGAAATCCCTACATGAGGAGGATATGAGGATCACAATTTATATAAATGCTTAGGTTGAGAGGGTCTTCAACAAGTGAAAATTGGAGGGATTTTAGGAGCTTAAAAATTATGAATTATTGACTTTTCAATGACTCATGCCGCAACCCCATGGGGTTTTAGCCCACTAACTTTTGTTACTAACTTCAAACATGAATATCTCTCAAACCATGAAGAATTACATGGCGTGCCATATATCAATGGAAACATCTCGACAAGTAGAAACCATCAAAAATATTCTTGACCCAGAATATAGTAATTTGGTAGGTCAAAATTACCATGCAAGATTGGGGTAGCCCCTGGTGCTGCTTGGGTTGACATTATTGAAAACCCGCGATCAAAAGCCACACATCTCTTCTCGGAGGTAAAAGCTAATCACCCTAGTTAGATTATGTCCATTATATGCAGCAAGCATACTTAGATTATTTGATATTAATGGAATAAATTTTTATTTATAACACTTATTTTCATTTATGTTTATTCCTATATTTTATTACCTGCATAAATCCGGATCAGTGGTATCAGAGCGGTCTGCTTTTTCTCGATCCTTCTTTGCATGTCCCCAACGAGGTCGGGGGATAAGGAGCTAGGGCTTGATCTGGTGGAACCTTTGCAAGATCAGCCTCGTAAACCTCGACGGACGCCCATGGGGGACGAAAAGAAAGATGAGGGAGCAGGAGATCCTATCAAAATATTACTCGAGGAGGCCCTCGAAAAACAAAGGAACGCGATGATGGATAACTTTGCTCAGATCCTTCAACGGCTACCCACCGACAGCGCATCTGCATCCAGCAGCCACTCTGGAGGCGCGACTCCTTTGAGGTGCCACTCCTTTCGAGGTACAAGTGAGCTTGAAATTCGTGTATTTGAAGGTTATATAGATGCAAAAACCATGAATAGATTGTTGAATTAAATGGAAAGGTTATTTCTTGGTCCATGATTTCTCCGACAGAGAAAAGATTATTTTTGCACTCCTCAAAGATGCTCCCCATGTCAAAGACTGGCAGGAAACCTACTGTGAGAAAGAGGACAAAGGGGAACCCTCTCTATTCTCAGCCACACCCACTTTGAATTCAATCTGAGATGGCATCAAGGAACAATATTACCTCGTGGGGAGCTATGAGGACAAATACATCCAATGGACTATGCTGTAGCAATAAAGGGATCAAGATGTGCACGAACTGACGAATTTCTTCGATACCCTGCACACAAAGTTGGGTTTTAAAGATTAAGAGAAAACATTGGAAACATTTGGTGCTCACGTACCATAACTGTTTGGATAGATACATTCAGGAGGAAATGTATTTCCTCGACATTACCTTGATTTTCATGACATATCGATAAGCCGTCAATTTCAAGCATAAATTTAAGCAGAAGAGGTGAGACTTTGGATCTGCAAATCCGAAGCCACGAAAAGGCACCCCCGAACCGGAGAACAAGGGGTAAATCCAAAGCACAGAGTCTCAGAACAACACCATAATGTTGTGAAAACAACTCCAAAAAGAGAAGAAAAGAGATATCAACGCCTTAGAAATAAGCCACTTCGAGGGGGAAACCTCCAGTACATTACATGAATGAACAATTCTTGGATGATACAAATTACAAAACCTCCTTTCTATATATAGGAGTCCATGGGGCCATAATGTAATCCTAGTGGGGCCACAATGTAATCCTAGCCGACCTAACAATAATAATTTAAGGGCACAATAATAACAATATGGGGGTTACGGGGGTACAATAATAACAATAAGGGGGTTACAATAACAACAATAAGGGACAATACTAGTAATATAGGGACCTAACATGCCCCTCTCCTTCAAAAAAGTGTTGTCCTCAACGCTTGAGTAGCTCTGGGTGCTTCTGTATAAAATTCTCATCCTCCCATGTAGAATCTTCAGTGGGTAAGTTCTTCCACTTGATGAGATACTCGGAAATTGATTGATTCCGTAGCTGTCGAGTTCTTGGTTCTGTGACCGCTTCAGGTTCCAATATGATTTTTCCTTCCTCATCAAGTTCTAGCAATATTGTTTGAACTGGAAGATTTTCATCTATAACCTTCTTTAAGCATGAAACGTGGAAAACTGAATGCACTCGTGAAGAAGCAGGAAGCTCCAATTTGTATGCCATAGTACCAATATTTTGCAACACCTTGTAAGTACCATAGTACTTTGGTGATAATTTATTATCTTTCTTAGCTTGCTCGAGGGACATTTGTTTGTATGGTTGTAGCCATAAAAATACCCAGTCTCCTACATCAAAACTTATCTCACTGTGATGTTAATCTGCCTATTGTTTCATTCGATTTTGTGCCAAATTTAGGTTATCCTTTAAGAGTTGTAGAACTTCTTGTTGATGCTTGATGTGATCTTCCATTTCTTGAACCTTCGATTTTTCTCTTAAAGATGATGTGATGGATGGTGGATGATATCCATAAAGTGCCATAAATGGGGTCATTTTTGCTACAATATGGAAGGAATTTTTATACCACCATTCAGCGAGAGGTAACCACTTGATCCATTGTGTTTGATTATCATATACAAAACAAAGAAGATATCCTTCCAAAAATTTATTTACTATCTCAGTTTGACCATCGGATTTCAGATGATAAGATGAGCTATGAGCTAATTGAGTACCCAAACAAGAAAATAACTCCGTCCAAAAATTTCCAATAAAAATGGGATCTTTGTCACTCACAATAACCCTTGGGTTTCCATGTAGCTTTTGAATCGTGTCCATAAATGTAGTAGCAATTGTACTTTATTTAAATGGATGAGATAATGCACAAAAGTGTGCATACTTGGTAAGTCTATCAACTACCACCATGATGACACTCTTTCCTTCAGACTTAGGTAGACCTGTGATAAAATCCATTGAAATCTCCTCACAACGTTGACTTGGAATGGATAAAGGTTTTAGAAGGCTCGGGGTCTTAATTGTCTCAACTTTATTATGCTGGAAAACCAAACATTCCGCCACAAACTTTTGAATATCAGATTTAAGGCCATCCCAAAAAATTTCTTTCTTCACCCTGTGGTAAGTTTTTAAAAATCCTGAGTGTCCTCCTAAAGGAGAAGTGTGCAATTCCAAAAGAATATTTTTTTTTAGTTGGGAATTCTTACAAAGATATAAGCGATATTTGTACCATAAGGAATCATTTTTCCAACTAAATGTATCAGATGTACTAGGATCTTGCTGCAACTTTTGAATAAGTGTCCACACTTCTTCGTCCTTCTTCCATTCATCTCTTACTTCAGTTATCCAATCTGGTTGGATAATAGAAATGGCACAAAGCAATGCTTCCACCTCTTCATTATTTCTTGAGAGTGCATCTGCAACAACATTTAGCTTCCCTTTTTGTAGATTATTTCAAAGTCATAACCCAACATCTTTGTGACCCATTTTTGCTGCTCTTCTGAAGATAGTCTTTGTTCCAAAAAGTGTTTAAGACTATCATGATCAGTTTTTACCTTGAAGTGTCTTCCCATTAGGTAAGTTCACCATTTCTTTAGTGCATGCAGTATTGTTAACATTTCCTTCTCATAAATAGGTTTATGTAAATACTTTCCTTTGATTGGACGACTTTAAAAAGCAATGGGTCTTCCTTCTTGCATTAAAACAACACCAATTCCATTTCCTGAGGCATCACATTCCACAATAAAGGTTTTTGTGAAGTGTGGCATAGCTAAGACTAATGCTAGGCACATTGCCTCTTTAAGATGTTCAAAGGCCTTAGTTGCTTCAGGAGTCCATGAAAATGCATATTTATTTAATAATTGTGTTAGAGGTGCTGCTATTCTCCCATAATTCTTAACAAACTTCCAATAATACCCTGTTAACCTGAGAAATCCTTGCAACTTCTTTATGGTTGTGGGGACTTTTCATTCCTTAATGGCTTGAATTTTGTTAGGGTCTACCTTAACACCCTTGTGAGATACAATATGACCCAGATATTCCACCTCTTTTACTCCAAAGAAACATTTGGATGTTTTGCATATAATTATTTCTCTTGCAATAGTTTGAGCATCCTGTCAACATGTTGAACATGATCCTTCCAAGACCTCCTGTAGATTAGTATATCATAAAAAAATACTAGCACAAATTTTCTAAGGAAGGGTTTGAAAATGGAATTCATCAACCCTTGAAATGTAGAAGGTGCATTGGTAAGGCCAAAAGGCATGACCAAAAATTCATAATGACCCTCATGAGTTCGAAATGTTGTTTTTGGAATATCTTCGATCTTCATTCTAATTTGATGATATCCTGAACGAAGATCCAACTTGGTAAAATAAATTGCTCCATGTAATTCATCCAATAATTCATCAATCACAGGAATGGGAAATTTGTCTTTAATGGTGAGCTTATTGAGCTCCCTATAATCTGGACACATTCGCCATGATCCATCCTTCTTGTGTACCAATACTATAGGAGTAGAGAAAGAACTTTGACTAGGTTGAATTATACCCGCCTCTAACATTTCTGCAATCATACGTTCAATTTCGCTCTTTTGGAAGTAAGGATATCTATAAGGCCTGATGTTTGGAGGAACACTTCCTGGAATCAAATGAATAGCATGATCATGCTCATGAATAGGTGGGAGTCCTTTGGAAGTTTCAAACACCTTGGAATGATTGTCCAAGACTTGTTGGAGATCTGCAGAAATAGATGATTTTGATGTCGGAACTTCTAGTGAGCATAATTGTGCAATTACGCCTCGTTGTTATTTCTTTAGAATCTTTGTCATGAAATTAGAGCTTATTATCCTTCTCGGCTTCCCTTCAATACCCTGTAATTCGACTTCCTTTCCTTCTGAAAAAAATTTCAAGAAAAGTTCTTGAAAATTAAAAGCTACCATCCCCAAAGATTGTAACCATTGTACTCCTAGTACAACATAAGCACCTCCCATAGGAATGGAAAGCATTGGACTAGTCAATACATATTCCCCCATGGTTAGCTTGATATTATGACATTTTCCAGAGCAATTTATAGTTCCTCCATTTGCAACCATCACTTGACATTCTGGTTCTTGGTATAGGAAACAATTCAATCCCTTGGCTATCTTACAATGAATAAAATTATGGGTGCTACCTGAATCAATCAACACTATTACCTTTTTATTCTTGATGTGTCCTTTTATCTTGAGAGTTTGAGGAGTGGTAATTCCCGCAAATTCATTACATGATATGGTTGGACTCATTTCTTCCTCTTCTAGGACTGGTTCCTAGTGTATATCCTCTTCTTTTGAAGATTCTTGTTCATTTTCTTCTTCCACTTCACAATCTATGTAAAATAATTTCTTCTCAGCACACTTATGACCTTTAGTGTATTTGATATCACAACTGTAGCAAAGCCCTTTTGCTCTTTTTTCTTCCAATTGCTGTGGTGTCAACCTTGTAGGTTGTGGAAATCTAGGAGTAGCAACACTTCCATCTTTATAGAAGTGAGTGATAGGCTTCCTTGTCACCATAATTTTACATTCATTTTTTCTTGCCAACCTGAATGCCTTCTCCAATGAATCAGGTTCCAAAATGCGAAATTCATGTTGGATGTTATCCTTTAAAGTACCTATGAAGAGATCAATCTTGTGTTCCTCTGGAATATTAGTTACCCTTATATTCAATTTTTGGAAGTCCTCAATGTGCTCCCCCACTGAACACTTTTTTTTTAGATTTATCGATTGGCTAAAGAAAGTGTTGCAATTTGTATCCTCATAATGTGCTATCATTTCCTTCATAAAAATTGACCAAGTGACAATTGTTTTATGGGAGAAAAGCCATCGACACCATACAAATGTATTTTTTTCTAAATGTAAAGTTGAAATGTGTACCTTTTGTGCATTTTGAACATTATTGAGATCAAATTATTTATCCATCTGTAGTATCCATGTTATAGGATCCTTTCCATCAAAATTCCTCATATCCATTTTTGGAATATGGTGGTTCTTCCCTCCAAAATTAGAGTTTATGAAATCACGATTAACATTTATTTTTTTCTCATCATGAGTTTCCTCTACTATATTTTCACCATTAGGAAACATTTCTTGTATCAACTTTGTCAAACCTTCCATGTCTGCTTTTAGATCATTCTTCATGTTTTACATATTAGTTTCCATGTAATCCATCTTAGATTCCATGCCATTCTTCAAACCATCCATCTTAGATTACACGCCTTTCTTCAAACCATCCATCTTAGTTTCCACGCCTTTCTTCAAAACTTCCATGTCATTTTTTGTTGCTCTTTGCGAGAGCGAAATTTGTTGCACTTGCTCCTGTAATTTTGATATGTCATGTTGCCCTTCTTCATCTTCATGAGTCATAGTAGAGCCTTCTAAAGGCTTAGTGGTTGTTGAATTCTTTTTAGGGGCCATTTGAGAATCCAATATTGATATCTATTCTACAATATGCCCTTGGAATCAATTCAACTTGATTCTTCAAACAAGACTTATGCAATTCGGAAAAAAACAATACACACCTTTTACTTTCTTTTGAGGATCTTGATATTGAAATTGAATTACCCCTATACTTGCAGATCCTCAATATCTAAAATTTGTCCCTGTAGTAGTCCTCTAAAGCTTCTTTCAAATGCCACAGTTCTGACTTGATTTGGATTCTTCAAGACAAAGGTATGTCCAATCTCCCACAATGACCTAATTATGGAATGTTTCAGTAGAGCGAACTTGTACGACTTGCCACGTGTCACTGTTTTCTCCTTTGGCTCTAAAATTTATAGACAGGAAACTACAGTCCATGTACTTACAGTCAATTTTTACATAAATCCAATCCGATGCTCAGAGAGAGAGTTATTAAGATTTTCCCACGATCACCTCTTTGAGATGAAATTCGGGACCTTGAAAAAGACCTAACTTCCACAAATCATATCTACGAAAATATTGCAAACCAAGCTCTGAAATTTTGTGATGATGTTCCTCAAGATTTTGGCTTCACGCTCTAAACCTTTCAGCTTCCGAACCTTTGTAGAAAAAATGTTATAATGAAAATTCCGCGATGAAATTTTTAAGTGAAATTCAGTAGCCTAAAAAAATCCCTAACTTCCATAGATCATATCTCTGAAACTATTGCAAAACAAGCTCTAAAATTTTGTGACGATGTTCCTCGAGATTTAGGCTTCGCACTATAAATATTTCAGCTTCTGAACCTTTGTAGAAAAAAATTTATAGTGGAAATTCCACGATGACCTGTTTGGAGCAACGAAACCCTAGAATCCAAAGCTCTGATACCAAACGTTGTGAAACCAGCTCCAAAAAAGAGAAGAAAAGAGATATCAACACCTTAGAAATAAGCCACTTTGAGGGGGAAACCTCCGATACATTACATGAATGAATAATTATTGGATGATACAAATTACAAAACCTCCTTTCTATATATAGGAGTCCATGGGGCCACAATGTAATCCTAGCTGACCTAGCAATAATAATTTAAGGGCACAATAATAAAAATATGGGGGTTACAAGGGTATAATAATAGCAATAAGGGGGTTACACTAACAACAATAAGGGACTATACTAGTAATATAGGGACCTAATGCACAAATCCAATGAAGGACATGGGGAAGTGGTGTGAATTTCATAACAGCTCCACTCACAACACAAGTGATTGTGTGGTCAAAAAATCACTGGTGGCTGAACTGAAGGCCTTTGAATCAAATGTATGTTTTGATTCTGAGTCAAAACCAAAAAATGAGAATGACAAAGGAAGCAGATCATTGATGTAGATCCTAGTGTCAAAATTTCCACCACCAAGCTCTAGAGGAAGGAGGCCAAAGATCTTGAGCAGGGGGAGCACCTCTTCCATTCCCAGATGTGGGTGAACAGTTTTCCACTACAATTCCTTGTTGATAGCGAAAGAAAAATAACCTCATTTCATGAGAGGTTGTGAAGTGACTCGGCCTACTAACCACAACACACCTGCAACCCTATACCATCAAGTGGCTTCACCAAGGAAGAGATCTTTGCATCAGGAAGTAGTGTCACCTTTCGTAAAACATAAAGCCCTTCATGGATGAGGTATTGTGTGATGTTTCTCCTATTGACGTCTCTGATATATTATTAGGCCAACCTTACTTGTGGAAGCGACATGTTGTGTATGAGTTTAGGCCTCTTTTTGTTATTATTACTTTGGGAAATAATTTGTTTAGTATATCAGAGGTAGTACCACCTTTCGCCATCCCTTTGAGTACTGCAAAGAAATAGAGTAAGAGTATTTCCAAAACCAGGATTTTTTTCATTATGATTCACCCCCAGGGAAAGAAGTAGATTGTCGTCGCAACCTCCAAATAGGGCTCCACTGTGTGGCAGTAGTAGATGGACAAAGTCTTGGAGGAATACAAGGGAATTTTCTCCTCACCCACAGGGGTTCCTCTAAACTGCCAGGTCAAGCACTCCATCAATCTGACCCCAGGCATGTCATTGTCTAATGTGCCGATCTATTAGCGTTCTTCTTTGGAGAGTGATGAAATCAAGAGGTATATCCAAGAGCTGTTGCAAAAAGGGCACATCAAATCAAGCTCCTCATATATATTATCTTAGGCTAATAAAGCAACCATATTTATTGAAAAAATCCAACACATCCTCCAGGTCCATGATATGTTGGAGAAATCCAATGTCAAGTTCAAGCAGCAACATGATACACATCAAGTGCCACAGAAGTTCCAGGCAGGCGACAAAGTTTGGTTGCAATTACAAAAAGAATGCGTAACCGAAGCTCATTGGAAGATCATACCACTATGATATGGGGCATACACCATTATCAAGGTTGTGGGAGACAATGCATTTGAGCTCAACATCTCATCATTCCTTGGTCAGCACCCAGTTTTCAATATGGATCTCCTTTGTCCATACTTTCCACCACTACTTCACACATTCGACATTGCAGAACAACTCACACCGGCCAACAGAGTCAAACCCAGACTGAATGGAACAAGCCACAACAGATCTAATCATGGATATATATATCAATAACACCAACTAGAAAATGATCTAGCTATATCTAATTGTCAAAACAGGCCAGCTCCTTCACTAGAGCAAGTGGTTCGCCAGGGACCAGAGTCAACTGAAATTTCCTCATCTCATGGAGGAAATCAATGCAATAGTGACCATGGCTTCCTATGAGGGGAGAATTGAACCAAGTGGAGATTGGTGATCACCCACCTATTCCACTAGGACCCCGACCATTATTTCTTTCATTTTCTAAGTTTCCTTAATTGTAGCACAATTTACTATTTTTGGCAATTTTTCAGTTCCTAAACTTCTGGAGCCATTTTAAGGCCCTAAACAACATTTTTTTGGGAAATATACGATCAACATGGATCATTGATCAATGTTGGTCAAAATTTGTATTCCTTGGATATATATTTATAATGAGGTATTGTGAGCATCAAAGTGAGATCGTATGCCAAATTTACGTCCCCGGGAAATTCATGTACCAATTTACCCAAACGGGGCCCATAGTTTTGGTGCTTCATCTCCTAGGGTTAGGTTTTTTTATGTTTTGGGTTTTCCCATGTTATTAAATAATAATTATTGTAACATAGTTCAGAGGCATGTAGCCACCACATCTCTTCTCAAAGATAAGCTACCATTTCCCTAGCTAGTTTATGTCCATTATCCCTGTAAGCATACTTCAATTTTGATATTAATGAAATGAAGTTTTATTTATGTTGCATCTCTACATTTATGTTTATTTCTTTATTTTATTGTGTTCTTAGATAAATCCAGATCGGTTGTAACAGAGCAGCCTACCCTTTCTCTATCATTCTTTGCATGTCCCCAATGAGGTCGGGTTATAAGGAGTTAGGGCTCGATCTAGTTGAACCTTTGTAAGATCAGCCTCGCAAAAATTGAAGGCCATCCATGGGGGAAGAAAATAAAGATGAGGGAGTAGGAGATCCTATCAAAATATTGCTCGAGGAGGCCCTCGAGAAGCAAAGGACCCCGATGATGGATAAACTTTCCCAACTACTTTAACGATTGCCCACCAACGTCGCATCTACATCCAGAAGCCACTCTCTAGGCACCACTCCTTTCAAGGTACAATTCAAATTTGACATTCCTATATTTGAAGGCTAGAGAGATGCAAACGTTGTAGATAGATGGTTGAATTTTCTCGAAGGGTATTTCTGAGTGCATAATTTCTTCAAATGAGAAAATATTACTTCTGCGCTCCTCAAAGTTGCCCCCCATGTCAAAGACTGGTGGGAAACCTACTATGAGAAAAATACCAATAGGGAACCCTCTCTATTCTCGGGTGCACCCACTTGGAATTCATTCCGAGATGACATCAAGGAGAATATTACCCCATGGGGAGCTATGAGGACAAGTACATCTAATGGACCACACTGCAAAAGAAAAGGGATCAATATTTGCACAAGTTGATGAATTTGTTCCATACCCTGCACACAACGTTGGGTATTGATTATTTAGAGAAACATTTGGTGCTCAAGTACTGCAGTTGTTTACACATAAACATTAAGGAAGAAATGGAGTTCCTCAACATTACCTCACTTGGCACGACATATCGATATGCTGCAAAGATCAAGCATAAGAAGTGAGACTTTTGATCTGTGAATCCAAAGCAAGGGAAAGGCCCACTAAGCTATAGAACAAGGGGCAAAGCCAAAGAGGGGCGACTCATAACAACACCAAAAATACAAAGAAGGGCATGAGGAAGGGGTGTGAATTTCACAATAGCTCCACAAACAACACAAGAGAGTGTATTTCCAAACAATCACTGGTGGCCAAATTGAAGGCATCTAAATAAGATGTATGTTCTGATTCTAAGTCAAAAACAGACAAGGGGAATGAAAAAGGGAATCAGATCATTGATGTGGAACCCAGTGCCACCATTGCCACCACCAAGTTCCAGAGGGAGGAGCCCAAGGATCGAGAGGAAGTGGAGTGCCTCTTCCATTCCCAGATTTGGGTGAAGGGTTCTCCACTCCTTGTCAATAGTGGAAGAAACAAAAACCATGTTTCAGCAAAGGTTGTGAAGCGGTTCGACCTACCGACCACAACACACCTGCAACCATATACCATAGAGTGGCTTCACCAAGGAATTTATCTCCATGTTAGCCAGTAGTGTCACCTTTTGTACATCATCAAGCACTTCACGGGCGAGGTACTATGTGATGTTTCTCCTCTTGACATGTCTGATGTATTATTGGGCCAACCATACTTGTGGAAGTGACATGTTGTGTATGAGTCTAGGCCTCATTTTTTTATTATTACTTTGGGAAATAAGTTGTACAGGATACTGGAGGTAGTAACACCTTTCGCCATCTCTTTGAGTACTAAAAATAAATGAAGTAAGATTATTTCCCAAATGAGGAAATTTTTTTTCATTATTATTCGCCCACAGGGCAAGAAGAATATTGTGGTTGCATCCTCCAAACAGGGCTCCCCTATGTGGCAGTAGTAGATGGAAATTTTCTCCTCACCCACAGGGGTTCCTCTACACTATCGTGTCAAGCAATCCATTGATATTAGCTGAGGCACGGCACTGCGTAACGGGACGATCTATCGACATTCTATTATGGATAATGATGGAATCAAGAGGCAGATAAAATAGTTGTTGCAGAAAGGCTGCATCAGGCCAAGATCCTCACGTGTAATATCTGAGTCTAATAAAGCAACCATATATATTGAACTCATCCAACATGTCTTCTATAAGGTCCACGATATCTTAGAGAAATCCAATGCCAAGTACAAGCAGCAACATGATCAACATCTGGTGCCACACAAGTTCCAAGTGGACGACAAAGTTTGGTTGCATTTGCAGAAAGAATTCCTAACCCGAGCTCATCAGAAGCTTGTACCACTCCAATATGGGGCTTAAAAAATTATCAAGGTTGTGGGATACAATGCATTTGAGCTCAGCATTTTCCCATTCCATGGCCAACAACCAATGTTCAATATGGATCGCCTTCAGCCATACTTTCCACCATTAATAGATAGATTTGACATTGCAGAACAACTCACACCAGCAGAGTTAAACCCATATTGCATGGAACAAGTAAAAACTGATAGGATCATCAAAAAACATATCCCAAACACCTGCCAAAAAATGATCCATTTATACCGAGTTGTCAAAGTAGCCCAACACTTTCACCAACGCAAGTGGTTCACCAGGGAACAGATTTAACATAACGTTTATCATCTCATGAAGGAACTAAACATAATGGGGACCATTGCTTCCAAAGGGGGGAGGATTGATCTAGGTGGATATTGGTGGAAACCCACCTATTCCAGTAGGAACCCCACCATTGTTTATTTCAGTTTTTTAGTTTCCTTAACTGTAGCACAGTTTACTACTTTTGGCATTTTTTCAGGTCCTGAACTTCCAGAGCCATTTTGAGGCCCTAAATGATGATTTTTGGGGAAACTGGGACAAAAGGTGGGTCTTGAATGATGTTGGTCACTAAAAATTTATATTTCTTAGATATATATTTCTAAAGAGGTATTGTGCACATCAAATGGAGATCGTATTCCAAAGTTATGTCCCAGGGAAGTTGATGTACCAATTTACTCAAACGGAGCTCATAGATTTGACGCTTCATCTCATAGGGTTAGGTTTTTGGATGTCTAGGGTTTTCCCATGTTTTTCAATAAAAAAATGAGCATTGAGCCTAATTGCAACATAGTTCAGAGGAATGTAGCTGCCACATATCTTCTAAGAGATAAGCTACCATCGCCTAGCTAGTTTATGTCCATTTTGTCTACAAGCATATTTCAGTTATTTGATATTAATGAAATGGAACTTTATTTATGATACATAAATCTATTTATGTTTATTTCTGTATTTTATTTCATTCTTGAATCAATATAGATCAGTGGTATCAAAGCGTTCTTATCTTTCTCGATTCTTCTTTGCATGTCCCCAATGAGGTCTGGGTATAAGGAGTTAGGGATCGATCTGGTTGAACCTTTGCAATATCTTCCTCACAAACCCCAATTATTGCCCATGGGGGAAGAAAATAAAGATGAGGGAGCAGGAGATCCTATCAAAATATTTCTCAAGGAGGTGCTCAAGAATAAAAGGAATGCGATGATGAATAATTTTTCCCAGATCCTTTAATGGTTTCCCACTGGCGGTGCATCTACTTTCAGCAGCCACTCTGGAGGCACCACTACTTTCAAGGTACAATTCAACTTCAAGATTCTTGTATTTGGAGGAATAATAGATTAAAACGTCGTATATATATGGTTTAATTTTTTGGAAGGGTATTTCTCGGTCGATGAGTTCTTCGACGGAGAAAATATTACTTTTTCACTCCTCAAAGCTGCCCCCCCATGTCAAAGACTGGGGGGAAACCTAATTTGAGAAAAAAGACGAGAGGGAAACCTGTCTATTCTCGTCCGCACCCACTTGGAATTCATTCTGAGATGACATCAAGGAACAATATTACCCCATGGGGTGCTATGAGGACAAGTACATCCAATGGACCTCGTAACACATTGCGGTAAAAAAGGGATCAAGATGTGCATGAGCTAACGAATTTGTTCCAAACCCTTCACAAAAAGTTTAGTATTAAAGATTCAGAGAAACATTTGGTGCTCAAGTAACACACCTATTTGAACAGATACATTTAGGAGGAAACAGATTTCCTCGACATTACCTTGCTTGGCATGGAATATCGATATGCCGCCAAGATCGAGAAGAAATTGAAGCAAAAGAAGCGAGAATTTGAATCCACGAATCTGAAGCTAGAGAAAGGCGCCCCCGAACTGCAAAAAAATGGGCAAAGCCAAAGCGGGGAAACTTATAAATACAACACAAAGCCAAATAAAGACATGGGGAAGTGTGAATTTCATATCAACTCCACTCACAACACAAGTGAGTGTTTGGCTAAACAGTCGACAGTGGAAAAACTGAAGGCATCTGAATCAGATGTATGTTCTAATTCTGAGTCAGAACCAAACAAGGGGAATGGAGAAGGGAAGAACATAATTGATGTGAAACCCAATTCCACCATTGCCAACACCAAGATCTAGAGGAGGGGGAGTGCCTCTTCCATTCCTAGATGTGGGTGAAGGGTTATCCACTTCAATTCCTTGTCGATAGCGGAAGCTGAAAGAACCTCATTTCAGGATAGGTCGTAAAGTTTCTCAGCCTACTAACCACAACACACCCGCAGTCATATGCCATCGGGTGGCTTCACCAAGAAATATATCTCCACGTCAGCCAGCAGTGCCGCCTTCCATACAACATCAAGCCCTGCATGGATTAGGTACTATGTGATGTTTCACCTCTTGACGTGTCTAATGTATTATTAGGCCAACCATACTTGTGGAAGCGACATGTTGTGTATGATTCTAGGCCTTGTTCTATTATTATTACTTTGGGAAATAATATATACAGGATATTGTAGGTAGTACCACCTTCTGCCATCTCTTTGAGTACTGCAAAGAAATGCGATAAGATTTTTCCCAAACCAGGAAATTTGTTTTCATTTATATTCACCCACAGGGTAAGAAGAATATTTTGGTCACAGCCTCCAAACAGGGCTCCCCTGCACGGCAAAAATAGATGGAAAAACTCATGGAGGAATACAACGACATTTTCTCGTGACCCATAGGGATTCCTCTACACTGTAAGGTCAAGCACTCCATTGATCTAACCCCAAGCGTGTCATTGCCTAATGGGCCGATCTATCACCGTTTTATTCTGGAGAATGATGAAATCAAGAGGCATATCCAAGAGTTGTTACAAAAAGGGTGCATGAGGCCAAGCTGCTTACATGTACTTTCCTAGGCTGATAAAGCAACCATATTTATTGAATGCATCCAGCACATCTTCCAGAAGGTCCATGATATCTTGGATTAATCCAATTCCTGGTACAATCAATGACATGATCAACATCAGGTGTCCTAGAAGTTCTAGGTGGGAAAAAAAGTTTGGTTGCATTTGTAGAAAGAACACCTAACTAGTGTTCATCAGAAGCTCATACCCCTCTGATATCATACTTACGCCATTATCAAGGTTGTGGGAGACAATGCATTTTAGCTCAGCATTTCCCCATTCCTTAGCTGACACCTTGTTTTCAATATGGACCACCTTCGGCCATAATTTCCACCATTACTAGACACATATGATATTGTAGAACAACTCACACCAACAAAGTTAAACCTAGACGACATGGAATAATCCACAACTGATCGGATCATGGAAACACAAATCATGAACACCCTCCAACAAAGGATCCAACTATAATGAGTTGTCAAAGTAGTCCAATTCCTTCACCAGGGCAAGTGGTTTACCAGGGACCAGATTGAACAAAAATTTCCTCATCTCATGGAGGAACTCAACAAAATGGGGACCATTACTTCCTAAGGGGGCAGGATTGATCCAACTGGATATTGGTGGCCACCCATCAATTCCACTAGGGCCCCCACCATTTTATCTTTCAGTTTTTCAGTTTCCTTAATTGTAGCATAGTTTACTATTTTTGGTAGTTTTCGGGTATTGAGCTTCCAGAGTCATTTTAAGGCTTTAAACGAAGTTTTTTCAGAAAAATGGGGCTAACATGGGTTTTCGACCAACTTTAGTCACTCAAAATATTTATTCCTTGGATATATATTTCTAACAAGGATTCTGTGCGTCAAACAAAAATCGTATGCCAAAGTTATGTCCATGGGATGTTGATGTACCAATTTACCCAAACGGGGCCCATATTTTTGGTGATTCATATTCTAGCATTAAGTTTTTTGGATGTTTATGGTTTTCCCATGTTATTAGAAAAAAAAAATTCTCTTGAGTCTCATTGTAACATATTTTAGCCCACGTGGTATAGAACAGTCAGTGATGGGGTGCATTGTTAAGGCACTATGTCTGCAAGGTCACCAATTCGAAACTCGTGGGTTTAGGATTAGTATAAACTACCAAAAAAAAATATTGTAACATAGTTTAGAGGTATGTAGCCGCCACATATCTTTTGAGAGATAAGCTACCATCGCCCTATCTAGTTTATGTCCATTCTGTCTGTAAGCATACTTCAGTTATTTGATATTAATGAAATCAAGTTTTATTTTTGCTGCATCTCTGCATTTATGTTTATTTCTCTATTTTACTATCTTCCTGCATATATCCAAATTAGTGGTATTAGAGTGGTCTTCTCTTTCTCAATCCTTATTTTTATGTCCCCAACGAGGTCTGGGTATATGAATTTTGGGATAGATCTGGTTGAACCTTTGCAAGATCAGCCTCACAAACCCTGACGACCGCCCATGGGGGAAGAAAAGAAAGATGAAGCATCAAGATATCCTATAAAAATATTGCTCAAGGTTATACTACAAATTACCTCCTCATTAGCTCAGAGGAGAAGGACACATGGAATGAATAATTTGACCTAGATAGAGACTTATTATTCCAAGGTAACACACCCCATAGATTGCTAGGATGAGTTAGAACGTTTCCATGCCTCTTGTAGAGAGCGTTAGAGATTAGGTTAACACACTATCTTTCCTAAAGTGCAACGTTACCCGTGTTTCATGAATAATAAGGGACAATTTCTGCAGTAACTGACTAACATTTTCGTCTTTTTCTCGAGGATTCAGTTCAAAAAGCTGGAAACCCGCTGTGCAATCCTCTGATTGGAAATTTGTAAACCTAACTAAGAATCCAAATATGGAAAATCTAGAAAAGCACAGAAACATCATGGATTTTTCCCTAATCAAATTAATGGAGAAGAATGGAAAGGTTGATCATCCCAAACTCTTATAAATTGGAGGCAAGGGCTCATTGTCAAGGGTCAAAAGGTTGATTTTGCGAGGAGCAAACTTTTGTTAATGTGAGATTTCATAGTTGGCTTGGTTCATTGATAACTATTTGCCTAAGCATTGTCACACTTGTATATTGAGGAGAGAGATGTTGGAGTCATAGGACTAAGGGAAGCTTGACCAAAATGATGGTTGTAATCTTCCTTCTTTGATATAATAGAACTGCCTCTATGTTTTCCACTTTGTGTCTTTTTATTGCATCTATTAATTTATTTGTTAGAGATACATGTTATAAGTGGCTTAGATTTACATGATTTTTGGTTTTATTATATACTTGTTTTGATTGTTTATTGTGATAACAATATTATGCTAGTTCGTTGTTTGCTTGCAGGATCCAGACTAGGAACCAGTGAGGAGGACTTATGCCGCAATGCATTGAGCTCTCCAACAAATCGACACTACACATCGAGGTAATCCTTCTCTACTTTAATTTTTCAAGCAAGTACTAGTATAAACATGCATGTATTGTATTTGTGAATGTTGCAACTAATCTGACTATATGCCTTGGGTCTCGTGAAGGCCCGAGAGGGATCTTACTCCAACTACCACCTGTGAATTTTACCCCTAAGAAAAATTGGTGACTCCGCTGGGGACTAATCCTTACTTCCCAATTTTTCATTTCCAAACTATTGGTTCTTTCCCTCTATCACTTCCCGTTCTTATCACATCCCTTTTTGACCATTTGATGTGCTCTGTAACCATTTAATCTGCTCACATTGTTTAGAATAAGCCTTACTTGACCATAATTTTCAATTTATCCTCAGTAACGCATTCACTGTGTGTGTTCTAGAGCGTTATAAAGCAGCTCCGGATTGAGAACAATGTGTTAGTCCTGTTATTAACACAATGTACTCTTTGTTAGGCAACGTTACTCAACCTAAACTTAGCTATTTCACCCTAGTTGTGATTTCCCTAGTTGTTGAGTTGTTGGATATCAATTTGGTTCCTACAAACTAGATCTTTGTGCTTTATTACTTGTTGGCATGTTTGTTTTATTTTTAAAATTTAGCTTAGTTGCATTTAATTTTTGAAATGAATTTTTTTTTTTTAGTTTTTCTGATATAGCTGATTTCATTATGTAAATGATTGGATTAAGTAGTTGTTAGTGAGCATTGGTATTTGTATCTTTCATAGGCTGAAATACATTATTGGATGTTTGTTATTGCATGGATGTATGAAAATTTCTCCTTGTAGAAGTAACTCGTTCATCAAACTGAATTTAAAAAGCATTTTCTGCATGGTTTGTGTCAGAGTCGCATAAAAATTCATACGTCCAATCCCCCTCTAGAGACTTAAATTTAAGTACTCTAAAATTAAGTGCTTAATAAAATCAATCAATAACTCTTTTATGAGCTTACAAAAATATTAGTACATGCTAGGATCTTGGGATAGGTAGAGTGATAAAATTTCCCTAGATCACAAAACTTGAGACTAGTGTCATTAAAGAGTGAAAATCCTGTTGCACTCGCACTATTGGGACTGCTCCACTCATAATAGAGTTAAGCACAAGACAACACTGGTGTGTGTGAGAAGGTATCCTGCCTTTGATCACATATACATTGTGTTAGCATGGTTCTATACTTAGTCATGAGTGTATTTTAAAATTTTTGATTTTAGGATAAAAAATTGTAAATTAAAAAAAAAAAATGAGAACGGTTTTGGAAGTTTCGATAGCATATGTTTTAGCCATGTCAAACAGTTTGTTTTAATTTTGTTTTATGTTTGTTTTTCCTTTACCCGATGCTACCAGAAGTTTCGGTAACCTCCCCTGTTTTAAAATAAAAATAAAAATGTGCATCTTCTTTTGAGTTAGCCACGTGTTCTCATTATCAACTAAGGTTTAAAGCATTTTTTATCATGAGCTATGTCACGTGATTGGAAAATTATACGTTTGAGTGATGCCAAGTTAGTTGTGGTCATACGTGGAAGAGCTAGGTGTCGATGTGCAATTGTAAAACCAAACGTTGTTTGTCCTATTTATCAGCCTGAGTCATTATGTCCACATATCAAGCTACGCATTTAGTGGCGAGATAATTTGTGGATCTATGATTTAATATGGTGACCGTTTGGTTAAATCATGCATAAGTGCTACTGGAATTTTAGGCTTGCCATAAACAAGACAATGGAGGTGATTTCCAAATCCAACTCCATTCAAATCCAACCACCTGTTGTGGAGAATCTGAAACAAAGCAGCCAACTAAAGTTAATCATGAATATCATGAGGTGTGGTATACTATTCTAGATATTCCCTATTATGAAAAGATCTTATGCATGGAAAATTGAACCAACATATCATTTTAAATCACCGAAAAAAATGGAAAGCAATCAATTTTCGAATTTGGTTGTTGGTGAATAAGAAGTTCCAGTGAGCAGCTTGAGGAGGAGACTAAGTTTTCAGAAAGTTTGCATTGAAAATTCAACAACACCTGTTAAGTAATCCTTTCTAATATTTACACCTTTATGATCTATCAGAAAACTTTCATTTATTGCTGAAATGACTAAAAGGGAGGAAAACTTAAGCGTATTGAACCTCAAGGAGTTGATTTAATAGATTCCAATCTGAATGTGAAGAGGTTTTTTGTACAAGATGGGTGGTATCCATTTTTCTCAAGGTTAGGAAACCCTCATCTTGGAGTAGCCAAGTAATTTTCTCTCTCATTCGATGGAAAAAAAAAAAGAAAATGTTTATGGCCTCAGACTGCAGGTATCAACAGAATCCATTGCTGAAGCTTTCCACCTCCCACATAAAGGAGATAAATGGTTTAAATTCCAAGTTATTACTAAAGCAGACCTCAAAAAATTCATCAAGGATGAATAAAAAGACCCTAAATGGGCTAAAGGGATTCCTAACAATTATCTCAAGGATGAATGGGCTGAAATTGTCAAGATCATTAAGATCTACCTTACTTGTGAGATGAGGTATACTATTTTTTTTCTGTATCACATGAGGTTTTTACTTCACATTTAAGGTATGAACACTCTCAAACTACCTTTCTTCCTGCTGAAAATCTTGGCTAAGATGTCTCCTAGAATACAAAACCATGCAAAAACTTCATATTATAGCATCTATCAGCAAGCTCTGATCACGGTGTTGGTTGTCGAAGAATTTAGAAGAAGAAACTAGACTTGGGAGCATTTCTAATTTTACAGGGCAAGGCAAACTGCACCTACACAAAACCTTCCTGATCATAAATCTCTAGCCTCATAGCAACATTCTCAACCTACCAAGAAGAAGGGAAAAAGTCAGAAACCAACTACTTCATCAGTTGGTAAAAGGACTAAATGAAAAGAAAAGAAGGTGAATGTCTACAAGAAGGATATGGACAAAAAGGAAAAGGCTTCCCCAATCAAATTTGAAGATAAGTTGGAAAAAGGAGAAGGTTCATCTACCAGCAAGCCCAAATCAATGAAGATTGTGCCTCCTATTTCTCCTTTTCCCAAGGTATATGCTAGAGCACGAAAAGGAAAGTTTGCAGTGGCAAAAAAATCAAAAGAACAGGTGCTGCTGGAAGTTTTGACAGCAAACATTCAACTAAAGGTTTAGAAGGATTATTAGCCCACCAAATTAGATGAGGAGCTTCTGAAGGATGTATGATATGATGTTAGTAGTAAAAAAAAGAAAACAAGACAAATTTCTGGTAGTAGGAAAAGACACACAAGAGCTAGCAACAAATTCAGGATAAAATCCAAATCCCTACATAACCCAAAGTTGATGACAAAATTCATAGATGTGGAGAGGAAATATGAAGGGTTACATATTGTAACTCCTTCAATTACAAAATCTAGTGGGTTCAAGAAGAAATACAAGGGTAAATCCCCTTCAGACCAGCAAACATGATCCTCCAAAAGAAGAAAAATCCAGAAGAGCTCAGAAGAGAAAAAGGCCATTGCAAAAGAGACAGACACCAAAACTACAGGGTAAAAATCAGCAATTGATAGAAAAAAAAATTTAGACAAGCTTCCAGAAGTTGCAGCTCATATGGAGGAGAGGTAAAAGGATGTCCCAATGAAATATATTTTTGCCTACTATTTATATTTGTAATATTCCCAAATGGGAAAAGCAGGAATATAGTGCAAAATGCTGGAAAAAATGTGTAAATAATCATTTAAAAGCAAGAGGCCAATATGGAGACCTTTCATGTGTTATAACAAAAACAAAATATGTATAAGAAATGGCCCATAAGATACACAACAAGAAAGTACAAGCCTCCAATGGAAAAAATCCTCAAGATGAGGTGCTGCAACTATATATAAAAGTTGGAATACCCTTACAACGTTATTTTATTATCTCTACTACAGCAAATTATTATACATCAGATCTAGGGTTGATATGTGCCTCACTAGATAGATCTATTTCAGATCTAAGAACTATACAACCTCCTTTGAAGAACCCCTTAAGGGTTTTCAACAAAACACCATGTACAAGATGTAGATCTAAGCTTTAAGGCTATAGATCTATTGAAAAATACAGATCTAGAAAGTGTGGTTGATCTGATATGAGAAATACAATATCCTCCCCTAATAGATCCTCTAAGTGAAAGGAAGATCCCCTTCACTAGAAAATCAGCTCTCCAAATGGTGTGCCAAACCACCCCACAACTCCTCCTACAGAAATAACGCAGATATGGAAGTAAAATGCACTGCAGGGATGAATAATCAGTTAGCTTGATGCCAATATCTGAAAATAATCACAAAGCCATTCAATACTATCCTCCCAATGGAAAGGAAGTCTCCTCCACTGAAAATGAGCAATGAAATGGCCTAGATCTAGAGATCTAGTCTCCACTTGTTGCAACCTGCAAAACAACCAAACCCTCAACAGGATCTGCACTGTAAATGAAGGAAGAAGCTTGGACTTAAGCCTGATGGTGGACAATGTAGTACAAGACTCCTCCAAGAGCTTCTCAATGGAAGAGGTGGGATTTCTGATCAGGAACACCCTGTGCTAAACATCACTCTATCTCAACTAAACAACAAGAGAAATATCTATGTCTAAACAAACCATATATTCAGAAATATAATAAACCCAAAACATAATGACTATGGTTGTCATCCTCTTTCTTAAATAATATATGAGCTTGAAAACCCTAAGCCCCATCCAACAAAAGCACAACATTCACACAAATCATCTCCATCTAAAACTGTGTTGTCCCTCATTAATGACCACTCCTCCATGACAACGTTGTTGATTTGGTCAAGGTTGACCCAGTCAAAGTGATCCAACCCCTTTTAACACCAAGGGTGCTTAATTAAGCTGCCAAGATCCATCTCTTTCACATTTGGCATTGATTTATTAATTATTAAGGAGAATTATGGACCTCCTTTGTCCTCTTATTCTTTAAACAAAGTAGCAAAACAAAATTAAATATTCCAACTAGCTCATGGCTAATTGGGAATATTACATATTTTGGAATAACTCAATTTTCAGAATGTTTTAGTCTACACAAAATTTTTCAAGTATCTAGTTGTGAATTTTTGAAAAGGAAACAAAGCATTACCAGAAATTCTGGTAGCATTACAATTTTTGTGCAGTTACATGTTTTTACTGGAAGTTCCGACAACATCTGTTTTAAATGATTTTTGACAGATGTGAGTAGAATTTTTGAGCTAGTCCAAGGATGATAAGGACTCCTAACGATATGAACATGTCAAGTGAAGGCTAATAAGTGGTTTTGGGGTTGTTAAATGACACATTTAATGAATACACATGGGTTTTAAAGAACCAAGATCATGGAGATATAAATCAACAGAAAAGTAGGTAGGTTTCCAGCACACTCAGCAACACAATTCAAATTTTCTTCTTTCTTCCTATCATCATTTGTCCTGTTGGTTATAGTTCAATAGGATCACAGGGGCTTCACTCAATGAACCTATAACATAGCATGTGCATTCGTGGCATACTAAACAATACCCTTAATTTGACTACATATTGGAAAATACCTATAAAAATCATTTTATTTAACCCCCTACCAATACAAACTCAATACACTTTCCCAATTAAAAAAACCCCTACTTTCACTAGATATTGTAAGTATTCATTTTTTCATTAACATTTTTTATACCCTTTTATATTTATATCTCAAGTATAGTGACATGAAGTATGTCTTATGACACCACATGCATTCTACAATGCACCTTTCTTCTTTTGATATACATTGTAGATGCATATTAGTTTTCCCACAATAACTAAACCCACACTCAAGCACTACTATCTATGATTTGTGGCATTTAATGGTCTAAGGCACACAAAGATAAACCATGTTTTAGGAATATTGATTATGTGCATGTATATAAAATGACATATAAATTGATATATATGATGGTGAAAATAAATTGATGAATCTTTATGAATATGTTTACACCAAATAAGGTGTTCAAGCACATGTCTGGACCCTCTATATGCAAGACCACTACCTACAACCAAGGTTTGGGCCCCAAATCTCAAATCCATATAAATCAATGGGTTTTACCCCCGTCACTTAATTAATTATTCACTCACTACCTCTCAAGTAAGGAAAATTATTACAACCTATGTTGTGTAACCAGCTCCAAAAAGAGAAGAAAAGAGATATTCACGCCTTAGAAATAAGCCACTTCGAGGGGGCAACCTCCAATACATTACATGAATGAACAATTATTGGATGATACAATTCACAAAACCTCCTTTCTATATATAGGAGTCCATGGGGCCATAATGTAATCCTAGTGGGCCACAATGTAATCCTAGCCGACCTAACAATAATAATTTAAAGGCACAATAATAACAAAATGGGGGTTACAAGGGTACAATAATAACAATAAGGGGTTTACACTAACAATAATAAGGGGCTACACTAGTGATATAGGGACCTAACATGCCCCTCTCCTTCAAAAAAAGTGTTGTCCTCAACACTTGAGTAGCTCCGGGTGCTTCTGTATAAAATTCTCATCCTCCCATGTAGAATCTTCAGTGGGTAAGTTCTTCCACTTGATGAGATACTCTGAAATTGATCGATTCCGTAGTTGTCGAGTTCTTTTTTCCATGGCTGCTTCAGGTTCCAATATGATTTTCCCTTCCCCATCAAGTTCTGGCAATACTGTTTGAACTGGAAGATTTTCACCTATAACCTTCTTTAAGCATGAAACATGGAAAACTGGATGTACTCGCGAAGAAGCAGGAAGCTCCAATTTGTATGCCATAGTACCAATCTTTTGCAACACCTTGTAAGGACCATAGTGCTTTGGCGATAATTTATTATCCTTCTTTGCTTGCTTGAGGGACATTTGTTTGTATGGTTGTAGCCGTAAAAATACCCAATCTCCTACATCAAAACTTCTCTCACTACGATGTTGATCTGCTTGTTGTTTCATTCGATTTTGTGCCAAATTCAGGTTATCCTTTAAGAGTTGGAGAACTTCTTGCTGATGCTCGATGTGATCTTCCACTGCTTGAACCTTCGAATTTTCCTTAAAGATGATGTGATGGATGGTGGATGATATCCATAAAGTGCCATAAATGGGGTCATTTTTGCTGCAATATGGAAGGAAGTGTTATACCACCATTCGGCAAGAGGTAACCACTTGACCCATTGTGTTTGTTTATCAGATACAAAACAACGAAGATATCCTTCCAAACATTTATTTACTATCTCGGTTTGACCATCAGATTGAGGATGATAAGATGAGCTATGAGCTAATTGAGTACCCAAACAAGAAAATAACTCCGTCCAAAAATTTCCGGTAAAAATTGTAGAAATTTGAATAACTGAGATATTATTCACCGAGATTCTCCTGATCACACACTATTTTAGCTTCATGCATAATACAGAATCTCTTCTACCATTGATCATCACATGCGGAAATAAAATCAATTGCATGCACACATTGAAACCATAAAAATTCACACATATGAACACGGTATTTCATGGGAAAGCTTAAAGCTGAAAACCCCCAACTATCTGTATATTATACATGTCATGGAGATCATGTAACAATCATAGTACAAAGCTCTTTGCAAGCTCTCATGCACTACCTCCCATGCTACACACTATCAAGCTAGATCTAGCAAAACTCATGCTCCGACCTTTAGCCACTTGATAGCCAACCTCAATTGCGTGTTTCAATGCTATGGGATGGTCTCTTTATATAGATAAACCACCTAGATTGAACTGCGCAATCCTCATTGATTACTCCACCTATCTGTGCGTTGCAAATAGCAATAGTATAGTCACAACCGATAGTTAACCTGCTCTTTCACCTATTTCTGCACTGGTCTCCACTGAAACTGTCCATGCAACGGGATTAAGTTGATGTATTCTTTAGTTGATTTATGAGTTTATAATTAGTGAATTAATTAATAATTAATTCACACCACTCTCACTAATTGTATCTATTAGTTAACTTGGATACAAAAAGCTCAACTATGTTTAGATTAGTTAAACTGAATACAACTCCACTAACTTCCTCAATCAACTCCACCAAACTCTGTCACATGAGTTCTAACTGAAGTCTTCATGCAATAGCTTCACTTAAACCCTAGGAAAAGTGTATTTCCTTCTGTCAGTTGCATGTGCTACATCCAGGCATCAAACTGAAGTGCTTCAAGAGAATAAGATAATGTTTATAGTCCAAATATTATTAAGAGCTAATAATATTTGACATATCTATTTTTAGCCTGGCAGTCTAAAAATAGAAACCACCCATATGTCTAAAAATAGAGGTCCATCTATTTTTACCAACACGACCAACCATCCATAAATAGCATCTCGCAACTTATAGATCATGATCCATATGTCTAAAAATAGACATAGTCTAAAAATAGACTTTGCGACAAAAATCACCTGTGTGGTCCCCCACCTAGTTTAGGTGATCACTTTCCAACTAGGATCAGGAAGGATGTTTCAGGATGCCTCCTTCACTGTTTCTTGTTGCCATCTTCAACAAAAATGGGATCTCTGTCGCTCACAATAACCCTTGGGCTTCCATGTAGCTTTTGAATTCTGTTCATAAATGTAGTAGCAACTGTACTTGCTTTAAATGGATGAGATAATGCACAAAAGTGTGCATACTTGGTAAGTCTATCAACTACCACCATGATGACACTCTTTCCTTCGGACTTAGGTAAACCTGTGATAAAATCCATTGAAATCTCCTCCCAACGTTGACTTGGAATGGATAAAGGTTGTAGAAGTCACGGGGTCTTAATTGTTTCCACTTTATTCTGCTGGCAAACCAAACATTCCGCCACAAACTTTTGAATATCAGATTTAAGGCCATCCCAAAAAAATTCTTTCTTCACCTGTGGTAAGTTTTTAAAAATCCTGAGTGTCCTCCTAAAGGAGAAGTGTGCAATTCCAGAAGAATCTTTTGTTTTAGTTGGGAATTCTTACAAAGATATAAGCGATCTTTGTACCATAAGAAATCATTTTTCCAACTAAATGTATCAGATGTACTAGGATCTTGCTGCAACTTTTGAATGAGTGTCCATACATCTTTTTCCTTCTTCCATTCATCTCTTGATTCAGTTATCCAATCTGGTTGGATAATAGAAATGGCACAAAGCAATGCTTCCACCTCTTCATTCTTTCTTGAGAGTGCATCTGCAACAACATTAAGCTTTCCTTTTTGTAGATTATTTCAAAGTCATAACCCAACATCTTTGTGACCCATTTTTGTTGCTCTTCTGAAGATAGTCTTTGTTCCAAAAAGTGTTTAAGACTATCATGATCATTTTTACCTTGAAGTGTCTTCCCATTAGGTAAGTTCGCCATTTCTTTAGTGCATGCAGTATTGCTAACATTTCCTTCTCATAAATAGGTTTCTGTAAATACTTTCCTTTGATTGGACGACTTTCAAAAGCAATGGGTCTTCCTTCCTGCATTAAAACTGCACCAATTCCATTTTCTGAGGCATCACATTTTTCTTCCTGATAAAGGTTTTTGTGAAGTCTAGCATAGCTAAGACTGGTGCTAGGCACATTACCTCTTTAAGATGTTCAAAGGCCTTAGTTGCTTCAGGAGTCCATGAAAATGCATCTTTCTTCAATAATGTTGTTAGAGGTGCTGCTATTCTCCCATAATTCTTAACAATCTTGCGATAATACCCTGTTAACCCGAGAAATCCTCGCAACTGCTTTATGGTTGTGGGGACTTTCCATTCCTTAATGGCTTTAATTTTGTTAGGGTCTACTTTAACACCCTCGTGAGATACAATATGACCCGGATATTCCACCTCTTGTACTCCAAAGAAACATTTGGATGTTTTTGCATATAATTGTTTCTCCTGCAATAGTTTGAGCACCCTGTCAACATGTTCGACATGATCCTTCCAAGACTTGCTGTAGATTAGTATATCATCAAAAAATACTAGCACAAATTTTCTAAGGAAGGGTTTGAAAATGGAATTCATCAACCCATGAAATGTAGAAGGTGCATTGGTAAGGCCAAAAGGCATGACCAAAAATTCATAATGACCCTCATGAGTTCGAAATGTTGTTTTTGGAATATCTTCAGTCTTCATTCTAATTTGATGATATCCTGAACGAAGATCCAACTTGGTAAAATAAATTGCTCCATGTAATTCATACAATAATTCATCAATCACCAGGGAATGGGAAATTTGTCTTTAATGGTGAGCTTATTGAGCTCCCTATAATCCGGACACATTCGCCATGATCCATCCTTCTTGTGTACCAATACTACGAGAGCGAGAGAAAGAACTTTTGATTTCGGGTTGAATTATACCCGCCTCTAACATTTCGCAATCATACGTTCAATTTCGCTTTTTTGGAAGTAAGGATATCTATAAGGCCTAATGTTTGGAGGAACACTTCCCTGGAATCAAATGAATAGCGTGATCATGATCACGAATAGGTGGGAGTCCTTTGGGAGTTTCAAACACCTTGGAATGATTGTCCAAGACTTGTTGGAGATCTGCAGAAATAGATGATTTTGATGTTGGAACTTCTAGTGAGCATAATTGTGCAATTACGCCTCGTTGTTCTTTCTTTAGAAGCTTTGTCATGACATTAGAGCTTATTATCCTTCCTGGCTTCCCCGCAATACCCCGTAATTCGACTTCCTTTCCTTCGAAAAAAATTTCAAGAAAAGTTCTTGAAAATTAAAAGCTACCGATCCCCAAAGATTGTAACCATTGTACTCCTAGTACAACATCAACACCTCCCATAGGAATGGCAAGCATTGGACTAGTCAATACATATTCCCCCATGGTTAGCTTGATATTATGGCATTTTCCCGGAAGCAATTTATAGTTCCTCCATTTGCAACCATCACTTGACATTCAGTGCTTTGGGTATAGGAAACAATTTAATTCCTTAGCTACCTTATAATGAATAAAATTATGGGTGCTACCCGAATCAATCAACACTATTACCCTTTTCTTCTTTATATGTCCTTCTATCTTGAGAGTTTGAGGAGTGGTAATTCCCTGCCAGTGCATTACACGATATGGTCGGATTCATTTCTTCCTCTTCTAGGGGTGGTTCCTGGTGTATATCCTCTTCTTGTTCATTTTCTTCTTCTTCTTCACAATCTATGTAAAATAATTTCTTCTCGAGACACTTATGACCTTTAGTGTATTTTCTATCACAAGCTGTAGCAAAGCCCTTTTGCTCTTTTTTTCTTCCAATTGTTGTGGTGTCAACCTTGTAGGTCGTGGAAATCTAGGCGTAGAAACACTTCCTTCTTTATAGAATTGAGTGGTAGGCTTCCTTGTCGCCATAATTTTACATTCAACTTTTCTTGCCAACTCTGAATGCCTTCTCCAATGAATCGGGTTCCAAAAACGCGAACTTCATGTTGGATGTTATCCTTTAAAGTGCCTAGGAAGAGATCAATCATGTGTTCCTCTGTAAGATCGAGCTACCCTTATATTCAATTTTTTGGAAGTCCTCAATGTGCCGCCCCCACTAAACCCTTTTGTTTGAGATTTATCAATTGGCTAAAGAAGGTGTTGCTCTTTGTATCCTCATATTGTGCTATCATTTCCTCCGTAAAAATTGACCAAGTGACAATTTTTTTTACGGGAGCAAAGCCATTGATACCATACAAATGTATTTTGTTCTAAATGTAAAGTTGCAATGCATACCTTTTGTGTGTTTTTCACATTATGGAGATCAAAATATTGCTCCATCCGTAGTATCCATGTTACAAGATCCTTTCCATCAAACTTCCTCATATCCATCTTTGGAATATGGTGGTTCTTCCCGCCAACATTAGAGTTTATGAAATCACAATTAACATTTATTTTGTTCTCATCATGAGGTTCTTCTACTATCTTTTCACCATTAGGAAACCTTTCTTGTATAAACTTTGTCAAACCTTCCATGTTCGCTTTTAGAAAATTCTTCATGTTTTCCATTTTCTCATCGATCTTAGCTTCCATGTCATCAATCTTAGCTTCCATGCCCACTTCCATGCCATCCATATTAGCTTCCAAACCAACCATCTTAGCTTCCACGCCTTTCTTCAAACCATCCATCTTAGTTTCCACGCCTTTCTTCAAAACTTCCATTTCATTTTTTTGTTGTTCTTTGCGAGAGCGAAAATTTGCTCTTGTAATTTTGATATGTCATGTTGCCATTCTTCATCTTCATGAGTCATAGTAGAGCCTTCGAAGGCTTAATGGGTGTTGAATTCTTTTTAGGGGCCATTTTAGAATACAATACTGATATATATTCTACACTATGCCCTTGGAATCAATTCAACTTGATTCTTCAAACAAGACTTATGCAATTCGGAAAAAAAATACACACCTTTTACTAGCTTTTAGGAGATCGATATTGAAATTGAATTATCTCTGTAATTGAAAATATTCGATATCTGAAATTCAGCCCCTGTAGTAGCCCTCTGAAGCTTCTTTCAAATGCCACAGTCTGACACTGATTTTGATTCTCCAAGACAAAGTTGTGTCCAATCTCCCACAATGACCTAATTTCCGGACTGGTTCAGTGCAGAGTGAACTTGTACGACTTGCCACGTGTCATCTGTTTTGTCCTTTGTTTCTGAAATTGATAGAAAAGAAACTACAGGCCGTGTACTTATGACTGCTTTTGGACGGCACTCCAATCCAATCTTCGGAGAGAGAGTTATTGAACTTTTCCCACAATCACCTCTTTGAGATGAAATTCAGAGCCCGAAAAAGCACTACATTCCACGTGATCATATCTCCAAAATATTGCGAACCAAGCTCTGAAATTTTTTTGATGAATTTCCTCGTATTTCAGCTTCGCACCATATGAATTTCAGATTCTGAACCTTCGTAGAAAAAAAATGTATAGCGCAAATGCCACGATGACCCTGTTTAGGAGCCCGAAAAAAATACCTGACTTCCACGGATGATATCTCCGAATTTATTGCAGAACCAAAATCTGAAGTTTTTACACAAGATTCCTTAGGATTTTTTTCTTCGCACCCTAAAAATTTCAGCTTCTGAAGCTTCGTAGAAAAAAAGTTATAGCGAAAATGCCACGATGACCTGATTGGAGCAGCGAAACCCTAGAATCCCAAAGCTCTGATACCAAATGTTGTGTAACCAGCTCCAAAAAAGAGAAGAAAAGAGATATTCACGCCTTAGAAATAAGCCACTTCGAGGGGGCAACCTCCAATACATTACATGAATGAACAATTCTTGGATGATACAATTCACAAAACCTCCTTTCTATATATAGGAGTCCATGGGGCCATAATGTAATCCTAGTGGGCCACAATGTAATCCTAGCCGACCTAACAATAATAATTTAAAGGCACAATAATAACAAAATGGGGGGTTACAAGGGTACAATAATAACAATAAGGGGTTTACACTAACAATAATAAGGGGCTACACTAGTGATATAGGGACCTAACAACCCTATTTGGGCCTTTGGAGAGGAATAATGAGAGCAACTTTCTTGTGTGTTATTGCAATGCATATCTAAGAATATTGATATACTCATGAATTCATGGTGAAGTACAATGGACTTGAAAAACCACCCTTATTTATAAGTAACAACCTTTCCTTTTGTGGTATTTACAAATTACAAGAAATAGACAACAAAGGCACCCTATAAGTAATAGAAAATACTTATAGACAATAGACAACAAGAAATAGTCAAATTAAGGGTAATGTTTAGTATGCCATGAACACATGTGTTAGAAGTTCATTTAGTGAAGCCCTTGTGGTACACACAAAGGATCTAAACGAGGAGTGAAATAGGTGGGAAACATTGTTTAATATTTTGAAGGTGTAACTCAAATCTTGTGAAGGCATAGCTCAGGGATACAAAGAAGCTCCTCAATAGGTCACTTATATGATTTCCTCTGTATACGCAAAAGAAAATAGGGAAACATGTGAAAATATATTGTCATCACACTCAATGAGAAATTGATTGCCTTGCTCGTTGATTTTTTTTTTCAAAAGGAATCTCTAGTTATCAATTTCATAGAGGATGTAGAGTTTATTTGTGAAAAACTTGATTCCTTTAAAATTGTGTTAAAAAACATGAGAGAGATTTGACAAAATCCAATTCGATGAAAAACTAGCTACATAAATTTTAGCATTTTCTCTACCATGCCATGGATATCTTGGAGGATCGCGAGGCTCGCAAATATTAGAAATTTGTTCTTCTGATATAGGATGGGCTGAAGGATTAAGGCATTAAAAAAGTGTATCATCCACATATACTTGAGTGCTCCACACCTAAAATATTTGAAGCTTGTGTTTTAGGTGAATGCTCATTTTCACGCATTAAATGCAAATATTCAAAGTAAAAAAGTGATTTCTCCACTTACAGATTATACAATTGTATTGTAAGCGTGAAAAAGAACATTTGTCTCATCACTTAGTGGATATTTGAAGATGGCCCTAGAGTGATTGTAGTTGTGGGTAATAGAGGAATGATTAAGACTCTTGTCTTAAAAAATGTTTTAAACAACCAAAGAGTTAGACAAAAGTTTCAACATGTGGTTTGGTTAGCAGTGTCAACAATATATTGTCAAATAGATTTTTCTCAAAATGGGTAGTCAAGTTAAGCTACCAAGTGGAGAGGCTCTGTCAAGTATAGGGGTGTAGATTCTTAGAGACATCATTCATAAAAATTTAGTAAATAAATTTTAGCTCCCAAACATAGCTAGAACTTATTCTACGTAACTGTATATCCAAGTGTGTGCGAAAGTGTGGAGATTGGTGATTTCTCCGCTCTTCTGCCAATTGTAAAATTTTATGAACTGGTAAACACGTTCATTAATTAATATTTTTCCATTCCATCCATTTGGAAGAAGAACCGTCATTTAGTAGGATTTTATACATACCTCTGTTATTCATGCGTTGTAGTTGTCTCTGTTCTGTGTTGTATTTTTCCATTTTCTTATTTGTTCTAGGAAATAACATATGCAACATTCCTCCAAACAAAAAATTTGGTTTTGGAATTTGATGGGGCTTGTATCTTAATATATAGCTCTGCTTAATTTTCAAACCAATGAAACTTGTCCAACAATTTTGAATTTCATGATTTTGTAATGTTTGCTGCCATTTCATATGAAACAAATCATGGTGAACATGTAGTTTCCTATCAATTTTGAAGCCCACCAGAATGCTTCAAGTCAGTGCACTTGATATTTAAATGATAAAGTATCTATTTAGAGCATCACAGAATGCCATTTCATGTAACATAATCTAACAAATGGTTGTATAATTATGACACTTCCATCCTTGGTTTAAATACATGCATTGCATTCTTGGTTGCCAGTGTTGTGTGAGAATAATTTATATTGATTTCAATGAGTTAAAAACACAAGATCTATCACATAGCTTGACATAGATTTTTGTATCCTCCATTGCTAAATTTATCTATGTTCTAGATGTTATGGTATGGGGTGAAAACTAGGGATAAGACACTAATGGAGAAAATAGACAATACCCTTTCTATAAGTAATACCCTAAAGGAAGATGATTGAATCCAAAGGATCTAATAAAACCTAATATATGTAAGAGTAAATATCAGGAATCAACACAAAATATGAAATATGCAATGTAAGATATACAATAACTTCATTAAAACCAATTTCTTACATTTTGTTTGAGAAGTTTGTAATACCAAAAATTTCCAACTGTTTCAACTCAATTTAGACAGGCATCCACCAAATAAGGTGGCATCCACTTGGATATACTTATTACTGACACAAAATACAAAAATAATATCGAAGCCTCCCATTTACTTACATCCAGTTTGAGAAATTTATAATACAAAACACTACTCAAGCATTGTTCCAGATACATCTACAATAGCCAACTGTTTCAACTCAATTTAAATAGGCTAATTTATATGTCAGGACAGACACAACATGAAGGTGGCATCCACTTGACTATCCTTTACAGAAAATCCAAAAGATAGTCTCAAAGCCTCCAAACTATTAATCAATCATTCATGACAACGTGATACCTATGCCAACCATATACCATGCCTTCCTATAAGATGCATTGAATGTTTGAAAATATTTTTTAAAGATAGAAAAGATGAAAAATAAGATGGAAATTGAGAAATTGGGGAAAAAATATTATATCATTCTATTATAAAACTTTAAAAAAAAAATTGAATAGTAAAATTTCTATAAAAAATGAAGGAAACAACCAATTAAAATAGGAAATGGAGAAATTGACTATATAAACAGGATTTGGAAAGGGAAAGCTAACAAGGTTAGAACTCATGAATATACAAGAAAACAATTGTTCGACAATAGCATAAAATGCTACAAAAGTTTCAAATAAATGACATAATAAAATTTCATTACATAAACAGTAGAACTAACCTAGGTGAGGCCACCCACTAAAAGGACAATTTTTCTGTACTGAATTTTTTTCCAGGCCCCTAATGGAACAGAGCCTCTTGAAATCCTTTTTTGAGACAACATCGGTTTTATAAGCTTTCATAACTTTGATCTCCAATTAAATTTTGCCCAATTTCAAAAAGGAAAGGAAAACAATTGGAAGGAAATGACTTTTCAGATCAACTAAAGCAACCACTGTGGCTTCTCTTGAATTATTTGAAATGTAAATTAATTCCAAAGATTAGCAATACTGTCTTACATAGAATTCACTAGTTTTAAAAACCTCCCACATCAACTGACCAAATTCTAGTGTAATTTAAAAAAAATCTCAATTGGGTATAATGTATTCAAACATAACTGGAACCATGAATATACAAAAAAGCAACTGCAATACCATCCAACTGATAATTTATAAAGGAAAATAATCAGTACATGGACTAGAACCTAAAGATACATAGCGCAAAGGCAAGAAAAACTAGATCTGATCCATATCAATGTAAAATATGAATTTTTCCACCAACGCAACCATTATTCACCATTCTAGCATCTGCTACCATACTAATAAAATATTCAAAAAATAAATACATTTGTGTATACATTTTCACAACTTACGTTTAGGATATGGTTGCTAAAAAATTTTGGTCTTCTTTGTTGTGGCATAGATCTTGAGGAACAAAACACCCCATTCATCTCTGACATAGCTCAAACATTCTCAATCTCATCCCAAAACCTTAAAAACCAACATCCTTTTGATCGACCTGTAACCCTATCAGTAACAACCTTGGCTCCGTTTAAATTTTGGTATCTAGTTCATAATGTCTCTTGCAACAAATAGTTTGTCACATCATATGCCAAATATCCAAAAAATATAGGATAATCAGGTCCAATCTCAGGTCGCTTTTCTCCAATTCCAAAGGTTGCCCAATTTATCCTGTAAAATTATTTAGTGTTGGGAATCTTTGTACCATTGTAAGTTTTCAAAGCTCTCTCAGCTCCTGCATGGCTTGCAAACTCCACAAATCCATAACCCTCTCATTGTCTAGTCTTTTTATTGTGAATAAATTTAACAAAAACAACCTGTCATTGACAACATGAATATGATAAAAAAAACTATGTATCCAAACAAAAAAAAATTATAATAAAAATGCAAAAAATAGTCAGTACATTTTAAATTTTCATACAGAGTACAATGACATAAGTAAGAAGAAGTAAAAAGAATAATTTACAATTAATATACATAGTCTAACAATGTCAACCCAGAATTTAGCAGCCCCAAACTCCCCAAACAGCTCTACAATGGAAGTGATAGTAGGGTGTTGCCTCAAAACAATAGAAACAATAGTGGAGGTTGTTTTTAAAAATATCAAAGACTTCAATGGAGGTCTCACCACCATCATCACTTCTTAAGGACAAATTAACTACTAAGACATGGGACTGGACCCTCAACAATTGTAACAACAACCAAGGACCAATATATATCCCCATTCATATTAACATGGTGCATGAATTCTCAATATTAGATATCGCAAGTCAATAATGTGCTGCAAAGAATAGAAATTCTTGAGAATGAAGACAACCAAATCCATTCAGAGGTACTAGACCTCAAACAATAGGTTTTCGAAATGAAAAAACATGAAAACATACACTTATGAAAACCAATTGTAGAATCTTTGACACGCCAAATAGAAATCTCAAAACATAAAAATATAGCAAGAGATGAGATCACAACAAGCCATTTTTTAAAAAGTAAGATAAGATCACAATAGCCTCCCCCACTCACTATGGTGAAAGGGTTGGTAAAAACAATATTGAACATCTACGAGGCCCTAGAGATTAATCTTAGAGTGCAAGGGCTCCCCTTCCCATGGCCACATCAAATCCCCTACAGCTAGTTTCCATGGTAGAGGAACACTATGTAAAGGCAGAACCATGTCTAGAAAATAATAGAGAAGTGGGAAAAAGGGAGAAGAGGCCACCGCATGCATTACTAGTCAATGAAACATCCCTTAGGGTAAAATGTTGGAAAGAGCACATGACAAGGTCAGTTGAAGAATCTTCAATGCACTATTCAATCCATGGTCACATATATTTTTGCTGTATGGAGCCAGTTATTATTGACACTACATATTAGTCCCATCAACAAACAGAGAGACAAGTAGCAGTTCTAGCCAGTCATAGAATAATAGTTTGTCATGTTCTAGTTTCCTTGCAAAGGCTTTAGGATCATCTTGCAGAGATGATTATAAGATTTTTGTAGCAGTTTCATTGAGTACTAAACCATTTAGTTTCTTATTTTACCATAAAACATCAAGAAAGCGTATCATAGGATTTGTTGTGCCAATAAAGAAAAATGAGTCTATGGGAAGGGAATTTCTTGGATATGGTAGACACAAAATATGAGGCAGTATTACTCTAGAGTAACATATGACAAGGTTATTTTATGTTGCGCCTAGAGTTAATATAGTTCGTAACCAAGTGGAAATTATATTTCCAAATATGGGGGATATTTTTGTTTGTGACATGCCTGGAAAACATAGTGGATTTATATTCTAGCTAGTAATAGGTACACAAAAATTACTAAATTATCAGCAAACCCTATTATCCCAATATTTTTATTTTGACCTTACAACCAACCTTAGTAATTGTTGCCTCTTTGTTGCCTCTATCCAACTAGCCAGAATTTGTTTTCCACAATTCATACCACATAGGTGTTTTGATGCTACATACACACCTCAGAATTGTTCCACTAACACAAAGTCCACAGAGGTGATCTGATGCCTAGATCATGCCCCAGTCTCAATATCCTGCCATATAACTCCTAGGAGAAGGTTACATAGGTGATGGAATTACTCTTGAATCACCCCACATTGCCCCAAAAAAACCCTCACTACCTAGACCGGACCTTAGGAGGGTTTAGCGGCTCTCTGCTCTCAACAAAACTTCGATTTGATCCAAATCGAACAAAAAATCTTCATCTTGGCCTAATCATTCTAAAACAAACTTGGCCCCCAAATATCAAAGAAATTTATAGTAGCCAATTGTTTCCACTCAATTTAAATAGGGTAAGTTATATGACAGGATAACCACAACATGAAGGTGGCATCCACTTGACTATCCTTTATAGAAAATCCAAAAGATAGTCTCAAATCCTCCAAACTGTTAATCAATCATTCATGACAACATGATACCTATGCCAACCATATACCACGGCTTCCTATAAGATGCCTTTAATATTTGAGAATATTTTGTAAAGATACAAAAGATGAAAAATAAGATCGACAATGAGAAATTAGGGAAAAAATATTATATCATTATATTCTAAAACTTAAAAAAAAAAAAAAATTGAACAGTAAACTTTATATCAAAAATAAAGGAAACAACCATATTAAAATAGAAAATGGAGAAATTGACTATATAAACAATATTCTGGAAAAGAAAAGCTAACAAGGTGGAAAAATCATGAATATACAAGAAAAAAGTGTTCTATGGTAGCATAAAATGCTACAAAAATTTCAAATGAATGACAGAATGGTAGTTCATTACATAAACAATAAAACTGACCTAGGTGAGGCCACCCACTAAAAGGACATTTTTTATATGCTGAATTTTATTATAGACCCTCAACGAAACGGAGCATCCTGACATCCTACTTTGAGACAACATCAATTTTATAAGCTTTCATAACCTTGATCTCCAATTAAATTTTTCCCAATTTCAAAAAGGAAAGGAAAACAATTGGAATGAAATGACTTTGCAGATCAACTGAAGCAACCACCATGGCTTCTATTGAACTACTTGAAATGTAAATTAATTCTAAAGCTTAGCAAAGTTGGCTTGTATAGAATTCACTAGTTTTAAAAACATCCCACATCACCTGACCAAATTCTAGTGTAATTTAAAAACGCTCTTAATCGGGTATAATGTCTTCAAACATAACTGGAATCATGAATATACAAAAAAGAAACCGCAATGTCTGCCAAATGATAATTTAGAAAGGAATGCACTCAGTACATAGACTAGACCCTAAAGCTACACAGCGCAGAGGCAAGAAAAAGTAGATCTGATCCCTATCAATGGAAAATATGAATTTTGCCAACGTGAATATACAAAAAAGAAACCGCAATGCCTGCCAACTGATCATTTAGAAAGGAAAGTACTCAGTACATAGACTAGAGCCTAAAGCTACACAGCGCAGAGGCAAGAAAAAGTAGATCTGATCCATATCAATGGAAAATATGAATTTTTCCAACTAACACAACCATTATTCATGATTCTAGCATCTTCTACTAGACTAATAAAATATTCAAAAAACCAATACATTTATGTATACATTTGCACAAATTATGTTTAGGATATGGTTGCTGAAAAACTATGGTCTTCTTTGTTGTGGCAAGACCTATCCACATAGATCTTGAGGAACAAAACACTCCATTCATCTCTATTATAGTCTAAACTTGCTCAATCTCATCGCCAAACCTTTCAAACCCATATCCTTTTGAATGAACCGTAACCCTATTAGTAACAAGCTTGGCACCTTTTATAATTTGGTATCTAGTTTGGAATATTTCTTGCAACAAATAGTTTGTCACATCATATGCCAAATATCCAACAAATATAGGATAATCATTTCCAATCTCCAGCTGCTTTTCTCCAATGCCAAAGGTTGCCCAATTTATGCTGTAAAATTGTTCAGTGTTGGGAATATGTGCACCATTGTAAGTTTGCAAAGCTCTCTCAGCTCTTGTGTGGCTTGAAAACTCCAAAAAACCATAACCCTCTGATTGTCTAGTCTTTTTATTGCGAATAATTTTAACAAAAACAACCTACCATTAACAACATGAATATGATCAAAACAACTATGTATATAAACAAGCATTTCTGGTAATAAAAATGAGAATAATATTTAGTATATTTTAAATTTTCATACAAAGTTCAATGAGATAGGAAAAAATAAGTAAAAAGCACAAATTACAATTAATATACATAGTCTAACAATGTCAACTCAAAAGTCAGCAGCCCCAATCACCTCAAACAACTCTACAATGGCAGTGGTAGGGTGTTGCCTCAAAACAGGGGCAACAACAATGGAGCTATTTTTTAAAAGTATCAAAGACTTCAATGGAGGTCTCACCACCATCATCGTTGCTCAAGGATAAATTAACAACTAAGACACAGGACTGGACCCTCAACAATTGTAACAAAATCCAAGAAAAATATATAGCCCCATTCATATTAACGTGGTGCATGGATTCTCAATATTGGATATTACAAGTCAAGAATTTGTTGCAGAGAATATAATTTCTTGATAATGAAAACAAGAAGATCCATTTAGAGGTACTAGACCTCAAAAAAGAAGTTTCTGAAATGAAAAAACATGAAAAAATACACTTATGAAAACCAATTGTAGAATCTTTGACACATCAAACAGAAATCTCAAAACATAAAAAGATAGCAAGAGATGAGATCTCAACAAGACCTTTTTAAAAAAGGAATATGAGATCACTCATTGTGGTGAAAGGGTTGGTAAAAACAATATTGAACATCTATAAAGCCCCAGAGCTTAATCTTAGATTGCAAGGGCTCCCCTTCCCATGGCCCCACCAAATCCCCTACATCTAGTTACTGGGGTAGAGGAATGTAATGTAAAGGCATAACCATGTCTAGAACTTAATAGAGAAGTGGGAAAAAGGGAGAAGAGGCCACCGCACGCATTACTAGCCAATGAAACATCTCTTAGGGTAAAATGTTGTAAAGAGCACATGACAAGGTCAGTTGAAGAATCTTAATTTCACTCTTCAATCCATGGTTAGAAACATTTTCATTGTATGGAGCCAGTTATTATTAACACTGCATATTAATCCCATCAACAAAGGGAGAGACAAGCAGCAGTTCTAGTCAGTCATAGAATAACAGTTTGTCATGTTCTAGTTGCCTTGGAAAGGCTTTAGGATCATCTTGTAGAGATGATTATAAGAGTTCTATAGAAGTTTCATAGAGTACTAATGACTTTAGTTTCTTATATTACCATAACACATCAAGAAAGTGTATCATAGAGTGCAAGGGCTCCCCTTTCCATGGCCCCATAAAATCCCCTACAGATAGTTCCTGGGTCAGAGGAATGTGATGTAGAGGTAGAACCATGTCTAGAAAAGAATTGAGAAGTGGGAAAGGGAGAATAGGCCAGCGCAAGCATTAATAGCCAATGAAACATCCCTTAGGGTAAAATGTTGGAAAGAGCACATGACAAGGTTAGTTGAAGAATCTTCATTTCACTCTTCAATCCATGGTTACAAATATTTTCATTGTATGGAGCCATTTATTACTAGCACTACATATTAGTCCCATCAAAAAAGGGAAAGACAAAAAATAGTTCTATCCAGTCATAGAAAAACAGTTCGTCATGTTCTAGTTTCCTTGGAAAGGCTTCAGGATCATCTTGTAGAGATGATTCTAAGAGTTATGTAGCAGTTTCATTAAGTACTAAAGAATTTAGTTTCTTATTTTACAATAACACTTTAATAAAGCGTATCATAGGATCTGTTATGATAATAAAGCAAAATGAGTCTATGGGAGGGGAATCTCTTGGATGTGGTAGATACATAATGTGAAGCGGTATTACACTCTAGAGTGACATATGACAAGGGATTTTATGTTGTGCTTGGAGAGTTAATATAGTTGGTAACCAAGTGGAAATTAGATTTCCAAACATAGGTGATATTTTTGTTTGGGACATGATAGGAAAACATAGTGGATTTATATTATAACTAGTATTAGATACACAAAAATTGCTAAATTATAAGCAAACCCTATTATCCTAATATTTTTAGTTTGACCTATCAATTTTAAACCTACACATTTTAGGAGAGTGAGAGAACATGTTTACAATTAAAAGCCACCCAACCTTACTAATCATTGCCTCCTTTTTTCCTCTTTCCAACCAGCCAGACTGTGTTTTCCACAATTCATACCACATAGGTGTTCTAATGTTACATACACACCTCAGAATTTTTCTGCTACCATAAAGCCCACAGAGGTGATACGATGACTAGATCATGCCCCGGTCTCAATATCCTACCACAAAACTCCTTGGAAAAGGTTACATAGGTGATGAAATTGTTCTTGAATCACCCCACATTTCCCCAAACAAACCCTCGCTACCTAGAACATACCTCAAGAGGGTTTAGCCGATCACTACTCTCAACAGAACTTTGATTTTACCCTAAGTGTGAGCTACTGCCGTCAAGGATCCTTCTAAGGTAGTTAATTTTAGCCTTCCATTATCACAGAGGGATGAATGAACCTCAGACTAAACTTCAAGAAAGTACATTGTCAAGGATTTAACCCTACAGCAACTGCGCTGCCACAAGAAGATGCTCAAGATGGGTCACTATGTCAAATATGAACACAAAAACCCTTGCTTCCTCCAACTGAACCTCATCCCAATATCGCTGCCTCATAAGACATTTGGATGATAATTCACTACCCAAATAGATGCCAAATACCCTTGTTTTCATGCAACAAATTGATGAATGTTTCCTCACTGATTGTCGGAGGAAGTAACCCGAAGTTCATTGTGCTCTTGATACTCCTAAGGATAGATGCCAAATACCCTTACTGCCACACCACAAATATATGAATGCTTCTCACTGATTGATATAGGAAGTAACCCGAATTTTGTTGCACTATCGACACTCCAAAGGAAAAGTTCACCAACACCCCAATCATAATAGGAACAATCCCAATCACAATAGTAACAATCCAGAGATGGGGGCTTTTGTAAAACACCCTATCTGGAGATAGGAGCAAGACTCAAAAGATGTGCATCTGGATTGTCACCATGTTCACTATGCTCAAGAACGAAACTCAGTAGTGTGGCTCCCGAGTTTGGCCAAGTTCGTTGTGCTCTCTACTCCCACGATACTCCCTCCCATGTTTGGCCTCTGCTTGGCCCATATATGAAATAAAATATACCTTATAATATATATATTATAATATAAATATAAAAACTCTTTTACCCCTTATTATATATCCATTATATTTCTTTATGTTTTTTTTTTCATTTTTTATATCCTAATATGAATGCACGTAATATAATATTACCTTGTTAGTGATGCCCCTGTGGATAGGATATATCTTTAGTATGTTATAACTCATATGTAATGAGAGGAAGAGTGGATCCTTCTTTTTAAGAGAGATGGAGTTGGTGCCTCTCTCTGTAAATATAATTTGTAAATTCGATTTCAGGGTTGGATTTCGGTCGACCTGAAGACTTTTTCATAATAAAGAAAGCTCCTTTTGTGCTTAATTATGAAGGAATTTGTGTTTCAAGGACTATCTAATGTATGGTGTGTTTCTCTTATTGTTTTATTCATCTGATTTATGAGTTGCAGCAGCTAGAAAAGTATGAGTAAGATAACTGTTACAGGATCTAATAGTTAATTATCTACTGTTTAGACTTCTACAAATAATCTATATGTTGCGTAGACCATGCTAGTGAAGGTTTCATGAAGGATTTACGATATTATTTATGCATGTACGTTGATTTATAAATTTTGTTTCCTTTACATAAAACAAACTTTATGTAAAAGGACACTCTTATAACCGTGTGACTGATTTAGGATATGTATATTTATTAGACCAAGTACCAACTATCTGTCACTTTTCATCTATCACAATCTTCTCCCCTTTACTACCAAGTTGTCCATTCAATTTATACTTGCCACAATTTTCCAAATGCATGAAGGTCCAAAGGATTTGAAATCATTTCAAACTCTTTAATAAGCCATCCCACCATCTAAAATATTTTACTTTGAAATCAAATATGATGTGTAAGGCTTACTCCTTTGCATTCAAGTGGTGACTCCTTGTGCTAACACAGTGGGAATTTTGTGTATTGGGATTCCCCCCGGGGATGTTGAAATTGGATTAGGGATTCAGTTGTTCTACCAATATAGCATTCTCTCTACGACCATGACCCCGCTGGTAGTGTCTGTGATTTGAGGTATCCATAGTTTCCATACTTCTAGGGACATACACAAGGTGACTGGGGCGGGCTACCTTTATACCTGACATAGACGGACCTACTTTGTCTTTGGTTTTTTGGAGGGTAATCTTCTTCACAAGAATGATTGTCCCCATTATCTAAGGTTCGAGCGAAGCTCAAGAGTAATTGTAGCTGTACATATGACCATCTCTCTATTTTTTCTATTATGATACTAGGTTTCATCTCCAGTGAATGGTAGTTCTCAGACAGGGTGTTACCACTATAGTTGCTTGATTGATTGACTTTAGAGTTCTTTTTTTTTAGGTGTTTGGTTCTACTATCACTGAGACTTAGTAATATATCACATTAAAATCTTAATACAATTTACTGGTCATCGTTTCATCCATCTACCCTCATCGTCTTTCTAGGTGGAAAAGAGGTCTTTCTCCATTAAAACTGGAGGATTCGTCGAGCCTCGGTGACCCAGAGTATTATTTGGAAGAACACTCTCCAGTGTTAACTGTTGACCCTTGTTTCACACATTTATCCTCAAGATACGAAGTTTCCTAAGGATCCTTTAATGGAAGGAGTTGTGCCTCCTTATAATCCTCCTCTCACTGACCTGTCGGGGCCAGTATTGATTCAGGTAGCACTAGTACCAGCCATGTCTTTGGCTGCACAAACATCCAATACAAAAAAGGCGACCAATGGGTAATTTTTGTTGGTGGCCAACTCGATTCCACCACCACCTCCCCTGCCATTTTTCAGTTCTTCACAGCTGACTGGAAACACTAATAGCCAAAATATGCTTGGTCCCAGTAACTTGGTCACAACATCTATGAGTAGAATTCCAAAATCTTCGGTCTACCCTCCTTTATTGTTTGCTTCTGGACTTTTGGCTTCTGCTTCTACTAGCAGGGCTACCACAGTTCCCTTCACTAACCCTTTCAGTCAAAATCCCTTGTTGAGTTTGAACCCCTTGACCTCTATGTCAAGGGGTAATGTTACCAACACTTACATGCCGAGGGGAAATTTTGTACCTCTCCATTCTATGAGACAAGCAGGTCCATCCTTTGTTAATGCCATTCCTCTTGTGGTCAACCTTACAGTGTAGGGTATAAACCAATGGTAAATTATGCGACTATTAGTATGCCATAAGCAAACTATATCACGTCTACCTGGGCAACCATAATGGAACTTCTAACCTCGATGCACCAAGACACTACCACCCACATATCTGATCACACTCATGAATGGAGATGTAGTCGAAGGCTAGTCAAAGTGCCAATCCCAGATCATTTATTATCATATTGGTTGTGTAAGTCTCTCCTTCCTCCCATTGCTAAGGACGTTGCCCTAGCTGGTGTGGTCACAGAAAACCAATCCATCCGTCGTGCACAACATGTAGATCTCATCTATTCATGATTTGGCAAGTTGTATGATTTACTCCCCCATGCCCCTAGAAACTCCAATGCTCCTGATACTCAGCCACCTGGAGCACATGTCGACGGCCTCATTGGCGCAAATTCTGGTTTTGTTGTAAAACAATTCATCGAGCACGCTTCCTTGCCATCTTCGGCTATCACCGCCACTACCCAATCAGCTGCTCTTCCAACCAATGAGCTAAACATTGTCCATTCTACACAAAATCCTAGCGCTAATAATAAGAAGAATAAGAAAAAAAATTCTCCTTCTAAAGAGCATCCCAACACTCAGAATAATCCAAATCAGATAAATCCTACTAAAGCTGACAAATGGAAAGACAAAACTACCAGATTCCATTGCAAAATTTGTGCGGAGGACCACCTAACATATAAATGTCCTCAACTTCAGGAATGCATAGATTTTATCATGAAAAATGATACTGGGATGACCCCTGCTATCCTACACAACTCTTTCCCTAATCCACAGTAGAAACAACATCTGGTTGCAAACCCACCACAACCCACGCAAGAGGGAAGTGGTGGTTCTCATCCCTCCGGTGAAGGATCATCCGCTATTTATGGCATGGATACTATTGAACTCCAAATTCGAGTGAAAACATTGGAAATCTAGTCACTGATGCTCATGAACCTACTTCGAGTTCGAATCCATCACCGTTTAATGATATTCATATCGAAAGGCTTGTTGTTAACCCTATCATTCGTCTCCCCAAAGGGACCCTTCAACGCATGACTCATAACACCTTTGCACGTGTTTCCCATAGCTACAACATTGTCTCAGACTTGGCGCAAGCACCATTATCTATGTCTACACTCAAAGTGTTGTAAACCTGCCCAACACAAAGGAAAACTCTACTTTTGGTCATTGGTGGAATTGACCCCCATGATTCTATGTTAGCCATCTTTGACATGGAAAAATGCAAGCGTCACCTTTCCCATCAGCTTTCTTTCCAAGTTCAAGTTTTTTTGAAAGGCAGGCCAATCCATTGCACTATCATAAATGAAGGTGCTTTGACTTGCGTAATTTCAGTTGTGTGTTGACTCGCTTTGGGTTCTCCTACTCTGTCTCCACCGTCAAATTCCCTCAAAGCATTTGATGGCCACATATTCCTCTCAAAGGGATACCTTGCTAGCTACCCCATTACTCTTGGTGGGGAAATGATAACTGTGGACATCGAAGTTATAGATCTTCATCTCAACTATAATCTCCTTTTGAGCTGCAATAGATCTTATGCGATAACTTCCATTGTCTATTCGATTTTTTGGCTCATCCTGTTTTCTTTAAATGGGAAGATAGTTATAGTGTACCAGCTATCCTTCTGCACCCCGGATTATTCCGCATTACCTAGCAGCATTGTACCCCTATAAGGAGGAGTACTTGACTCTTATTTCAACATTGGTATCGATCTTCTGAAGGAATCTTCTTTAATATTCCTACTTAGCCTAAGCTAATAGGAATATTCATTTTTGTTTTACTTTCTATTGTATGTATAAATTATGAAAGGAGGACATGTAAAACTCCTGAAAAGACTGAATAAATCAATGCCCATGTGAAAAAAGATAAATCAGGGCCATGTAAATAAATCACTGTAGGTGTGAAAGGGGTTTAAGCTGTGAGACTGGGTCAAAATTGACCAAATCTACAACGTTGTTTAGATTCAATTTATCTCATAAAGGAGCAGCGCAGTTCTAGAAGGAGGCCACTCATGTGAAAGGAGCTAACTCATCAAGGTGGTTTAGGGTTTGCAAAGGCTTTCATCTTATAAAAGGGAAGGGAAGGTAGAAAAAGAAGGTTTTTGATTGATCATATTTCTGAGTATCTTGTCTATTTAGACAAATACTATTCTCTGCTGTTTAGTGGAGGATTTTTGCTGCTTAACACTTGGAGTTCCTATGCAGGGATTTCACCTCTTCCTTTGAAGATTCTTGGAGGAGTATTTGCTGATTTGATCCACTATCAGGCTTGAGGCCAAGCTCTAATTTCAATTGTTTTGCAGATCCAGTGAGGGTTTGTTTGCTTTTGCAAGCTGCAGCAAGTGGGATTCTAGATCTGCAGAGATCTAGCTTGTTTTGGGAGCCTCTTCTCATGGAGTGTGTCTTTTAACCTCTTGGAAGAGTTCCTTTCCTATTTTCACTTCATATCTATAACTTGGTAGTGGGCCATCCATGTCATTTGAGCTATAGTGTTGTTTCCATTGAGGAACTACGTTATTTTGATATGAGATTCTTTATGGTGTTTTGATCACAATTTTGATGAGAGATCTCTGGTGCTCAGCTTTGCCTTCCACTTTGGTGATCCATGGATTAGCTTGCTGATCCATGTTCTATTTAGATCTGATCCATTGTAATGTAATATTATATTCAGAAATTATTGCATCATTTTACAGATTTGCAACTTGAAACTCAGATCTACACTTGTTTATGCATGATTTGGTCAAAACCCCAAGGGAATCTTGTAAATAAGACTTTCTAGTTTCCAGATCATAAATAGATCTGATGCTTTCTCCACAGATCTGTCCTAGATTTGAGTTGTAATATGCAGCTGCTACATCTCCCTTAAATAACATTGTTGAGCCATTTCTGCAGATATATATGTGTTTTAGCTCTCTTTTCTGGGGATTTCTTGCTCTATTACATCATGTATTCTCTTGTATACTGAAAGAGTTTCATTGTAATTCTAATTTTCTGTTGTGCATTCATAAGTTAGTCATATTTGATGCCCTCTTTCTCATACTATCCAAGACTGCGTTATTTCTAAAACAGTTTTTTGTGCATAGTTGCAGCCCCTCTTGTAGGGTGTTTTCCAGCTAGACTAGGTGGTGGGAGAACTGTTTACCACACCTAGTTTGATTTTTTTTTGCTCCCCTTTGGATCTAGACTCCAAATCTACTGATCTAAGGGTTACAAGGGTTGTAAACTCATTTCTGTACACCAATCTCCCAGGAATGCATTATTTCAGCAGGCTTGTTATGTTATTCCGGATTTGGAATATTACAGTGGTATCAGAGCAAGATCTTTGGCTCAGCCTGTGGCTTCAAGAAAAAGTGATGTATAGCAAGGAGCAAGGTCAAAATGATGAAGAATATGAGTTTACTCTCATCACTTTTCAGATCTAATAAAAACCTCTCCAAGGAGGTTGTACAAGAAGAAGACCAAGGCAGCATTATAGAGATGGTGGGTTCTTTCATTAGGATAGACACCAATCTATGGGCAGATTATTTTTTCCCAAGTTTGATGGATCATCCTCTAGTTCTACCAAGGCATGGGTATAAAATTTGGAATTTACTTCCAGTTGAACAAGGTCCCTGAGACTGAAGCCATCAAGATTGCAGTGCTGCACTTTGAAGGTGAAGCACACAATTGGTGGTTCCATGGGTTGTCTACATTGGGACATAACATTGTGACTACCTACTCTAAGTTTACTAGAAGACTGGTGGAGAGGTTTGACAGGAAGGATCCTGAAGCACCCTTCATAAGCCTTACAAATCTGAAGCAATCAGGGGATGAAGAGACTTATATCTCTGAGTTTCTGAGATTATCAGTCATGGTTCCTAATCTATCTGTAGCAAGGAGAGTCTACATGTTCATCAATGGCCTGGAGGAACCTTTGCATGGGTTGGTTAAATCTACCAAGCCCATCACTTTGCATGATGCCATTGAGAGGGCTAGAGACCTCCAAGATGCCTTGCCAAAATCAAAAGCAACTTTCCAAATCAAGGCCCCTCACGTTTCTAATGGGAAGGATGGAAAAGCTGCTCCTCCCAAGGAGAGCTCTATGAAGAAGCCTCTTGATATTGATCTCAGGAGGGAATTAAGGAAAAATAAACTGTGTTTCACTTGCCAAGAGTCATGGGCACCAGGACATAGATGTGCTGCAGGAAAAGCACACTACATATAAGTGTTCTCAGATCTTGAGGAGGAAGATAGAGATGATGAAACTAGGAGGGTTCACTGCACTGATGATGATGAGGAAGATCAAACACCATCAAGATATGGGAATGGAACCTTTGCTCCAATTACTAGGACTCTTGCATCTTTGAGAGGAGTGCCTAAGTACTTGACCCTAAGAGTACAAGGTTCAGTCATGAATCAGAGAGTATCTGTCCTGATCGACAGTGCGGCAAGCCACAAATTTATTAATGCTAATCTTGTGAAAAGGAAAGAAATCCACACTGACACTTTTGAGGGATTTTCTATTTTGGTCCCAGGAGATAGGACCATGCAATGCATGCAATATGTTCCATCACTCTCTGTCACTATGGGATCCTACACTTTGGTGGATCACTTCTTTGTAGTTGACATACCAGACACCAACATCATTTTGGGTGTCCAATGGTTGATTACCTTGGGAAAGGTTACCACTGACTGGAAAGCTTTGCAAATGGAGTGGGTGGACTTGAATAGTGGGAAACCACAAATGATTCAAGGCATGCACACTTATCCTTCACCTAGTACTTCCACACAAACAACAGAGATGGATTTGCGTAGTGGAAGTAGGGATCTCACAGTTCCTTCTCTCATGTTCATGAAGATGCTACAAGGGACATTCTTATCTAATGGCAAGCCACCTGGAATGCCATTAGATTCAAATATTGTGGGGAAGGCTCCATAAAGTTCTGATCCAAATCTATATCAAGGAAGGATTGGAGCAATGAGAGACCAAGTCACAACATTAGAGGGTTTGGGACAACCCAAGTATGAGGGAGATCTTCTTCCTGCATCACTATCTCTCTCTCTCTTTTATGAATCTGCGCTGTGGGAGGAGAAGAAAGGGAGGATTAGCCTTCCCACAAACAATTTTGGCATGTGTAATGTCAAAAAGGAGATTAGCAACATGAAAAACACTTCCATGGATGTATCAGCAGTGTTGTCATTGTTGAGAAGTATGGATATTTATTGGAAATCTCAACTGCTTGTAGAGTATTCCAAATATCTCCACACAGGTATGATACTAGATGGCATGCAGCAAGAAGAGGGCTACTTATTCCAAGGGGGATTCATCTATTATCATGGTAAGGTCTTCTTGGCTAGAGCTTCCAAGCACAAGTAGAAGATCCTACAACGAGCCTATGAAGAATTCTTCCTCAGCCATATGCATTCAATGAAAATCTATACTCTTATCATGAAGAGTTTTGACTGGGAAGGCATGATAGAGGACTTACATCAGCACTTTCAAGAGTGAAATAGCTATGGAGGATTGGGGCAGCCAATGGAATCTTTATAAGATTCATCCCAGACAACTCTTCCTTTTCTTGAGAGGAGGGGAATGCTCATGCACAACTCCATATGTATGAAGGACTATGATGGTAAGGGATTTGATCATGCCAAGCAAGTTGTATTTTCTTATCTATCACATTCCTTTGCCATGTTTTTGCAGGATATGAATCCTAAAGGGAGTAAGAGATCATGTGGATCTCATGGCTTGTTGGGAGCCAATAGAAATTATGAGCTTGGCCACTCCCTCGTTATGCAAAGGGAGGTTCCTTTTCATGATGGGTGTTTCCCAAAGGCACCAAACTTATGTAACATCTTTAGCCATGTTAAGGTGACTCATGCAGCAAATGTGTTGTGGGAATGCCACTTGCCACACTTGGATCTAATGGAGACAAGATGTGCACTGCGCTAGCATCACATGTGTTATTTTGACCCACCTCGTCAAGTTCAGATTTTAGTTTGCATATATGTAGTCTTGCTTCCATACTTGGATGATATAGTTGTATTGTTTTCGGGATTGTATGGATAGAATATGGGCAGCTTGTATGTACCACATGGGTTGGAACTTCCACCTGTATTTCATGATACATGTTTTACATGTATCATTGCTTCAACCATGTTTATTTTTGTTGAGTTTTTCACTCTTGAAGGGATGGACTATGCACATATTATGTTGGATTTGGAGGAACAATTCATGATGTACTGGCTTGTTGAGCACTTGGCTTATGATGAGGGCTTGATCCTTGATGATGCCATCAGTGGAGGAGGAGAAGTACTACAACTCTTACCCTATCAGTTGCTTGAGGACAAGCAACATTTTGGAGGGGAGGACTCTATATTCCTACTTAGCCTAAGCTAAGAGGAATATTCATTTTTGTTTTACTTTCTGTTGCATGAATAAATGAATAAAGGATGACATGTAAAACTCCTGAAAAGACTGAATAAATCAATGCCCATGTGAACAAAGATAAATCAGGGCCATGTAAATAAATCACTACAGGTGTGAAAGGGGTTTAAGCAGTGAGACTAGGTCAACCTTGACGAAATCTACAACACTGTCTATATTCAATGTATCTCATAAAGGGGCAGCGTAGTTTTAGAAGGAGGTCCCTCATGTGAAAGGAGCTAACTCATAAAGGTGGTTTAGGGTTTGCAAAGGCTTTCATCTTATAAAAGGGAAGGGAAGGCAGCAAAAGAAGGTTGTTGATTGATCATATTTCTGAGTATCTTGTCTGTTTAGACAAATACTATTCTTTGTTGTTTAGTGGAGGATTGTGCTACTTAGCACTTGGAGTTCCTATGCAGGGATTTCACCTCTTCCTTCGAGGATTCTTGGAGGAGTATTTGTTGATTTGATCCACTATTAGGCTTGAGGCCAAGCTCTACTTTCAATCGCAGCAAAGATCCAATGAGGGTTTGTCTGCTTTTGCAAGCTACAACAAGTAGGATTCTAGATCTGCAGAGATCTAACTTGTTTTGGGAGCCTTTTCTCATGGAGTGTGTCCTTTAACCTCCTGGAAGAGTCCCTCTCCTGTTTTCACTTTAGATCTGTATTGGCAGTGGGCCATTAATGTCATTTTAACTACAACACTCTTTCCATTGAGGAACTTTGTTATTTTGATATCAGATTATTTATGGTGTTTTGATCACAGTTTTGATGAGAGATCTCTGGTGCTGGGCTTTGCCTTCCACTTTGGTGATCCATGGATTAGCTTGCTGATCCATGTTCTATTTAGATATTATCTATTGTAATGTAATGTTATATTCAGAAATTACTACAGCATTTTACAGATCTGCAACTTGAAACTCATATATACACTTGTTTATGCATGATTTGGTCAAAACCCCAAGGGGATCTTGTAAATAAGACTGTCTAGTTTCCAGATCTGAAATAGATCTGATGTTTTGTCCACAGATCTATCCTAGATCTGAGTTGTAATATGCAGCTGCTACAGCTCCTTTAAATAACGGCTATTGAGCCATTTATACAGATATATATGTGTTGTAGCTCTCTTTTCTGAGGATTTCTTGCTCTATTGCATCATGTATTCTATTGTATACTGAAATAATTATTCTTCTTTGTTGTGGTACATTCATAAGTTAGTCATATTTGATGCCCTCCTGCTCATACTTTCCAAGACTACATTATTTCTGAAGCAGTTTGTTGTGCATAGCTGCAACCCCTCTTGTAGGGTGTTTTTCAGCTAGACTAGGTGGTGGGAGATCTTTTTACCACACCTATTTTGATTTGTTTTTGCTCCCTTTTTGGATCTAGACTCTAGATATGCTGATCTAAGGGATCCAAGGGTTGTAAATTCATTTCTGTACACTAATCTCCTAGGAGTGCGTTATTTCAGCAGACTTTCTATGCTATTCCAGATTTGGAATATTACAGTGGTATCAGAGAAAGATCTTTGGCTCGGCATGTGGCTTCAAGAAAAATAGTTGTATAGCAAGGAGAAAGTTTAGAATGATGAAGAATATGAGTTTACTCTCATCACTTTTCAGATCTAGTAAGAACCTCTCCAAGGAGGTTGTACAAGAAGAATACCAAGGTAGCAGTATAGAGATGGTGGGTTCTTTCATCAGGATATACACCACTCTATGGGCAGATTATTTTTGCCAAAGTTTGATGGATCATCCTCTAGTTCTGCCAAGGCATGGGTAGAAAAGCTGGATATTTACTTCCATATGAACAAGGTCCCTAAGACTGAAGCCATCAAGATTGCAGCACTGCACTTTGAAGGTGAAGCACATAATTAGTGGTTCCATGGGTTGTCTACATTGGGACATAACAATGTGACTACCAACTCTGATTTTACTAGAATATGGGTTGAGAGGTTCTACAGGAAGGATCCTGAAGCACCCTTCATAAGCCTTGCAAAGATGAAGAAATCAGGGGATGCAGAGACTTATATCTCTAATTTTCTTAGATTATCAGTCATGGTTTCTGATCTATCTATAGCAAGGAGAGTCTACATGTTCATTGATGGCCTGGAGGAACCTTTGCATGGTTTGGTTAAATCTACCAAGCCCATCACTTTGCATGATTCCATTGAGAGGGCTAGAGACCTCCAAGATGCCTTGCCAAAAGCAAAAGAAACTTTCCAAAGCAAGGCCCCTCACGTTTCTAAGGGGAAGGATGGAAAATCTGCTCCTCCCAAGGAGAGCTCTATGAAGAAGCCTCTTGATATTGATCTCAGGAGGGAATTGAGGAAAACGAAACTGTGTTTCACTTTCCAAGAGTCATGGGCATTAAGACATAGATGTGCTGCAGGAAAAGCACACTGCATAGAATTCTTCTCATATCTTGAGGAGGAAGATGGAGATGATGAACCTAGGAGGGGTCACATCATTAATGATGATGAGGAAGATCAAACACCATCCAGAGATGGGAAGGGAGCCTTTGCTCCAATAAGTGGGACTCTTGCATCTTTGAGAGGAGTGCTTAAGTACTTGACCCTGAGAGTACAAGGTTCAGTCATGAATCAAAGAGTATCTATCCTGATCGACAGTGGGGCAACCCACAACTTTATTGTTGCTCATCTTGTGAAAAGGAGATAAATCCCCACTGACACTTTTGAGGGATTTTTTGTTTTGGTCCTAGGAGATAGGACCATGCAATGCATGCAATATGTTCCATCACTCTCTATCACTATGGGATCCTACACTCTGGTGGATCACTTCTTTGTAGTTGACATACCAGACACCAACATCATTTTGGGTGTCTAATGGTTGATTACCTTGGGGAAGGTTACCACTAATTGGAAAGCTTTGCAAATGGAGTGAGTGGACTTGAAGAGTGGGAAACTACAAATGATTCAAGGCATGCACACTTATACTTCACCTAGTACTTCCATAAAAATAGTAGAGATGGATTTGCACAGTGGAAGTAGTGATCTCACAGTTCCTTCTCTCATGTTCATGAGGATGTTGCAAGGGACATTCTTATCTAATGGCAAGCCACCTAGAATGCCATCAGATTCAGATCTTGTGGGGGAGGCTCCACAAAGTGCTGCTCCAAATCTATATCAAGGAAGGATTGGAGCAATGAGAGACCAAGTCACAATGATAGAGGATTTGGGATAGCCCAAGTATGAGGGAGATCTTCTTCCTGCATCACTATCTCTCTCTCTCTCTTTTCTAAGTCTACGTTGTGGGAGGAGAAGAAAGGGAGGATTAGCCTTCCCATAAACAATTTTTGCATGTGTAATGTCAAAAAGGAGATCAACAACATGACAAGCACTTCCATGGATGTATCAGCAGCGCTGTCATTATTGAGCAGTATGGATCTTTATTGGAAATCTCAACTGCTTGTACAGTATTCCAAAGATCTCCATACAGGTATGATACTAGATGGCATGCAACAAGAAGATGGCTACTTAGTCCAAGGGGGAGTCATCTATTATCATGGTAAGGTCTTCTTGGCTAGAGCTTCCAAGCTCAAGCAGAATATCCTACAAGGACCCTATGAATAATTCTTCCTCAGCCATATGTATTCAATGAAGATCTATACTCTGATCATGAAGATTTTTGATTGGGAAGGCATGAGAGTGGAATTACATCATCACTTTCAAGAGTGCAATAGATATGGAGGATTGGGGCAGCCAATGGACTCTTTACAAGAGTCATCCCAGCCAGCTCTTCCTTTGCTTGATAGGAGGGGAATGCTCATGCACAACTCCATATGTATGAAGGACTATGATGGTAAAGGATTCGATCATGCCACACAAGTTGTATTTTCTGATCTATCACATTCCTTTGCCATTTTTTTGCAGGATATGACTCCTAAAGGGAGTAAGAGATCATGTGGATATCATGGCTTGTTGGGAGCCAATAGAAATTATGAGCTTGGCCACTCCCTCCTTATGCAAAGGGAGGTTCTTTTTCATGATGGGTGTTTCCCAAAGGCACCAAACTTATGTAGCATCTTCAGCCATGTTAAGGTGACTCATGCAGCAAATGTGTGATGGGAATGCCACTTTCCACACCTGGATCTAATGGAGACAATATGTGCACTGCGCTGGCATCACATGTGGGATTTTGACCCATCTCCTCAAGTTCATATTTCAGTTTGCATATATGTAGTCTTGCTTCCATACTTGGATGATATAATTGTATTGTTTTTGGGATTGTATGGACAGAAGATGGGCAGCTTGTATGTACCACATGGGTTGTAACTTCTACATGTACTTCATGATACATGTTTTAGATGTAGCATTGCTTCAACCATGTTTATTTCTGTTGAGTTTTTCACTCTTGAAGGGATGGACTATGCACATATTATGTTGGATTTGGAGGAACAATTCATGATGTACTGGCTTGTTGGGCACTTGGCTTATGATGAGGGCTTGATCCCTGATGATGCCATTAGTGGAGGATGAGAAGTACTACAGCTCTTACCCTATCAGTTGCTTGAGGACAAGAAACATTTTGGAGGGGAGGAATATAATGTTCCTAATTAGCCTAAGATAAGAGGAATATTCATTTTTGTTTTACTTTCCGTTGTATGAATAAATGAATAAAGGAGGACATGTAAAACTCCTGAAAATATTGAATAAATCAATGCCCATGTGAACAAAGATAAATCAGGGCCATGTAAATAAATCACTGCAGGTGTGAAATGGGTTTAAGCTATGAGACTGGGTCAACCTTGACAAAATATACAGCGTTGTCTAGATTCAATGTATCTCATAAAGGGGCAGTGTAGTTCTAGAAGGAGGCCCCTCATGTGAAAGGAGCTAACTCATCAAGGTGGTTTAGGGTTTGAAAAGGATTTCATCTTATAAAAGGGAAGGGAAGGAAAAAAAATAAGGTTTTTGATTGATCATATTTCTGAGTATCTTGTCTATTTAGACAAATACTATTCTCTGTTGTTTAGTGGAGGATTGTGATGCTTCGCACTTGGAGTTCCTATGCTGGGATTTCACCTCTTCCTTTGAGGATTCTTGGAGGAGAATTTTCTGATTTGATCCACTATCAGGCTTGAGGCCAAGCTCTACTTTCAATTTCAGCACCGATCCAGTGAGGGTTTGTCTGTTTTTGCAAGCTGCAGCAAGTGGGATTCTAGATCTGCAGATATCTAGCCTGTTTTAGGAGCCTCTTCTCATGGAGTGTGTCTTTTAACCTCCTGGAAGAGTGCCTCTCCTGTTTGCACTTCATATCTGTAACTTGGTAGTGGGCCATCCATGTCATTTTAGCTACAACGGTGTTTCCATTGAGGAACTGCGTTATTTTGATATGATATTCTTTATGGTGTTTTGATCACAGTTTTGATGAGACGTCTCTGGTGCTGGGCTTTGCCTTCCACTTTGGTGATCCATGGATTAGCTTGCTGATCCATGTCCTATTTAGATCTGATATATTTTAATGTAATGTTATATTCAAAAATTATTGCATCATTTTACATATCTGCAACTTGAAACTCAAATCTACACTTGTTTATGCATGATTTGGTCAAAAACCCAAGGGGATCTTGTAAATAAGACTGTCGAGTTTCCAGATCTGAAATAGATCCAATGTTTTGTCCACAGGTATGTCCTATATCTTATTTTTAATATTTTGCTACTACAGCTCCTTTAAATAACGTTGTTGAGTCATTTCTGCAGATATATATGTGTTGTAGCTCCCTTTTATGAGGATTTCTTGCTCTATTTCCTCATGTATTCTATTGTATACTAAAAGAGTTGCATTATAATTCTGATTTTCTATTGTACATTCATAAGTTAGTCATATTTGATGCCCTCCAACTCATACTTTCCAAGACTGTGTTATTTCTAAAGCAGTTTGTTGTGCATAGCTGCAACCCCTCTTGTAGCGTGTTTTTCAGCTAGACTAGGTGGTGGGAGATCTGTTTACCACACCTAGTTTGATTTTTTTTTCTCCCATTTTGGATATAGACTCTAGATCTGATGATATAAGGGATCCAAGGGTTGTAAACTCATTTCTATACACCAATCTCCCACGAGTGCATTATTTCAGCGAGTTTGCTGTGCTATTCCAAATTTGGAATATTACATTTTCCCTTATGTAATGTTTTCCTCTCCTGCCGCCTGAGGTTCCAAAAATGATTTCAATGATATCCACCATATAATGGCTCTGTAGACCCCTGATCCTACTGGAACCTTCACAAATTGATCCCTACAAAGATTATATGCCACTTTCACCAGCTGAGTTGGCTTATCAAGCCATCCAATCAACATCTGAACCCTCTATTTCTTTGGTTTCAATCAATGGTACCAACTTCCTACCCAACACAGTTCCTTATAAATATATCCTCGATGAATTCCTACCTTCAGACGAAGCTATCCAAGAGATTATGTCTCTAAAAGAACAACCTTGGGGTGAGTTTCACCACCGCGCTTCGATGTCTGATTCAGACGCGACCACTATGAAAATATCACCTTTTAACCCACCTCAGATCGTTCCATCCACTTATATGAATTTTCAAACTATCGATGCGGAAGGAAACATGGAAAATATTTCTAAGACCATACTCATAGATATCTCGGTCAAAATTAGTATCGTGAAAAATATAAATATTGGAGCATATTGTAGTCTGGAGGAAATAGCATGCTTCAAATCCCTTTCTAAGGAGTTCCATGATGTTTTGTCTTGGTCTAACGATGAAATGGCCATCATATATCCCTCTATAGTCGAACATGAAATAAAAATTTACAACAATTCCAAGCCTATCTGGAAGAGGCTCTGACCTTTCCACCCTTGCAAAGCAGCAACTATCAAGACAAAAGTCTAAAAACTCTTACATGCTGGTTTCATCTATCTCATTTATTTAACAAAATGGGTATCCAATCTAGTTCTCGTAGATAAGAAAAAAGGCACCATCTGAGTCTGTGTCGATTATCGTGGTTTGAACGTTGCATGTCCAAAAGACAATTATCCTACTCAGTTTATAGATCAGAATCTCAATGATTGCGCTAGATGCGAATATTTATCCTTTTTGGATGGATTTTCAAGGTATAACCAAACCACAATTAAAAATGATGACCAAAATAAAACCGCCTACATTTTTCCTTGGGGAACATTTATGTATCGAAAACTCCCATTCGGTCTCAAGAATGTTGGAGCCACATTTCAAAGGGCCATGGACTATGAATTTCATGATATCAGACACATTTTTCAAGCTTACTTGGATGGTCTTCCTGCTCGTTCCAAGAAACGAGGTCAACACCTTGCTCATCTTAGAGAAATATTCGCTAGGTGTAGGTTTTACAACATTCATCTGAATCCGCATAAATGTGTATTTTTTGTCGAGTCTAGACAACTTCTTGGATTCATTTCCTCCAAGCACGAGATTAGGGTTGATCCTAATAAGGTAAGGGAAATTATTGAATTACCTACACCACAATCCATCCTGCAGCTCCAACATTTGCAAGGGAAAGAAAACTTCTTATGTCGCTTCATCGTAAACTATGCTAAGATGAAGAAAGGCTTTATGCGGTTACTCAAGAATGGGGTATTTTATTTTTGGGATGATCAAGCTCAACTATCTTTTGAAGCTTTGAAATGGGTATTCATTTCCACCCCACTTCTTAGTGCCCACAACTATTCGCGCAACTTTCTCCTCTATTTGGCAGCCTGACCATCCTCCTTGGGAATGGTTTTGGTTCAAATTTATGATGATGATAGTGAGCATGTGATATATTATTTTTCGAAAGGTCTTGTTGGACCTGAATTAATATATTCCCATGTGGAGAAGCTATCTTTAGTGGTTTTCTTTTTGTCATCCACCTTCGATTACGATATTCCCATGTAGAGAAGCTATCTTTAGCGGTTGTCTTTTTGTCATCCACCTCCGAAATTACATATTACTATGATAGACTACCATCATTGCTTTGGATAATCCCATGAGAAACATACTATCTCGCCAGATCATTGGAGGAAAATATTCCAAATCGGTTGTAATCCTCCAACAATTTTACTTGGTTTTAGCTACTGCCAAATCTAAGAAATATCTAGTCTTTGCAGAATTACAGTCGGATATTCCGAGAGTTGAATCAGAAGAAGTAGCTCATGATCCATTTCCTAATCAATCCATCTATCTGGTTGACTCTACAGATATTTGGTATGGTGACATTCTTGTCTACCTCCAAACTCAATGGTTATGCCCAAATCTAACGTTAGACGACCGTCATCACATTCGTCACCAAGAGAAACACTATCTTGTGCTCAACGATACTCTATATAGTCGTGGTGTCGATACAGTTTTTTGACGTTGTCTCACCCTTACTGAGGCAAAACATGTTTTAAATGATTGCTGGGGTGTGTAGTGGTGATATTTCAGGCATATCTACTGCCCAGAAAATCTTGTGTGCAGGATACTATTGGCCCATTTTGTTTAAAGAATGCATTACTGGAGTCCAAAAGTGCCATCCATGTCAAATTTTTGCTAAGAAAATGTGCGCCCATCCTACCCCTCTTCATTCACTCATCTCCATCGGTCCTTTTGTGAAATGAGGAATATATTTCGTAACAAGTAATCCAAATTCCGCTAATGGACACAACTACATTATAGTTGTGGTCGACTATTTCATGAAATAGTTTGAAGCGATTCCCACTTTTTGGGCTGATGGAGAAACTGTTGTTTTTTTCCTATTCAATCAAGTTAACTGTTGGTTCAGTGTACCCCGCTCGATATCACAGATCACGGTTCTCATTTTCAGAATCAAATGATGAGAGAGTTAACTTCCTTGCTAGGTTTTCGACAAGATCATTCTTCATCCTACTATCCACAAGCTAACAGTCAAGTCGAAGTTGTAAAGGGCGTCCTAAATACCATGATTCATCAATTAGTCAGAAACCATAAAACCATGTGGCATCAAAATATATACTCTGCATTATGGGCATACCGAATGTTAGTAAAGGCTTCTACAAGCTTCATGACATTCAAGTTAGCATACAGTCTGGAAGCAGTTCTTCCAATCGAGTGTGAGATTCCATCACTTAAATTTTTCATTGAACTCCTATGTGACACTATTGTCGAAGAAGAGTGCTCTCTCTCGCTCAATCAGTTGGACGAAACTCATCGAGATGCCACACTGGCCCTCGAAGCCCACAAGCATCGAGTTAAAGCACAATACGAAAATTATGTCAAGCCTCATTCTTTCCAAGAGGGTGATGTCATTCTACTCTATGATCATAAACATGAACTCTTGGGGGAAGGAACGCTTCAACCATTATGGCTCCGTCCATATGTCGTCACCACGGTTCTTTCTAAAGGGACCTATGAAATTCAGGACTTGTTGGATTTAGGGGTCCTAACCCAAGTTCAGAGTTTATCGTGTAACCACAAAACCCTCCAACTACTAGCCCTTTCAGAAATCACATGCTTGCACAGATTAAAGTCTCACCCGAAGCAGTATGGGGGGGGGGGGTGCTGAAACTAGGTTTTTGCACCGTGAGGGAGAAAATAATGTAGTGGCCCTAAAAATATTGATTGCGTACTTATACCGATATTAATAGATACATGTAATTATCTCAGACATAATCACATAACACTTCGTCGCAAATATGTATCACAACAAAACCATATCCAGATCTATATAATGTGTAATTACTTAAGCAGATTCTTCCAACAATATATCTTCAAGCATAAATAATAAAGGTAGTATTCGCACATATGCAAGTAAGAAAAACATAAGTAAAGTGATCTTAATACATAAATAGTGAATAGATAACTCAGATAGATAACACAGTACTTTCGCCAAAATCAGTGCTTGTATTAGATTCAGAAAAATTTAGTACATCAGACTTTCCCTTACACTTTACCCTTTCACAAACAAAGCCAACAGAGTCCGCACATGGTTGGGACTAGGTCTCCATGCACACATCCAACAGGATCCTTTCTACCCAACCTTGAATTAACCCTTATAAAAGTGCTACAGAAACATAAACACTTAGATCCAAAACATGAATAATTACTTTCTTACTACTTCCTTAGACTCGATCTATCTATATATATCCAATCTAGCATGCAGATGTTATGGTCTCAAACCATGGTTTGAGGCCCACAATTTACCCTTAAAACCATTTTATATCAAAGAGAGACTTCGACCCACCCCAAAGCCCCTTGACCTATTCACACAACATGCATATACAAAACTTATACAAAAATATATCCAAAGAGTGTACCTGAGGGGACCCCGCTCCAACACACCCCCAACACAAACATGTGACTCATCTCATGCCACTATGGTGTATGCTCCTTCATCTTGGCTTGGAGGCGCGTTTGAAAATCCATCCTCCAAGTTCATATTTTCTTCACCAATCTCCATGCGTGACAAATGGTCTAGCCCAACATTTAGTCTTCCTGGTTTCACAATGATCTCAAAGTCGTACTCTTGGAATAGCAACAACCACCTGCAGATCTCCCCCCCAACACAAGCTTATTAACTAGGTACTTTAAAGAAGAATGATTCGTAAACATCTTGAAATGGCCTCCTAACAGATAGTGGCGAAATTTCTGCAGCGCATACACCTTCGCTAAGCATTCTTTCTCTGTGGTTGAATAATTATGTTATGCACTTGAGAATTTTCAGCTTGCATAGGAAATAGGGTGATCAATCTATCCAAATCTTGGATGCGCTAAAATAGCTCCAAGTGCAATATAGGAGGCATCAACATGCACATGAAACACTTTTGAAAATTTTGGAAAGATCAGTATGGGCACAGTGACCATCTTCTCCTTCAACAATTCAAAGCTCTTATGAAATTCCTCATCACAACATAATGTCGCATCCTTTTTTAGCAAATTCTCTATGGGTGCAGTTATCAGCACATAACCCTGAATGAAATTCTGATAATAGCTAGTGTACCATAGTATTGAGCGCAATTGTTTAATATTCCTAGGTATCGCCATATTAACAATCATTGTGATCTTCACAGGATCTACCATCAATCCTTGCTGACAGACAATGTGTCCCAGCAGTATCCCAAATCGCACAAAAAATATGCATTTCTTCAAGTTCAATGAGATATGGTACTTTCTATAATTATCCATCACTAAGCGCATGTTTGAAACATGCTTTTTCAATAGCCAAAAAATCATCAAAGTATACTTCCAGGAAATTTCCAATAAACTCCTTGAAGGAAACTACGACCAAATGTGAGAAGATGGCATGCACATTCTTCAAGCCAAAGGACATGACTATGTTAGCGTAAGAATTCACTCCATGATTGCTTAAGAAGTAAGCCTTACGCATCATAGTTCACTTAAAATTTTAAAGGGGTTGTTTGAGTGGTGGGATGGATTTATCAAATATTTTAAAATTATTTTATGTTCTTTAAGACTTTCATGCATTTGGAAAGCTCTGGAAACTATAAATTTTGTGGGTAAAAGGTAGTAAAGGGAGCACAGTACACAAGTGGAAGAAGATGAATAGCTGGTACCTATTTCAAGAAATATTCCTATCCTAAATCAGTCACGCAGCTATGATAATGAACTTTAACACAAAACTTTATTTATGTTAATAAAACAACACTTAGAAACTAGATTTCATGTATAAATTATTCCATAAATCCTTTATGAAACCTTCACTGACATGTTCTATTGCACAGATATAACTTGCGGAAATCTGAAAGAAAATAATTTACTGTTAAATCCTTTAACAACTTCTCACTCACACTTCACTAGTTCCTGCAATTCATATTTTAGAATAAATTAACAAAGAAAATGTACACATGACACATTATATGTTCCTTGAGTCACAAAATCCTCCAACATTAAGCAAAAAGGGTTTTTTTCTCATATTTAGTCTTCAGGTAGACTAACATCCAACCTAGAAATATTATTTACAAGTGCTATATATAGCAAGAGAGGAACCAAATCCATCTCTTCTAAAAAGAAGGAAACATTAATTCTAATATAACATATGTGTCAAAATACATTACATCCTTATCTCCTCGAAATCTAACAAAAAGGAAAGATGGAGAAAGAAGAAGAGAAGAATTCTGGGCTAGAATGCCAAGTGTACTGTCATGCTATCCCTTTTTTTGCTGAATTTTCTCCTTCTATCTTGGGTCTTTAATAACTATGTAGCTTAATTTAATAATACCTCCAACAACCTCACAATCACCTCTCACAATCACTTATATTATCCATTTGGTTATGGGTTCTTATCCATCCTTTACTGGCTCGGAAAAACTTATTGACAGGTGTCAAAATTCAGTTAAAACATGTGCTCCCGAAAATTCTAGTAAAAACCTATAACTACACAAAATATGGAATGCTACCGAAAATTCCAATAGCGCCCTGTTTATTTTTCAAAATACATATAAAAATACAGAAAATTCTGTGCTAACTTGTATTCCATGACACCTAGGTTGCTATTCAAAATTTATAACTTATTAGAAAAAATGGATTAGTACCAAAAACATTTTTACCTTTCCTCTAAGCGTTAGGGGAATTTTGAGGTCGAAAAAGGGCCTCCTAAAAAAAATGTACAAGAAAAATAACTTCATAAGAACCAATAGGATCCAAGAAGATGATGTCAACCATGGGGGATGATTCACCTTTTTTGGAGTAAAAAAGTAAAAATAATAAAAAATAATAAAATAATAAAACTGCTTTTTCAACTTGTATTTTCAACTTATCTCTATCATTTTTTACTCAAATTTTGAGTGGGAGTACTCATTAGATGCAAAATTTAATTCCTCATCCAAGCAGTACCCATGTTGCATACTTTCGATGGACCCCGCTACACGAAAAATGAGAAATACATGAAAAAACATGTTTACAATCACATTTTTCATGTAGCGGTGTCCATCAAAAGTATGAAACATGGGTACGCCTTGGATGGTAAATGAAATTCTACATCCAACGAGTGTTTTCACTCGAAAATTGAGTAAACCTATAGGGAGATAAGTTGAAAATACGAGTTGAAAAAATAGTTTTTCCTTTTTTCCCTCTAAAATTTGATGATGTAATCAAATCTTATTTTATTATTTCCACTATTATTTTATAATTTCCTTATGAGGCCCATTTTAGACCTCAAAATTCCACTAATTTGTGTTGTAGCTTCAGCCAATTTATCTAAATCAGTTTTGCTGTCAGCAGCTGATGTTCTAGATCTGGTTGCTCTTGTAGTTGTCTCCTTGACAGAGTCTTTATCCTCCTTAGAACCCTTTTGTGTTTTTTTTCTTTTTGAGGGCTCTGAGTGTTGTTCTGAAGGGGTTGGGTTCTTGCTTTTCTTCATGTATTTTTATGTTTTCTTTGCCTTTGAACCTTTAGGTTTCCCTTCAACATCAATGACTTTTGTCATTAGGCTTGGCTTGAGAATAGGCTTGGATTTAAGCCTAAAATTATTGCTCTTGTTTGTATGTCTCTTTCTGGTGCTAGAAATAGGTTTATCTTCTTCCTTCTTCTTTCTGTTGATTTCATATCCAACATCATTAAGGAGTTCTTCATCTAATGGTGTAGGTTGATACTCCTTCTACAATTTTTTCTAAATATGTGCTTCCGTAATTTCCAGTAGCCCTTGCGCTTTTGACTTATCTGTTGTTGCAGACCTTCTTCTTCTAGATTTAGGGTATATATTTGGAAATGGAGGAACAAGTGGTACTATCTTCATGGACTTGGTCTTGATTTTTGTGGAGCTCTCTCCTTTTTCCACCTTTCTTTTAGTTTTTCATGCAAAAAATTTATCTTTCATGCCCATGGCCTTCTTATGAATTCTTTCTTTCTGGGCCTTTATTTTTTTTCTTCTCTTTGTAGGCTAAGGGTTTTAATGTGGAACTGGAGGTGTATGTGCATGCTGGCCTGGCCTATAGAATAGAAAATGGTCCCAAGTCTGGTTTCTCTTTCCCAACTCTTCTTCAACCATAACTTTAATCAAAGCTTGATGGTCAAGTTGTACTCAGAAACAACATTATGGGTCTGAACACTTGTTGACATCTTGGTCAGGCTTTTCAACAAGAAAAATGGCAAATTTAATGTCTTCATCCCTGCAATACGAAAAATAAACCTCATGTGATAGAGGAATACCAATATATGCCTCCTTTCACAAGTGAGGTATATCTTGATAAGCTTGATAGCTTCTGCCCAGTTTGTATCTCTGTGAGCATCCTTGAGGAAGCTATTGAGATCACCTCATGTAATAACTTGTCCCTTGAACCACCTTTCTCCTCCTTGGGGAAGGTTAAAGGCTTAATAAATGGAGTCTCCTATCCATTAAAAGAGTTAGCAAACTCTTGAGCAACCCTTGAATGTGAGCTTCCCAACCTAGTACAAAGAGGATACCATCCTAACTGCATAAACAGAATTCTTACCCTTGGATTAACATCAACCAAACCTGCACCCTGTGGCTCTATTCAATTTATCTTACCACGTGTTTTAGTCATCTTTAGAAAAATAAATGACTATGTCTCCTGCAAATGATAGGTGGCAGAATAGGAAGAATTTACCTTACAGGTGTGGCCTATATTCTTCTCTGGAATCTTGTCTGCAATCCATAATTCTTCTCCAACTATAACTCTCAGCAAATTCGAATCCATAATCTCAAACTTCAAATGACAACATTCTTGTTTTTTAGGTAGTTTTAAAACTAAATCTTGGTTCACCACCCCATGCAAATCACCCTCCATCATTAAAATATTCATGATCATGATGTGCACCATCTGACACACCATCACCACCTTTAGTTGGCTATGTTTTCTGTATGGGAGCTACATATGGATTATGGAAAGTTTTTTTATGACTTGCAGTCACCTCTGCAAACTATGTTGTTGATTGGCCGGAATTTCCTGCAGCCAGTCGAATGGTTATGGTGTGTGGTGCGATCACCACGATCCCTTAGATTCAAAAAAACACGTACCTTAACGTATGGAAAATTGACTTGGCATAGACAGGCATGATGGGAAACGATTCAGTCATTAACTACAGATGACACATGTGACTCAACATATACAACAACTTGACCTTAGCTAACTGACTGTAATATGACACCTATCATTAGATCCTAAGGGATTTAAAAAATATTTGATCTGTATTAACCCTAACACACGTGGTATAACTAAATTAGATGCACTTTTTCATTTTATTTAAAAAATAGAATATGTTTCCAAAAATTCCAGTAGTATCGGAAAATAAAAATAAAAAGACAGAAACGAGAAATAAGAGACTGTTCGAAAGGCTTAAAAAAACTGGCGCTTCCGAAACTTCCGGTAGTGTCCAATTTTATTTTATTTTATTTTATTTTTTTATTTATTTATTTTTTTAATTTTGAAAATTTTTGAACTTTAATCCTAAAAAAAACTATGGAATGGACTTATGACTTAGCAAAGAATTGTGCTAACATACTGTATATTGGAAAGATCCCCATTCAGTTGCAAAGGTAGTCTTACTGCGATCTTCTCGCGCAATCCTGATCTGGTGATACCCTGAAAACCCATCTGTGAATGAATAAGCTTCTTGTCCTCCAAAATTATCCAATATTTCATCAGAAAATGGAGTCGGGAATGGATCATGCACACATGCATCATTAAATTTGTGTAGGTCTATAAAAATCTTGGTTTCTCCTGTTGTCTTCTTGTCTTGTACTACCATGGGACTTACACAATCAGACTCTTCTATGGGCTCAATGATGCCTACAACAACCATCTTATCCAACTCTTCTTTTACCTTCTGCTTATATCATGGATTCAAACTATATGGGTGTTGCTTCACTGGGTGTGCATCAAGTTTCAAAGTGATCTTTGTAACTCCAAGTTCCCTAATTATACCTTTCAACTCTGAGAATTTTGTAGGGAACAAGTCCTTATACTCTGTTAGTAACTCAAAAACCTTTCCAACTCTGTCATCATCTCAAAATTCTCTGATATTTGTCAGCTTTGGTTTCTCTTCAGATCCAATATTCTCCTATCGGATCTTTAGGGGTTTTGTCACATCTAATGAAGTGATCGAGGGCCCAACCACTGACGTTGTCACTCAGATTCTCTAATCATGATATTCCTTGGATTTTCTTCATTATCTTCAACTGACAGATTTATGAAATTCACAATATCCTTCATCTGTGCATCCCATGATGGTGGAGCACACTCGATTGCAGGATTTTTTGCATCAAAGATCACTTATTGAATATTATGAAATGCTTTTCTAATCTTATCAAACCCACTCTCAAAGTTGAATTTCAAAATGAAACTCTCCATTAGCATAGACCATTCAATAGTACATCGACACAGATATGTCTCCAAATACCAATCAGTAGGTACCTTTCCCAATTTATGAATGAACATGTGTACCCATTCATGTCTTGGTTCTACAGCCCCATACCTGACTCCATCTAGCAAAATGTCTACGTGGATCATCCTTTCCAAAGTAGACCTCTTCCATTATGATGGTTGTACATTCAAATCGTAACCTCATAATACACGCACATTCATCCCATTTTCCCATATTTTCTTTATGAGTCTCCCACCATCTTGTTGGAGTAGTGTGCAGTCCGAGATCCAAAGCATGGAATCTTTGTCCTTCTGGTACAATTCTTTCAAGATATCATAAAAGTATGTTTACATCAGTTAAACCATCTTAATGTGGTAATTCGCATACCTCAGATGTTATGCATCAAAGAGGAAATGCAGATACTTCATGCAACTGGTTCTACCAATTTTCTATTTCTTCATCAGAAGTATGGTTAAGGGATGCACATATACATTATACAAATAAGCATGTAAACAACAATGAATACCCTTACCATATATTCTGCTCATACAAAGGGAGTGGCTCATAAATGATTCCCCTCTCATCCTCAAAGAGAATAGAGGTGGTTATGTTAACTCTTTCAAAGATTTATGTCTCTCCTCCAACTCCACATGATCTATGCATCTCTATATATGTTGATATATCTCCTCCTCAAAACCCCTCCAAAAATACCCCTCCATGATGGTGTGGTATGCTTTTATAGAACAAGTGGGACTGAAAAGGAAATCCTCATGAGCTTCTTGTAGCAACTTCTCCTTGAGCTTGGAAGCTCTAGATAAGAAGATCCTGCCATGATAGAAGATGACCCCATCTCTGACTGAATACTCCTCCTCATGCAACTGGCCATCCAATATCATGCAAGTGAAAATATCCTTGGAATACTCCACCAATAGCTCGAAGTTCCAATATGGATCTATCCTCCATAGTGACAGCGCTGATGATCTCTCATGAAGAACACCTGTGATATATCTGCCCTCTCCTTTCACATCTCCCATGTCAAAGATGAAAGTTGGAAAGTTGCTATCCTTCCCTTGCTGCTTCTTCCACGGCACAGAATCTGAAATGGAAGTGGGTAATGATGATGTTGAGAGAATTCTCCCTCTCTCGTTGAGTCTACCCAAGACTCCCAACGTTGTATCAGGCTCTCCCAAGGTCCCCACTCTTCTAAAATCAATGAGTAGTGCCTCAACTATTGAAGCATACATCATCCTCTCCTAATCCAGTGGTCTCCCCGACAAACTGTCTCCAGGAAATGAGACATCATCATTAAGAGATGACTGCATATATGAATGGACAAATCTGCACATGCTCTCATTGCGCAATCCAGTCTCCCTCCTCGGTGTAACAACCTCTAGAAATGGATAGGGATTTGTATTCCTCATCTCATGATGCTGGGTCTTCTCCCTGCCTCCTCCTTGTGTCTCCATGGTTCCTCACCTCTTCAACAATGGCACATGAGTTGTGCCCTGATCTCCACACATTAGATCCTAGGGTCTTCCTTGCAAAGATGTAACAATCCCTCTACTTGGAGCAACAACTCCTCCTTCCTCTACATGAGGTAATAGATAATATCTAGATGAGACAGCGTTGTTGCCCCAAATCTCTGAAACACGAATGGGAAACCTCCCAATGATTGGATCCCTTTTTGAAAAAGAGATCTCCATGCTCCCTTGCTCAAATGTGTGAGATGAAAGACTTTCTTTCGGCAAGGTATGGTGCAAGTTTTCAGCCTCCTTCATGGTTTTCTGAAGTGGAATTGTATTTTCATGCAAGGTTTTTGTTTGAGTTCGCTTGTTTAGCCCCTCCATGTGTGTCATGAATCCTCCTATAAAATATTTTCAGTAAGGCCCTAGTGAAACTTGCATAAGATGCAGTGTTTACATTTTTCAAAGAAAAGGATTCAAAGATCCACCAAGCAAAGGCCTTACCTCTCAAATGCAGCGCTGCGACTCTGATGGCTTCATCTTCCAGCATTTGGTGCTACTGCAAGAAGGTATATAATTCCTCCACCCAAGCTTTGGTTGAACATGTAGGTGAACCTTCAAAGGTAGATAGAAGAAATGTATCCAGCTAGTCTCTTCCCTTCACCTTGATCTTGAAAAAATCTAAAAAACTGAGATGATCTCGGCATTTCTGAGTTTGAGACTCATACTCCTTCAGGAAATCACTAAGAGTTCCCCTCCTAGTAACCTCTTCTCCTCTTTCCATATCTCTTCTGGCAATCCTGGGCATGTGACTGCGCTGTACATAAAAGTGTGTGGTTGCATGCTCACACTCCTCATATATAAATCGAGAGTTTGCTTTAGATTCAAACCCTCTTGGAGATTATTCATACATCTCCTTCCTAATATTCTTGAAATATTCATGAATTTTTTGTACAGATTTAGGAAGAAGCTTTGTAAGCTTATCCCCTTTTTCTTCTCCAGAAAATGGAGTCTTTTTCTTGCTCATCTCTTTGTCTCCTCTTTGAGAATAGGAAGTGCAGGGTTCTTCCTCTTCTATTTGCTTATCCTCCTTGGGGAGGTTCTTCATGGATCTAAAATATGATGAGATAAAACCAATCCTCTTCAATCTTCTGATCTCTTTGGCTAAGACTCATAGGCTGAGCCAAGAAAGTTGCTCTGATACCACTGCAATATCCCAAAATGGGAACTGCTAGCAAGGCATGACGGGAAAACGCATTTTCCAGGAATGGCTACAATAGGATTTGAAACCAGGACTTGGAGCCCTTATATATATGTATATAAGACCGAAATACAAGAGGAGGCTCCAAATAAATCCTTCTATGTGGGTTAAACAGATCTCCGACACCTAGTTGTCCTCAGAAAGTGCCCGATGAGGGACTGCAACAAATCTTGAGCAAGAGATGGAATGACAGCGTTATTTTATAGCCATGAACACATGAATGTACAAATAGCCATCATATTATATCATAGCAGCAATAATTTATACAAATTTTTCGGGAAACAATCACCCAGGAAGGCAATGCCTCTCTCAATGGAACACATACATGCTATATGGAAAACACTGCTACATGAAGGAAGCCATGGCCATAAAAACACAATTTATAGAAGACACTGCAACATATAAAATGAAAATAAAATGATATAGAAATATCAGCTCAAGAAAGGTGGGGTAGCAAGCTCTCAACCCCTGAAAATAACAATACAACAATCCTTAAGAGGATTGGCTGAAATAGATGTACAAAAGGAAAATCTGCAGAAATGATGGAGTTGTTGGGCAGCAGCTGCAACTCAAAAAATAACTGGAGATGGCTAAATATGATGTAAAATCTGAAATAAACCTCCTCCAACAGATCTCTCAAGTGATAGGCTGATCCTATCACTGTAGATCTCTACCTCCAAAATGATGGTGCAAGCCCCCACTGCAGGTACTCACTGAAATAATGCAATCTAGAGAAGGGACTGCGCTGTCTATGATAGGAGAAGCTTGGCTTGATGCCAAGATATAAAAATCTGCCCTAGAAACCTTCCTTACTAATCTTCCTGAGGAATAGAAGCTCCCTCCTCTGAAAGATGAGACAAGGAATGGTGTTGTGGAACCATCCACTGCAACACCCAACAACACTACGTTATACTTCAACAGAAATAAAGCAGTGACTGAAGGAAGTGGCTTTGGCCTTGACCCAATATGTGGAGAAATGAAGTGAAATCCTTCAATAGGCCTCTCAAGAAGGAGAGGAAATCCTAAACAGGAATCCCTCGTGCTAAACAACACTGCAACTCAGCTGAACAGCCAGAGACTGCAAATAGTCTACAAGACCAATAATCCAATACTCAAAGATGTCTCACTATGGCTACCTCTTCCTCCTTTTATGCAAGTGAATGTTTGTTTGCCCTGGACCCCACAAATTAGGGTTTCTTCCACAAAGAATATTTCTCCCTCTCAAACTGCGTTGTCTTCCCAAGCAAGCCACACCTCTTAGGTAGTGTTGTTGGCTTGGTCAAACTTGACCTTGTCGTCATGCAAATTGCCCCTTTTCACACTTGAAGGTGAAAAATAAGCTGCTCCAATGATCCCTTTCACACTTATGAGGGATTTATTCCTACTTATGGGTCTCTTCACCCATTTTATTCATCTCCTAGATGATACAAGAAAAACTTAATATTCCATTTTGTTGCATGCAAATTTTGGAATATTACAGTCCTCCCCTCTCAGAGATTGCTTGTCCTCAAGAAAGTGCAAGGATGGACTGAGTTATTTCTCCTCCTCTCCTGGTAGCATCCATGTATGATGATCTCCTCCAAGAGAAGTGATGTTATCTCATCAATCAATTCCCCACATTGCTCCTCCTCAACATGCAAGTCAGTTATCAAGCCATCATCATGTAAAGGTGAAATACTCAAGAGGATAGCAAAGTGATGTCTAGAGGTTCTCTTATGGAAGGGGATCTGAATTCTAATGGGAATTGTCTCTCCCATATGGTTCATCCAACCCCAAGCTATTATCCATGCAAAATGTGTCACCTCCCAACTAGGAAAATCCTGAAAACTGTCATCCACCTTTGGCTTCGGCAAAGTAGGTGGGATGAAAATCTACACATGGTAGACAAAATAGTCTACCCCACGTTGTCCTCCTCTCCACTTAAGATAAGTGTAGAGTTTCTGCTAATCCTGGGCTTCAATAAGGTTGCCCTCAAGTGGAAATATGAGGACTATATCTCCAAATATCTCTCCTCCAACACTGCAAATCATGTTGGCCCAAATATCCCCATATATGATGAGTTGGAAATCATGATCATATGGCATCACATCCATCATATGGCTCACCTCATAAGGAAAAAAATGTGTTTCTCTAGTGGCCATACCATCTCCCATGCTCCCCTTAGAAAATGTAGTGAAAAAAGTGTGGGAGGGTTCTCCCTCAAAGGACACATTCACCCAATGTGTCTTTCTCCCAAGCATGCTCCTCATAAAGACAGAGACAATAAAACCATAAGGAGAAAAAATGAGAATCATACTTGCTGCCATGTGTAACAAGTGAGAAGGACAATGGTCCCTCAAGTGCAACCAATGCAGCTTGACCTTCATCTGCCATAGAGACTGATAAAATGAGTGGCTTTTCAACCACTTTCCTGCTGCTCCAATCTCCTCATAAGTGTTGAGGAAGTGAATGATACATGGTGTAGAATGTGCATGTCCTCCATAATATCTCTCTTCCCCAAGTCCTCCTAGGGAATGGCCATCAATCATGCTTATGGCCTCAACTAAACCATGAGGTCTAGAAAAAAGAATGCTCCTCCTTGGATTATCATTCTGCACATGTATGGTTAAGGGATGCACATATACATTATACAAATAAGCATGTAAACAACAATGAATACCCTTACCATATATTCTGCTCATACAAAGGGAGTGGCTCACAAATGAGTTCCCTCTCATCCTCAAAGAGAATAGAGGTGGTTGTGCTAACTCTTTCAAAGATTTATGTCTCTCCTCCAACTCCACATGATCTATGCATCTCTATATATGCTGATATATCTCCTCCTCAAAACCCCTCCAAAAATACCCCTCCATGATGGTGTGGTATGGTTTCATAGAAAAAGTGGGACTGAAAAGGAAATCCTCATGAGCTGCTTGTAGCAACTTCTCCTTGAGCTTAGAAGATCTAGATAATAAGATCCTACCATGATAGAAGATGACCCCATCTCTGACTGAATACTCCTCCTCATGCAACTGGCCATCCAATATCATGCAAGTGAAAAGATCCTTGGAATACTCCACCAATAGCTGGGAGTTCCAATATGGATCTATCCTCCATAGTGACATCTCTGATGATCTCTCATGAAGAACACTTGTCATATGGCTGCCCTCTCCTTTGACATCCCCCATGTCAAAGATGCAAGTTTGAAGGTTGTTATCCTTCCCTTGTTGCTTCTGCCATAGTGTAGAATCTGAAATGGAAGTGGGTAATGATGATGTTGAGAGAATGCTCCCTCTCTCCTTGAGTCTACCCAAGACTCCCAACACTGTATCAGGCTCTCCCAAGGTCCCCACTCTTCTGAAATCAATGAGTGGTGCCTCAAATATTGAAGCATACATCATCCTCTCCTAATCCAGTGGTCTCCCCGGAAAAATGTCTCCAGGCAATGAGACATCATCATTAAGAGATGACTGCATATATGAATGGAAAAATATTCCAATGTTCTCACTGTGCAATCCAGTCTCCCTCCTCGGTGTAACAACCTCCAGAAATGGATATGGATGTGTACTCCTCATCTCATGATGTTGGGTCTTCTCCCTGCCTCCTCCTTGTGTCTCCATGGTTCCACACCTCCTCAACAATGACACATGATTTGTGCCTTGATCTCCACACATGAGATCTTGGGGTCTTCCTTGCAAAGATGCAATAATACCTCTACTTGGAGCAAGAGCTCTTCCTTCCTTTGCATGAGGTACTAGATAATATCTAGATGAGACAGTGTTATTGCCCTCAATCTCTGCAACATAAATGGGGTTGTACCTATTCTTTTTCTGCCCTCTTTTACTTTTTTTTTTTTGTTCTTGCATTTTTTTTTTTCTAATTTTTTATCAATCAATGTTACGTACAATGAAAGAAAGAATCAAACTAGGAATTTTGACAAAAATAGTGTTTGAGCATCTTGCCATTGACAGGACCTCCGAATTATTCTACTCCCTCAATCTCTTGTAAAAAGAAAGCATTGTTACCTCTAACTAAATGAATGATGTAAGGACCTTTCCACAAATTTTCAAATTTTCCATGTTTGCCTTGGTCCATTTTCCTTGAATACCATTCTAAAACTTTGCCACTGTCAAAGACCCTCCTTAGGTGAACTTGGTATTCCTTATCAATTTTAAAATAAAAAATTATGTCATCAAGTTACATCATAACGAAGCAACTTAAGTCCTTGGAAAAGGCAGTGTCCATGGGTCTTTGAAAAGAACCCCCCACATTCATCAACCCAAATGGCATCTTGTCATACATGTAGGTGCCCCAAGGTGTTGTAAAAGTGGTTTGGTTTTGATCAGTTGGAAGCACTATCACCTGATTGTAACCTGAAACACTATCAAGTAATGACATCTCGTTAGAACCTACCACCCTTTGCAGTTTATGATTTATCTTAGGTAAATGGAAACTGTCCTTCGGGAATGCTGTGTTTAAGTTTCTAAATTCTATGGATAACTTGAACCCCCCTATTTTCCTTCTTATTGACTCAACATTTGAAAAACATTCTGAGTACCTAAATGGGGCTATGATACTAGCATCATGCATCTTCTCTATTTCCTTTTCAACTAGAGTTAGTAGGAGTGGGGTTGTTCTTCCCAATTTTTTCTTGAATGGTTTCTGACTTTCCTTGAGAGGAATCTTAGTTTGAATAATGTTTGTGTCATATGGATTCAAGTCCTTATTACCCATTACAAAATCATCTTTAAACTCTTTACACAACTCTATATATTTCTGTTTTATGTGAGGTGGTAGAGTTTTGGAAAGCTTGATCATTTTGGGTTCTCTTATGTTGCATATGTTCCATTCTTCTACATTAGTCTCGGTAGATTCCATTTTTAGTTTCCTAGCAACCTCATTAAAGTCAAATAGTTCTTCTAAGGGGGGGAGACTTATTGATAATGAGTTATCTTTGGATTAAAATTCCTCAAGGTCTTTTTGATCCCAATCCCTAGAAAACTCTACCTTATGAAATTTTTCTAGCAAATTTACATCAGTATTAGGAAATAGCTCTATTTTTTATGTTTCAAGTTCGCATTGGCCATTATGTTTTTGTTCAGGGCTGCTAGAGTTTTGACTGTCAAGTTGTTCATTCAGTGTTTGGTTTGACTGATGTGGTAGGCCTAGATCTTCCTCACTTTTATTTACTCGTTTATCTATGTCATCTTCATTATACAAGATAAATGAGTCAAGGTCTGAATGGATAGAGTAAATAGGGGTGTTGTTTGGTCTGTCTTGGTTTCTAACCATATATTTCATGTGTGATTCCCAGTACAACCTCCTTGTTTGGTTAAATACCGGGATGGTAGCATAGGACATGTCCATTTGGAGATTCCCTTGAAGTTTGGCTCCCCATGATGTGGATAAAAGCATGCCATACTTCGAGGGAATGTCAGCAACCACTATGTCCATGACTAGATTCTTAGTAGGTATTTGTGCCAGATTGACAAACAAATCATTTATTATACCCAAACATTTGACTCTGCTTGAATCGAAAGAATACAAGTCTTTGTAATCTTTGGTTATTTTGAGGCATAATCTCTCCATCACCACCTTGGGCATGAGTTTGTGTGAGGCACCAGAGTCTAGCATAGCATTGTGCAAGATTTTGTCATGAATATTTAAGCTAACATAGAATGGAGGGACAACTCCTTCTTGATATTTTCCCTCTACCTCAGGTCGAAACAACAACTCTGGTTTGTCATTAGTTAGGTTCAGAGTGTAGGTGTCATTCCCTATGTTCAAAACTTTCAAAACTTGGGACCCATACACATATTGAGATACCAGTTCAGTAATAGGAATGGTTATCTTGATTTTGGAAATATCTATCTCAAAACTTAAAGGTGTTTGTGTTTTAGGCATATTTACATCAGTTTTATCAGCCATGATTTTTTCTGCATTTTTAGTTTGGTGATTGTGATATGGAACCTTAGTCAAAATAATTTTTTCAGGGCCACTAGTAGAGGTACTAGGGCAACTTGGGTCACCATTTTTTTGGCTAGTTTTTTCTTTGTTTGTATCATTTTTCTTAGCCATGGTGTTTGTGTTTTCTGATGTTTTCTTAAATATTTCTTTAGGGGATTTCTTAACAACAGTTTCTAATTTGTTCTTTTTGGAGGCATCTTGAGTTTTCTTACTCCTAAGGTCATATTGCCTGTGAAATTCCATTATGGCATTTTCAAATCCTAATTTATAATATTCAGAATCCTTATATGTCCTATCAGTCTAGTTAGAGGGAAAGAAACCTTGTTCTTCTTCTATGAGAAAAACATCACCCTCATTGTTAGAACCTGTCATATTTACATGATTTTCTTTCGGTTCTCCAGTCTCTCTTTCCTCCTCATCCACATAATTGTCTTGGAAAGGAGGCCTAATCTGTTGGTCATTTTCCCTTTTCCTGATTTGGGGAGGGTCTCTTTTGAAGTTTTGATTTCTATTTCGGTTTTGGGGATTTACTTGGTTGTCCCTAGGGGGTGCTCTCTCACTCAAGCTGATTTTCTCCATCATTCTTTCCACTACCCTCACTATATTTTCAATTTTGGACTCCGAGGTTGAGGCAATGGTTTCGTCTTTGTATGTGACATTCTTTTCTGACCTCATCCTAGCCCTCTTCTCAATCAGATTGACCTCTACACTCACAACTCCCCTTTCCATATCTTCTAAAGTTAGGGGATCTCTCTCTCTCAATTGGTAAGCCATGTATGGGTCAAAACCTTATGGAAATTTCACTAAGGCTAGGCCTTGTGGAGGTTTCATGTGAGGCGGGAGGGCATTGTACACACTATTGAACCTAGTGCAATAGTCTTGGACACTTTCCCCGACATTTCTCTTAAGGTTGTTATATTCTGAGAGTATTTGCAGAGGTTTTTTCTTAATCTCCCACTTTTTTATGAATGTCTGATAAAGGGAAGGGAGATCATGTATGGTGTTAGGAATTTAGTTTTTGAACCACTTTTTAGCTTCTCCTCCTAAGCTTTGGGAAAACATCCTCATCTTTATGGTCTCTTCTTCTATCTCCTGATAGTCAAAGGCATCGTTCATCCTATCTACATGTTGTTGGGCAGTGGTAGATGTAGCTCTGGTAAAGTGAGTTCTTTTGGATTGGTAGTCTTGAGGCTTGGGCACTAAAGGTTGGGGTAAAACTAATGGGGAAAACCATGCTTCCATGATTGGAGGTAAATGAAACGAAGGGGGGTTTGTGAGAGGAGGTGGAGGATGAACTGGAGTGGTCTTCACAGTGGATGTGTGAATGGGGGTGGTAGATTTACTCAGACCAGCAAACTGAGATTGAGTAGATTTGGAATGGAAAGAGCCAAAATTTTGGAGAAGCTGAAAATCAGGAGGAGTGGAAAGGGAGGCTTCTCTACTAGGACTCTACTGCAAATCTATGGGCTTAAGGTCTGTCTGGTCTATCCCACTCTGAGACTTAGTTCTAAAAGGGTTATTTCTATGGTATAAGTCAAATTGGGGATCTTGCAAGGCTGTGAGGTTTTCAGGGACAGAACTTGCTTTGTGAATGGTCCTAACAGTAGTTGAATGTTGGGTCCTAGAAGTTTTCCATGAAATATTTTCTCGAGTATAAACTATGGTAGGAGGGTTAGGGTCGGTATGAAATCTGGTGCTAATCCTTTGCTAAGCCATATTTCAAACTCAATATTGCAGAGAGGCTAAATCTTTGGTTTGCCTTGAAAACAGACTTATCTGCAAGGATACAAAGTTCACACAATGATTGACTGGGTTTTAGATTTTTATGACTGATTAGTGCATTCCCAGGGGAGTTTATGAAAGCTAGTTAAGTTATTAGGCCTACTGGAGGCTAGTGGAGTCGCCAGGTGGATTTGTTTTACTATTTTGAGGATAAGTACTTGTGGTCCACCACCAAAAATTGATAAAACCAATATAGAGATGTTTTGGGGTTTTTTGAGTTTCTTTATACAACACTAAGACTTTTAATGAGTGTCCTCTAGTTGAGTCATCATTTTTCTAGTATGGTGAATCAATTAGATAGTACTCTTGGCTAACACTTAATTTTATAAGTCTAACAGGGATTTGAGAGTTATTAAAGGATGTCTAAGCTTGTTACTTACTCACAGTCCCACCGTGATCGCCATTATGTTAGGCAATGAGGTGGTGATGAATCACTGGATACTAATTGACAAGGGTTTCTGAATTCTTTAAGGATGTATAAGATTTTTACTTACTCAGAAAGTCCCACCGTGATCACCATTATGTTAGGTCCCCATAATTTTTTAGATTGGCAATGACCAAATGAACAAGGGTAACATCAAACCAGTCTTTGGAGTCCTAGGACCTATCCTTCTTTGACTCAAAGAGGACTCTCTCTATAAATATGTAAAGGATGTGATCTTGATTGTTTTAAGGGTTTTGATTTTAGGCTAGTTATTAGGTTTAGGGTTTGTTTGTTTGGTTGGTTGGGTAAGTGGCTTATCAAGCATACTAAGTAGAGTGATAGATTTTCAGACCATTGGGCTATGGAGTCTACAAAGTTCTTGAAAATTTTAGTATTAGGACAAGGGTGTATCACAGGGCAAATCTAACAAAGTCAAAATAGATCTAAAGGCTTCTGTTAATGAAGGTGAACAATAAATTGTGAACATAGTAGGTGCAGAAGGGTAGTTAAGAAAAATTCAACAAATACATCAAAAATAATAGCCTTTATGTTTAATAAGCATCAAGAAATAATCAAATACAGGGTATACCAATAATTCTTTTGATCAAACCATAGCATGTAAGCATTAAGACAACGATCCAGTGAATTATAGAAGGCCAACAACTTGTAAATGTTCTAGTGATTTCACTTTCAAGTTAAGAAACATGTAAGATAAACATATAGCAGAGATCAAAGAATAGGGAACTCCTGACTTCATCAATCAAGCTATTAAGACCTCCAAAGCAAATTTTTAAGATGAACAATAGGGCATGGCGAATCATAAACCTCAATAGCTAAACCTAATCAACAACACTTCAAAGTAAATGACCTTAAAAACAATGTTTAAGTAATGGAAAAGAGAAAGGATAACCATAAATAAATTTGAAATTTTCTTCATTGAATCATTTCTAATATAAACAAGCATAAGTGGGTCTAGAGAGAAACTAATAATTCTCTAAACTGGCCTAGAAAAAGAAAACATAGAAGCAGTGAAGGACAAACAGAACTAAGGTGACTCTAAACAACATTTATTTGCCTAAAACTTCTGCCCTATTGCAATATAAAGATGAAAAATATGATAACACAAGAAAACATGAACTAAATAGGAACACATCACCATTTAAAAATGCTCAGGGATCCTGCAAGAAAGCCTTCTCCAATGTCAAACAATCCAAGCCATTCACAAAAATCAGTGCCAATTTGTCTTCAATCTCCAAGTCTATGTATTACTCTCAATAATTGTCTAACCAACATGTACAAAGAGGCCTCAATGCTCTATTTAACAATAAAGGAGGACCAAAACCTTAAATAGGGTTTTAGACATCATAAATGACTCCTAAATATCATTTTTGTCCAAAGAGACCTTACAAGGCCCAAGGCACAAAATATATAATGAAATAAATGAAAAATATCTTCTCAACCACATTTGGAAAGAAAAATGACATTTAAACTCCCAAAATAACTCCCAGCATATTTTGTTGACTTTTGTGCAAGGATGCATCAGTGAGGTCCAAGGGCACAACGCCTGCACGAGAAAACTGGGTCACCTTGAAACTGATGTTTGAAGGCCTTCCCGGTATCGGAATGAGCTCTGTGATAGCTTGTTATAAATCTCATCAAGTCTATTTTCCAAAATATTTTTTTTTTTCCAGTTGGACTTCATTTTTCTATACAAAAATCAAAACTCCCAAGGCTGGTAAAGGCGCAATGCCGACCCTGAAAACATGGCAGAAAGGTAAAATTTTAGGTGTTTTAGACCCTTTTGGAGGATCAAATCAACTCCAAATGACCTGAAATTTGGTGTGCATACTATACTTCAGCTGGAAAATAAAAAAATGTAAACCATTTCTCCTAAGGATGCTTGTAGAAAAAGTGCAAAGCCAAGGGCATTGCGCCCTTGGCCCTTCAAATCAGCAAAACTCAAAATTTCCAAAAAGTTCCCAAACTTTATCTTTGCCTTGATTTTTATGTCTGGGATGCTTGTATGGAAGCATTAGCAATAATTGCAAGTTTTTCTTGGTCTTTGGCCTCCTTGAGTGCTTGAATTTTGGCAAGGGCTCCTTTGAGCTTGGCCCTAGAAATTTGATTTCTCAAGGCATACTGCTTGGCCATATTTTTCTATAGGCCAAGGTCCCTTTGTGTCTTCTTTAGTTGGTTGTTTTCAACCTTATAATACTTAATGACATACTTTTCCATGCCAAGATTTTTTTGTAGATCCCTAATCTGTGCATCTTTGCCCTAGAGTAGTATGCTAGTGGTCCTCTCTTCATTCTCATACTTGAGGTAAATCAATTCAAATTTTTGTCCAGTAACATGTTTCCCTTTCTTATCTCCAACAGTGACCTTTTCCTTGCCTTTTTCAATATTTTTTGTCGATGACAAAGGCATGGCCCCTTGCCTTTTAGAGGCAGCAAATACATGCATACTTCCTCTTTGATAGGTTAAAGAAAAAGGTTCAATTTTACTCATTTTGGTGCCTTCACCATGGTTTCCATCTTGATTGTCATCATCAGTGATATCCTTGCTTTCCTTATGGATTTGATGGCTGCTCTAATGGTTTCTCTCATATTTCTCCAAGCTCTTTGCTTCATCATTGATTTCGACATTGTCATTATCTACACTGTTTTCCTCTGCCTCACTAATATTTGTGTCACTGATATCAGCCTCAATTTATTCTCCTTCACTGCTTTTGGCATCTTCATTTTGTCCACTGACTTGTGGGTTGTCATCATCACTAATATTGGCATCATCTATATCAGCCTCACCTTCATTTTCTTGACTACTAGGTGCTTCATTATTTGTTTTTTCACTGCCTTTATCAACACTAATGTCTACATCTTCTTCCATGCTCGTTGCTTCATCACTGTGACCTTCATTATTTTATGCACTTTCATTTTGCTAATCACTAATTATAGGAGCCTCACTATTTTCATTGTCATGACTGTCACCATTATTTGGCTAACTAACATCTTGGCTTACCTCCTTTTTGTCCTCTTCCTCACTGCTGCTTTCCTCATTCACATCATCTTGACTGCTAGGTGGCCCATCATTGCTTTTTGCATTTTCATTTTATTCCTCATTACTGCTAGGAGCCTTATTGTTTTCATTGTCATGATCATCATTATCATTTGGTCTGTTTTCTTCATCATTCTCCTCATCTTCATTTACATCTACCTCCATATCTTTTGCACTGCTTTCTTCATCATTTGTTTCTACATCATTTCCCTTGTCACTTTCATAAGCCTCACTGACATTTTGCCTCTTAGTACCACTATTGTAAACATCATCATCATCTTCCTTATCATCATATTTTCCATTTTATTCATTTGTATTCTCCATGTTGACATCACTGCATCTTTCTCTGCTTGATTCTTCCTCACTGTTTTATTCTACATCTTCACTATTTTCTTCTTCTTCAATGCTTGTTTCATCATTACCCTCTCCTTCATGGTCACTTGATTGTTCATTTTCACTTTCCTCATTTCCTGATGCATTGGGAGAGGGTGAGGAAGAAAGGTTGTCGTGAGGTGAAGGGATATGTGTATATGGTGACGCATGTCATCAAGAGATGATGGCGGAGTAAGGACAGGGGGATGAGATGAAGGCGTGTTTTGCTGAGGATGAGGTTGTGGGTTTGTGAAGACATCATGGGAAATGAAAACCTCCCATGGAATACCCTTTTTCTCAAATTGATGCATCACAACCATATTGATGAGAGAATGGTGAAAGAGGCTCTGCATTTCTTGTGAAGGGTGTCTCTTTTGCACAATATAAGACATCTTGTCAATACTCTTGTAGATATAGTAGGGCAAATGCAACATCTTAACCCTAGTTAAGTGCATGAGAAATATTATGTGGTAGGAATAATGCCTAGAAAACCTTCCCTCACATGTGAATTATTTCATAATGACCTTCATCATGGGTGCATACCTCTCAAGAAAATGTGAAAAAGGAAATATAGATTTATTGTAGTCTTTGTATCTGGGCTTCATGAATGGCTCATAGTGACTTATGTATAAGCTAGTCTGTTTGAACCACTTTTCACCAACACTAGGTATTCCAGTGGGAATAGCAATGGAATTTGATGACAGCTCAAATTTTACCCCTGCCAGAGTGACTTGTTTCTCATGTAAGTTAAGGATGAAGAGCCTAGTTAGCTCAGGATGACTTTGTACCTGTTGTACTATTTCACAAAAATGAAAGCACCCCACATTTTAGAAGCATGTGAAAATAATAGGAGAGGCAATAAGTTCCATTATGTTTTTAGGCTCAAACTTATTAATCCTCCACCCTCTGTGTTGATGCCTCCTTGGCACTTGGCCTTCTTCTTCACTACCATTTCCTCCTTCTCTTGACATTTTGACACCTGCTTCTTTGAAACCATGGCTCTGCTTGTGAAATGAATGTGGAAGGGGGGTAATGAAGTGGTGTTAAAAAGGTAGCCTTTTATGAATGAGTGAAGGAGAAAATTGAGCAAAATGAGAGTTTTACAAAAACTTTATGAACACTCCCACTAATCTGTAAACAAAACTCTGATTTTCACACCTTGCACTGATAGCAAATGGATGTAAATGAAAGTAATGAATTTTCCAAATTGTTTTGTGGTGTAAGGGCCTGAGTTTACGAGTGGATTGAGAGGGTGAGGGCACAACTCTAGATAAATGAGCAATCTTTCAACAAGGAAACCCTCTGTGTGTCTTTAGTATGCAAATGGAGAATCTTTTAAAGAGTGGTATTTTTATCATGAAGGTTAGGTTTTTACCTTAGGGTTTCAAATTCCTTAATCATATATCACCACATATGCTTTAAAGAAGGGTTTGACATCCACTCACCTCTTAAAATGCTATGAGGACACCTAGCGGAGACCTGGAGGGTTCTTGGAGTGTTGAACTGGTGTGGAGGCCCTCCTGGCCAAACGCGCAGTGCGTGAACGTGGATTCGGGTTGAGTTGAATGCGCAGTCGGGTTGAGTTGAATGTACAGCATGGGCCAGTGAACGGGGTGATGGGTGAAGTTTTGTGCCAGGTGTGCAGCGTCTGCCAGGCTTGTCGGATCTCTTTGAGTTGGGCGCGTAGTGCCCGCCGGTTTTCTGGGCCTGCCGGGCCTGTTGGGTCAGGATGCACGTATCACTGTGTGTCGGGCGCGAAACACCGAAGTGATTCTGCCTAGTCTGTCAGGGGTGCCAGGTGAACGCACAATGTTCGGCCAAACACGCAGCGCACACCTCCACGCGCATAGCACTTTGAAAATTTTCAAGGGTTTTTTCGGTAGGGGCGCAACTCCCGATTCTGAATGCGCAGCTCCGGGTATACTTGCCCGGTTTGGACTCAAAACTCACAGTTTGTCCTCCTTTATGCATTTGATGATTTTTGCAAGTGAACAATGATTTGATGAAGGGTTAGAAGTGTTTATATAGTCCTTGAAACTTTAATTTAACCATGAAAACCACTTTTCTAATGTTCTTTCAAGCCTTTGTCACTCTTTTCACTAATGTTTCTTTGACTCTCTTTTTTTGCACGTGACTCAGACCATGAAGTTAAATATTCTTTTTGCTTATTGATTTCTTTCAACATTTCACTTTTCAGGTGACATAAAAGATAGTGAAGTGGTTCCATTTCTGCTTTTTGATAGTTGACATGTTCATCTTGACATAGCAGCAGTTTAAACAAAAACTTCTTCGCTACATCATGTTATTTAATTTGATCATTTAATAATTTTAGGCATGACATCTCTCTTTTGGAATCTTCTCATAGTAACAATTCCGACATTTCTCTCATTTCCATTATGAGGTCTAACTCAACTCCTTATCTTCTTTGAATAACCTTTTACACTGTCTGTAGGAAGGTTTGCTTAAATGATGAGTTTGACTCCTTTAATGTTGGGGGCTTGATGTGTTTTCTTTTGACACCTTTGAGACCAAAACATAAGGGAACACCTTCAAAGCTCTCTCTTTCTTGTATCATGAAGTTCTGATCATGTTTTTACACTTTGGACACTTCTGATTTGCAGGTGCCTTGAAAACAGTGATTTCACCTCTCTTGCTAGCACTTGAGGCATGATAGACTGAGCTTGGAAACTTTTTAGGATGCTTCCATACATTAGCTTCAAAAACTTCTTTTACCTAAACCATGGAGCTCAAACCTTCCTTTATTCTTTTGACAAGACAAAACTCCCTTTAGACAAGTTTGGGATCTTTACACATAGTGACATCTTCAGAAACCCTTCTCTGTTGTCATCATGGATTTCAAACCATGCCTTTCGCCCTCTTTGATCATCTTACCAAAACGCTAGGTTTCTGGGATGCTTGAGAACAATTATCATTGTTGTCTTCTAAGTTCTCTATAGCCTTTTCAAGTTCATTCATTTATGTCTAAATCACCTCACATTTTTCCCCTTTTTATTTATAATTTCTGAAAAACTTCTCTTCATGTTTGTTTTTCTTGATGTACCTCCATCATGTCATTTGCTACATTGGATCCTTGCTTGACACACTACTGGCCCAATTAGGCTTAGAAACCTTGATTCTTCTTAAACACAAGCTACTTTCTCTCTCTTTATTGTGAATGTCTTTATTGAGGAGAAGGGCTCTTACCTTACCAATTCTCTGCTGATAGTCACTTTAACACTCCTGTAGAAATGTCAAAATGCACAATTACCTTTTGCAGAACTTGAACTTGACAAGGTGGTCTTCTTAGGATATTTTTATAATCTTTCTTGGACAACCATGTGCTGATCTTGTTTTTCATTTGAACCATCTTCTAGCACAAGAAAAATAGTGCTTAAAAAACTAATGAAGACCCTACAAGCTATGAAACCATAATGACCTAGTGCGAGGGTTATTTGACTTGGCCTACAAAGATAGTTTTGAGACCATTAACCCTTGTGGAACCTGGTGAACATGGAAAGGAACAAGTTGTTTGATAACCCTAGATGGAAATTGGAGGGGTGAGGAAAAGGAAAAACAGAGTGCTGAGGTTATAGGTGGGAAAGTAGGATATAGATGAGTGGCACAAGCCCATGAGGGGTCTTTTAGGAGTGGTAGGTTAGCCAAGGAATGGCAAAATAGTAGAATACTGAAAATTTTGGTATAAGGATAATGAAAGAAATGGGATATCTAAAGCTCACAATATTCAGGAATCTTGTTTTTAGAAATCTAGAACTGATATTTAGTCATTTACACATAGTAAAAATCACTGATGACTAACAGTGGCTCCACTTGGGGAGGGTCGATCCTTTTCAGAGGTGTCTAGGACCTCAGAGTTAAAATCTTTGATTTTTGAAGACTAGCGCCTTACTTGCACTTTGCAGATTTATTTCTTTCATTTGTTAATGTTCTCTTGAAGGTATGATCTCAAAAAATCTGAAAACGTGACTGCTTCAATCTCAGATCTACCTACCCACCCTACTTACCTAACATTTTTTCTTCTTTTGGGTTTACTTGGACTAGAAAACCCTTGACATCCTTTTCTTTTCAAAGAATAAAAAATATCTACCTGTACCCTTATCATTTCCAAGAGTTCAGATTAGACTAATGAACTCTTCTTATTCTCTACCTAGTCTACTCATTTGTCAAGATTAAGTTGTTTGAAAAACTCTATTCTCTATCTTACTAACATAAAATTGAAACATGATCAAACCAGGATTGAGCAATCTGATTTTCCATGGGCTGTGGCATTTAGACAAGCTACACATAGACATTATTTTTGTACAATAAAAAACTAGAAAACATGAGGGCTGTGATTTAGAATTTGTTAGGCATCCATCTTTTCTCTTTGTTCAAATTGGTGCTTTTAAGAACCAACAATATTTTCCTAATCTAATCTATTGACAAGGCAAGCTTAAATGGTTTGAAAAGCCTTCTTTCACTAACCTATCAGCATACATTCAAAACATGTTTATTCATGATAGGCTAGATGACTAAACAAGATTCTTTCTTTTCAACTAGTAGTGGCATTTACGCTTGCACACTTTCAGCAATACTCTTTTTTGGGTATGGGGTTGTACCTATTATTTTTCTGCCCTCTTTTACTTCTTTTTTTTTCTTGCATTTTTTTTTTCTTATATTTTATCAATCAATGTTATATACAATGAAAGAAAGCTTCAAACTAGGAGTTTTGAAAAAGATAGTGTTCGAGCATCCTGCCATTGACAGGACCTCTGAATGGTTCTAGTCCCTCCAGCTCTTGTAAAAATAAAGCATTGTTACCGCTAACTAAATGAATGATGTAAGGAAATTTCCACAAATTTTCAAATTTTCCATGTTTTCCTTGGTCCATTTTCCTTGAATACCATTCCAACACTTTCCCTCTTTCAAAGACCCTTCTTAGGTGAACTTGGTATTCCTTATCAGTTTTAAAATAAAAAATGATGTCATCAAGGTAAATCATAACGAAGCAACTTAAGTCCTTGGAAAACGTAGTGTCCATGGGTCTTTGAAAATAACCCCCCACATTCATCAACCCAAATGGCATCTTGCCATACATGTAGGCGCCCCAAGGTGTTGTAAAAGTGGTTTGGTGTTGATCAGTTGGAAGCACTATCACCTGATTGTAACCTAAAACGCTATCAAGTAATGAAATCTCGTTAGAACCTACCACCCTTTGCAATGTATGATTTATCTTAGGTAAATGGAAATTGTCCTTCGGGAAGGTTGTGTTTAAGTTTCTAAAGTCTATGGATAACCTGAACCTCTCTATTTTCCTTCTTATTGACACAAGGTTGGAAAAACATTTTGAGTACCTGAATGGGGCTATGAAACCAGCATCATGCATCTTCTCTATTTCCTTTTCAACTAGAGGTAGTAGGACTGGGGTTGTTCTTCACAATTTTTGCTTGAATGGTTTCTAACTTTCCTTGGGAGGAATCTTAGTTTGAATAATGTTTGTGTCATATGGATTAAAGTACTTATTACCCCTTGCAAAATCATCTTTAAATTCTATGCACAACTCTATATATTTATGTTTTATGTGAGGTGGTAGAGTTTTGGACAACTTGATCATTTTTGGTTTTCTTATGTTGCCTATGTTCCATTCTTCTACATCATTCTCGGTAGATTCCATTTTTAGTTTCCTGGCAACCTTATTAAATTCAAACATCTCTTCTAAGGGGGGGAGACCTCTTGATAGTGAGTTATCTTTTGATTGCAATTCCTCAAGGTCTTTTTGATCTGGGTCCCTGGAAAAATATGCCTTATGAAAGTTTTCTAGTAGATTTACCTCAGTTAGGAAATGGCTCTACATTTTATGTTTCAAGTTCAGATTGGCCATTATGTTGTTGTTCAGGGCTGCTAGAGTTTTGATTGTGAAGTTTTTCATTCATTGTTTGGCTTGGATTTTGTGGTAGGCCTAGATCTTCCTCATTTTTATTTACTTGTTTATCTATGCCATCTTCATAATACAAGATAAATGAGTCAAGGTCTAAATGGATAGAGTAAATAAGCGTGTTGTTTGGCCTGTCTTGGTTGCTAACCATATATTTCATGTATGATTCCCGGTACAACCTCCTTGTTTGGTTAAAGACCGGGATGATAGCATAGGACATGTCCATTTGGAGATTCCCTTGAAGTTTGGCTCCCCATGATGTGGATAAAAGCATGCCATACTTCAGGGGAATGCCAATAACCACTATGTCCATGACTAGATTTTTAGCAGGTATTTGTGCCAGATTGACACATAGATCCTTGATTAAACCTAGATATTTGACTCTGCTTGAATCGAAAGAATACAAGTCTTTATAAGGTTTGGTTATTTCGAGGCCTAATCTCTCCATCCCCACCTTGGGCATGAGATTGTGTGAGGCACCGGAGTCTAGCATAACATTGTGCAAGATTTTTTCATGAATATTTAAGCTAACGTAGAATGGAGGGACAACTCCTTCTTAATATTTTCCCTCTACCTCAGGTTTAAAAAACAGCTCTGGTTTGTCATCAGTTAGGTTCAGAGTGTCGGTGTCATTCCCTATGTTCAAAACTTTCAAAACTTGGGACCTGTACACATCTTGAGTTACCAGTTCAGTAAGAGGTATGGTTATCTTGATTTTGGCAATTTCTCCATCAAAACTGAAAGGTGTTTGTGTTTTGGGCATATTTACATCAATTTTATCAGCCATGATTTTTTTCTACATTTTTAATTTGTTGATTCTTATTTGGAACCTAAGTCAAAAAACTTTTTTTCAGGGCCACTAGTAGAGGTACTAGGGCAACTTGGGTCACCATTTTGTTGGCTAGTTTTGTCTTTGTTTGTATCAGTTTTCTTAGCCATGGTGTTTGTGTTTTCTCCTATTTTCTTAATGATGTTTTCAGGGGCTTTCTTAACAACAGTTTCTAATTTGTTCTTTTTGGAGGCATCTTAAGTTTTCTTACTCCTAAGGGAATATTTCCTGTGAACTTCCATTATGGTATTTTCAAATCCTAATGTATAATATTTAGAATCCTCATATGTCCTCTCAGTCTGGTTAGAGGAAAAGAAACCTTGTTCTTCTTCTATGAGAAAAACAACACCCTCATTGTCAAAACCTATCATATTTACATGATTTTCTTCCAGTTCTCCAGTCTCTCTTTTCTCCTCATCCACATAATTGTCTTGGAAAGGAAGCCTAATCTGTTGTTCATTTTCCCTTTGTCTGATTTGGGGAGGGTCTCTTCTTAAGTTTTGATTTCTATTTCAGTTTTGGTGATTTTCTTGGTTCTCCCTAGGAGGTTCTCTCTCACTCAAGCTGATTTTATCCATCATTCTTTCCATTACCCTCACTATATTTTCAATTTTGGCATCCAAGGTGGAGGCCATAGTTTCATATTTGCATCTGACCTTATTTTCTGACCTCATCCTAGCCCTCTTCTCAATCAGATTGGCCTCTACACTCACAACTCCCCTTTGCCTGTCTTCTAAATTTAGGAGATCTCTCTCTCTCAGTTGGTAGTCCATGTATGGTTCAAAACCTTCTGGAAATTTCACTAAGGTTAGGCCTTGTGGAGGTTTCATGTAAGGCGGGAGGGCATTGTACACACTATTGAACCTAGTGCAATAGTCTTGGACACTTTCCCCGACATTTCTCTTAAGGTTGTTATATTCAGAGAGGATTTGGAGAGGGTTTTTCTTAATCTCCCACTTGTTTATGAATGTCTGATAGAGGGAAGGGAGATCATGTGTGATGTTAGGAGTTAAATTTTTGAACCATTTTTTAGCTTCTCCTCCTAAGCTTTGGGAAAACAACCTCATCTTTATGGTCTCTTCTTCTATCTCCTGATAGTCAAAGGCATCATTCATCCTATCTACATGTTGTTGGGCAGTTGTAGATTAAGCTCCAGTAAAGTGAGTTATTTTAGATTGGTAGTCTTGAGGCATGGGCACTAAAGGTTGGGGTAAAACTAATGGGGCAAACCATGCTGCCATGATTGGAGGTAAATGAAACCAATGGGGGTTTGTGAGAGGAGGTGGAAGATGAAGTGGAGTGGTTTGCAGACTGGATGTGTGAATGAGGGTCGCATATGTACTCAGAACATTAAACTGACATTGAGCAGATTTGGAATGGAAGGAGCCAAAGTTTCGGAGAAGCTGAAAATCAGGAGGAGTGGAAGGAGAGGCTTTTCTACTAGGAATTTGCTGCAAATCTATGGGCTCAAGGTCTGTCTAGTCTATCCCACTCTGAGACTTAGTTCTAAAAAGGTTATTTCTATGGTATAAGTCAAACTGGGGATCTTGCAAGGCTATGAGGTTTTTAGGGACAGAACTTGCTTTGTGAATGGTCGTAACAGTATTTGAATCTTGGGTCCGAGAAGTTTTCCACAAAATATTTTCTGGGTCATCAACTATGGTAGGAGGGTTAGGGTTGGGATGAAATCTGGTGCTAATCCTTTGCGAAGCTAAATTTCAAACTCAATAATTCAGAGAGGTTGAAGCTTTTGTTTTCCTTGAAAAAAAACTTATCTGAAAGGATACCAAGCTGACACAGTGATTGATTGGGTTTTAGATTGTTATGACTGATCAGTGCATTCCCAAGGGAGTCTATGAAAGCTAGTGAAGTTAGTAGGCCTACTGGAGGCTAGTGGAGTTGCCAGGTGGATGTTTTTTTACTATTTTGAGGATAAGTACATGTGGTCCGCCACCAACAATTAACAAAACAAATATAGAGATGTTTTTTTGGTTTTCTGAGTTTCTTTATACAACACTAAGACTTTTAATGAGTGTCCTCTAGCTGAGTCATCATTTTGCTAGTATGGTGAATCAATTAGATAGTACTCTTGGCTAACACTTGATTTTCTAAGTCTAACAGGGATTTGAGAGTTCTTAAAGGATGTCTAAGCTTGTTACTTAGTCAGATTCCCACTGTGATCGCCATTATGTTAGGCGATGAGGTAGCGATGAATCACTGGATACTAATTGACAAGGGTTTCTAAATTCTTTAATAATGTCTAAGCTTTTTACTTACTCAGAAAGTCCCATCGTGATTGCCATTATGTTAGGTCCCCGTAATTTGTTAGATTGGCAATGACCAAATGAAAAAGGGTAACATCAAACCAGTCTTTGGAGTCCTAGGACCTAGCCTTCCTAGACTCAGAGAGGGCTCTCTCTATAAATATGTAAAGGATGTGATCTTGATTGTTTTAAGGGTTTTGATTTTAGGCTAGTTATTAGGTTTAGGGTTTGTTTGTTTGTCTCGTTGGGTAGGTGGCTTATCAAGCATAATAAGTAGAGTGATAGGGGTTCATACAATTGGGCTATGGAGTCTACAAAGGTATTGAAAATTTTAATAGTAGGACAAGGGTGTATCACAGGGAAAATCTAACAATGTCAAAATAGATCTAAAGGCTTATGTGAATGAAGGTGAACAACAAATTGTGAACATAGTAGGTGTAGAAGGGAAGTTAAGAATCCTTCAACAAATAAATCAACAAGAATGGCGTTGATGTTTACTAAGAATCAAGAAATAATCAAAGATAGGGCATACCAATAACTCTTTTGTTCAAACCATAGCATGTAAGCATTAAGACAATGATCCAGTGAACTATAGAAGGCAAACAATTTGTAAATGTTCTAGTGATTTTACTTTCAAGATAAGAAACATGTAAGATAAACATATAGCAGAGATAAAAGAAGAGGGAAATCCTGACTTCATCAATCTATCTATTAATACCTCCAAAGCAACCTTTTAAGATGAGCTATAGGGCATGGAAAATCATGTTAAGAAAATTGAATATTACAGGCTTGATACAACACATAAAATATGCGGAAAATACAAGCACACAAAACACATAAAACCAGAGAGACACAGATATACGTGGTTCACCCAGTTTGGGCTACGTCCACCCCGAACAGCCAGTCCTTCCTTTCTATTATCCAGCAAAAATGAAGAGACAAAACCTACAGCAGATCCGCTGTAATATCCTTTGTTCTCTCTCACAGTCTCCCTCTCTATTTCTCGCTCCAAGAATACACATACAATGCACAGCCACAATATAATGCCCTCATAAAAGCGAGGGGTTGCCTTCTAGGGCAAAAAACCCTAATCTAAACATAACTTCTACCGTCAGATCATTTGCCTAATGAACGACCCCACTGGACCCCCCACGGTAAGCGATTAATCTTTTTAAGGTATAGGGTTCCAATGTTGTGATACAAAGTAAACAAGATAATCAGGCTCCACACCCAACAATCTCCCACTTGGAGACTGATTGTAGCAACTCCACTGCTGCTTCATTTGCTGGACAATGACTCCTCTTTGGACCTGGCTGTTTCTCATCTTCATCGTCATCCTTGAAGACTAATTGAAACTGAGCATGTTCTCAGTTTCTCCCTGGTTACAACTTTTGTTAGCATATCTGCAGGATTCTGGCTAGTGTGTATCTTTTCCATCTTCAACTCTCCATCTTCCAATACTGACCGTATGAAATGGTACTTGAGATGTATGTGTTTAGTCCTGGAATGAAATGTTGAGTTCTTTGCAAGATGAATAGCACTTTGGCTATCACTGTATAGTGTGCCCATATCATGCTTCTTAACCAATTCATCCATAAACCTTTGTAACCAAATCATTTCTTTACTAGCCTCTGTAGCAGCAACATACTCGGCTTCTGTTGTTGAAAGTGCAACAACACTTTGGATTTTTGAAACCCAACTGACAGTTGTTCCACCTACAGTAAATACATATCATGTAGTGCTCCTCCTATTATCTCTGTCACCTGCCATATCTGCATCAACATATCCTTGTAGAGCAATGTTTGAACCACCAAAGCATAATGCTTGATTTGTGGTACCTCTCAAATATCTGAGAATCCATTTTACTGCCATCCAATGTTCTTTTCTTGGATTGTTCATGTACCTGCTTACAACTCCCACTGCATGTGCAATATCAGGCCTTGTGCAGACCATTGCATACATTAAGCTTCCAACTGCCGATGCATATGGAACTTTAGACATATAATCCATGTCTTCTTGGGTCTTTGGGCACATCTCCTTACTAAGTTTGAAATGGCTAGCAAAAGGTGTACTAACTGGTTTTGCATTGTGCATATTAAATCTTTTCAACACCTTTTCTATGTACTCATTCTGAGACAGTGTTAATTTGTGATTTTTCTTGTCTCTAGTTATCCTCATACCAAGGATTTTTTTTGCAGCTCCCAAATCCTTCATTGCAAATGAATTTGCCAATTTTATTTTGAGCACATTTATTTCCTGCATGTTAGACCCTGCAACAAGCATGTCATCTACATACAATAACAATATAATATAGATGCCATCATTTTGCCTTTTTAGATAAACACAATGATCAGAGTGACATCTAGTATAACCTTGTTCAGACATAAACTTGTCAAATTTTAGATACCACTGCCTTGGAGCCTGTTTTAAGCCATACAAGCTCTTCTTTAACCTGCACACCAATTTTTCTTTCCCTTTTACCTCATATCCTTCTGGTTGTTGCATGTATATCTCTTCCTCCAAATATCCATGGAGAAATGTTGTCTTTACATCTAACTGTTCAAGATGTAAATATTCCGCTGCTACAAGACTTAAGATAGTTCTGATTGAATTCATCTTAACAACAGGAGAAAATATTTCATCAAAATCAATACCTTTCTTTTGTGCAAACCTCTTCACCACAAGTCTAGCTTTGTACCTCTGTTTTCCTCCATCTTCTTCCTTCAGCCTGTAAACCCATTTATTCTGCAATGTAGTTTTTCCTGCAGGCAACCTGACTAAGTCCCAAGTCTGGTTATGCATTAAGGAGTCCATCTCTTCTTCCATGGCTAGCTCCCACTTCTTCCTGCTTTCAACCTGAATTGCTTCTTCATAACATTCAGGTTCACCAGAATCAGTCAACAATAAATAATATAATGAAGGAGAGTATCGTTCAGGGGGTCTACTTATCCTGGTAGATCTTCTAACACCACTTTTAGGTGTTTGAGGTGCCTGTTGCTGTTGTGGTGGTTGCTGCTGCTGTGGTTGTTGATTATTATTATTTTTAGGCACCTTTACTTTTTCAGATATCTCATCAAGAACCGCGTATTCCTTGCTTTCTTTTTCCTATTTCTTTTCCTGCAACTGATTCTTATACAAGACCTTTTCATTGAATATTACATCTCTACTCCTAATGATTTTTTTATTTTCATAATCATATAAGCGATAACCAAAATCATTAGCACCATATCCAATAAAGGTACATTTCTTTGATTTTGCCTCAAGCTTTGTTTTGTTTTCTTTATTAATATGGACAAAGGCCTCACAACCAAAAGGCTTTAAAAAAGAGTAGTTTACCTTTTTACCTGTCCATGCTTCCTCCGGAATACCACCATCCAAGGAACTTGAAGGCCCTCTATTTATTAGATAAACAGCAGTATCTACAGCATCTGCCCAAAATTGTAAAGGCAATCCTGCATGCAATCTCATGCACCTTGCACGCTCCATGATTGTTCTGTTCATCCTTTCCGACACACCATTTTCTTGTGGTGTTCTTGGAACTGTCTTCTCTCTACGAATTCCATGCTCTGAACAGTACCTATCAAACTCTTTGCTGTAATATTCACCTCCATTGTCTGATCTGAGACACTTCAACTTCTTTCATGTCTCAATCTCAACCAAAGCTTTCCATTTCTTGAAAGTATCAAATACATCAGATTTATTCTGAATACAATAAATCCATGTTTTTCTAGTTGCATCATCAATAAAAATAACATAATAACGAGAGCCACCAAGAGATGATACCTGAGCAGGTCCCCATACATCTGTATGCACAAGCTCCAATTTTTCGCTCTTCTTTTCTTTCCCAACTCTGAGAAATCTGACTCTCTTCTATTTTCCATAAATTCAATTCTCACAGAAATCCAAATGATTCAACATTCTTCAAACCTGGCAGCAAATTTCTTGAGTGAAGAATTTTCATCCCCTTCTCACTCATGTGTCCGAGCCTATGATGCCATAATGCTGCATCTGCTCCTTTGGAAGTTAAAGCATTAACATAGTTATAAATACCATTGCATAAATACAATGTACCAACCTTTTCGCCTTTTTCTATTACCAGGGCTCCTTTGGTGACCTTCCAAGTTTTATCTGTGAAAGTTGTCACACAACCTTCACTGCCTAACTGCCCTGTTGAAATCAGATTTTTCTTCAGATCTGGAACATGCCTTACCTCCTTTTGTAGCCATTGGTTTCCATTCTGTTGTTTTACAAGAACTTTACCCATTCCAACAATTTTACAGGGTTTATCATCACCCAAACGAACTTGTCCAAAATCTCCTTGAACATAGTCATGAAAATATTTCTTATCAGGTGTGGCATGGAATGAAGCCCCTGAATCTACAACCCAAGAATCAGTAACATTTTCGAAAGAAAGAATCAAATCATCTTGTAACACATCACCTGTCACATTTGCTTCATGATTGTTTTCTTGCTATGTGTCTCCTTCTTTTCCCTTCTGAGATCTACAGTCTTTCTTTAGGTGTCCTTTCTTTCCGCAATTCCAGCACACTATCCCCGATCTGGACTTGGATCTGCCTTTCCTTGATTTACTGCGATATCCCAAGCTCTTTCCTCTTTCCATTCTTCTTCCCCTAAACTCTGCACTCAAAGCATTACCTGATGTCTCACCGGAGCTTTTCCGTCGCATTTCCTCGCTAAGGATAGCACCAACAACATCATCAAACTTTAAAGTACTAGATCCAGAGACAGAGTTACTAATAGCCATTACTAAACCATTCCAACTCTCTGGAAATGAGCACAAGAATAACAGAGCTCTAACTTCATCATCAAAGTTTACCCCTACAGAACTTAACTGACTGGTAACTGTATTAAATTCATTTAAATGGTCTGCAACAGATCCACCTTCCGACATCTTCATATTAAATAGTCATTTCATAAGAAATACCTTGTTTGATGTCGAGGGTTTTTCATATAGTTTCGCCAACGTCTGCATCAAACCCTCTGTTGTTGTTTCCTTCGAAATATTGAAGGCAACTGACGCCGCAAGGCACAACCGTATTTTTCCGAGTGCCTTTCTATCGAGAATGTTCCATTCCTCATCTGTCATGGTCGTCAGCATCTTTGTTTTTCCACTCAATGGTAGGTATAGATCTTTCTGATACAGATAATCTTCCATCTGCATCTTCCACAGCGGGAAGTTTTGGCCGTTAAATTTCTCAACCCTAAACTTACCATCGTCCGCCATTGCTCCCACTCGAACCAGGAACCCTTCTTTCCTGCGAGTTTATCAGCCAAATATACCTTCGGCTCTGATACCAGTTGTTAGAAAATTAAATATTACAAAGCAATGCAACACATAAAATATGCGGAAAATACAAGCACACAAAACACATAAAACCAGAGAGACACAGATATACGTGGTTCACCCAGTTTGGGCTACGTCCACCCCGAATAGCCAGTCCTTCCTTTCTATTATCCAGCAAAACGAAGAGACAAAACCTACAACATATCCGCTGTAATATCCTCGTTATATAAATTCCTCCTATATTTCTCGCTCCAAGAATACACATACGTGCACGGCGCAATACAATGCCCTCATAAAAGAGAGGGTTTCCTTCTAGGGAAAAAAACCTAATCTTATAACTTCTCCCATCGGATCATTTTCCTAATGAATAGCAGTTGACTAGAAATTACTATACTTTACAAGGTAATTTTACATATGCTTTTAGCCGGGTTCTTGCCCCGAGCCCCACGGGGGGGGGGGCCCGAAAGTGCGCGCCCCCACTTTGGACCCCCCACGGCGGCCCGATTAATTACGGGCGGCGTTGCCACCCCTTTTTAAGGTATAGTGGTCCAATGATGTGATACAAGTAAACAAGATAATGGAGCTCCACACCCAACAAATCATAAACCTCATTAGCTAAACCTAATCAGCAACACTTCAAATTAAATTACCTTAAAAATAATGTTTAAGTAATAGAAAAGAGCGGGGCTAACCATGAATCACTTCGACATTTTATTGATTGAATCATTTCTAAGATAAACAAGCATAAGTGGGTCTAGAGAGCAACTAAGAATTCTCTAAGCTGACCTAGAAGAAGAAAACATATAAGCAGTGAAGGACAAACATAACTAAGCTGACACTAAACAAAATTTATTAGCCTAAAACTTCTGCCCTACTACAATAGAAATAGAAAAATATGATAACGAAAGAAAACATGAACTAAATAGGAACACATCACCATTTAACAATGCTCAGGGATCCTGCAAGCAAGCCTTCTCCAATGTCAAACAATCCAAGCCATTCACAAAAATCAGAGCCAATTTGTCTTCAATATCCAAGTCTATGTATTACTCTCAATAATTGTCTAACCAACATGTATAAAGAGGCCTCAATGTTGTATTTAACAAGCAAGGGGAACCAAAACCCTAAATAGGGTTTTAGACATCATAAATGACACCTAAATATCATTATTTTCCAAAGAGACCTTGTAAGGCCCAATGCACAAAATATCTAATGAAATAAATGCAAAATATTTTCTCAAACACATTTGGCACGAAAGCTGAAATTTAAACTCCCAAAAACTCCCAAAATAACTTGCAGTGTATTTTGTTGACTTTTGTGCAAGAACGCATCAGTGAGGTCCAAGGGCGCAGCGCGTGCACGAGAAAACTGGGTCACCTTGCAACAAAAGTTTGAAGGCCTTCCCAGTGTCGGAATGAGATCTGTGATAGATCGTTAGAAAGCTCATCAAGTCTATCTTCCAAAAATATTTTTGGTTTTCCAGTTGGACTTCATTTTCCCGCCCAAAATTAAAAAAATCCCAAGGCTGGTAAAGGTGCAGTGCCAGCCCTAAAAACATAGCAGAAAGGTGAAAGTTTAGGTGTTTTTGACCCTTTTGAAGGATCAAATCAACTCCAAATGACCTGAAATTTACTGTGCATGATGTAATTGACCTGGAAAATCAAAAATTGTAAACCATTTCTCCTGAGGATGGCTGGAGAAGATTCTCAGCGCCAATGGCGCTGCGCCCTTGGCCCTTCAAATCAGCAAAAAATCAAAATTTCCAAAAAGTTCCCAAACTTTAGATTTGCCTTGATTTTTATGTCTGGGATGCTTGTATGGAAGAATCAATAAGAATTTCATGGTTTTATTAGTTTTTGCTTGAATTTTTTCAAGGGATCCTTTGAGCTTGGCCCTTGCAATTTGATTTCTCAAGGTGTAGTTCTTGGCCATCTTTTTCTGTAGGCCAAGGTCCCTTTGTGCCTTCTTTAGTTGCTTGTTTTCAACCTTATAATACTTAATGACATACTTTTCCATGCCAAGAATTTTTTGTAGCTCCCTAATCCGTGCATCTTTGCCTTGGAGCAGTATGTTAGTGGTCCTCTCTTCATTCTCATCCTCTAGGTCAATAAATTCAAATTTTTGACCAGTCCCATGCGTGCCTTTCTTATCTCCAAAAGTGACATTTTCCTTTCCTTTTTCAAGCTTCTTTGTTGATGACGAAGGCATGGCCCCTTGCATTTTAGAGGCAGAAAACACATGCCTACTTCCTCTTTGATAGGTTAAAGAAAAAGGTACATTTTTTCTCATTTTGGTGCCTTCACCATGGTTGCCATCTTGACTGTCATCATCAGTGTTATTCTTGCTGTCCTTATGGCTTTCATGGCTACTCTCATGGCTTCTTTCATCTTTCTCCATGCCCTTTTATTCATCACTTATTTATGCATTATCATTATCTTCACTGTTTTCCTCTGCCTCACTGATATTTGTGTCACTGATATCAGCCTCAATTTCTTCTTCGTCACTGCTTTTGGCATCTTCATTTTGTCCACTAACTTGTGGGTTGTCATCATCATTGATATTGGCATAATTTATATCAGCCTCACCTTCATATGCTTGACTGATAGGTGCTTCATTATATGTTTCTGCACTGCCTTTATCAACACTAATGTCTGCATCCTCTTCCATGCTCTCTACTTCATTGTTGTGACCTTCACTGTTTTCTGCACTTTCATTTTTCTCCGCATTACTGCTAGGCACCTCACTATTTTCATTTTCATGACTGTCACCATTATTTCACTCACTAACATCTTGGCTTACCTCCTTGATGCCTTCTTCCTCACTGTTGCTTTCCTCATTCACATCATCTTGACTGCTAGGTGGCCCATCATTGGTTTCTACATTTTTATTTTTCTCCTCATTACTGCTAGGAGCCTTACTGTTTTCACTATCATGATCATCATTATCATTTGGGCTGATTTCTTCATCATTTTCCTCATATTCATTTACATCTACCTCCATGTCTTCTGCATTTCTTTCTTCATCATTTGTTTCTACATCATTTCCCTTGTCACTGTCATAATCCTCACTGACATTTTGGCTCTTAGTACCACTGTTGTAAACATCATCATCATTTGCATTATCATCATCTTTGCCATTTTATTCATTTGTATCCTCCATGCTGACATCACTGCCTTTTTCTTTGCCTGATGCATCCTCACTCTTTTCTTTTGCTTATTCATTGTTTTCTTCTTCTTCAATGCTTATTTCATTATTACCCTCTCCTTCATGGTCACTTGATTGTTCATTTTCACTTTCCTCATTTCCTGATGCATTGGGAGAGGGTGAGGAAGGAAGGTTGTCCTGAGGTGAAGGGATATGTGTATATGGTGAAGCATACTCATCAGGAGATGATGGAGGAGTAAGGACAGGGGGATGAGATGATGAAGGCATGTTTTTCTGAGGATGAGGTTGTGGGTTTGTGAAGACATCATGGGCAATGAAAACTTCCCATGGAATACCCTTTTGCTCCAATCGATGCATCCCAATCCTCTTGATGAGATAATGGTGAAAGAGGCTATCCATTTGTTGTGAAGGGTGTCTCTTTTGCACAATATAAGACATCTTGTCAATACTCCTGTAGAGAGATTAGGGAAAATGCAACATCTTCCCTCACATGTGAAGTATTTCATAATGACCTTCATCATGGTGCACACCTCTCAAGAAAGTGTGAAAAAGGAAATATAGATTTATTGTAGTTTTTGTATATAGGCTTGAAAAATTTCTCATAGTGGCTTATGTCTAAGATGGCCTATTTGAACCACTTCTCACCAACACTAGGTATTCCAGTAGCAATAGAAATGGAATATGATGATAGCTCAAATTTTTCCCCTACCAGAGTGACTTGTTTCTCATGTAGGTTAAGGATGAAGAGCCTAGCCAACTCAGGATGACTTTGTACCTGTTGTACTCTTTCACAAAAGTGAAAGCACCCCACATTTTGGAAACATGTGACAGTCATAGGAGAGGCATTAAGTTCCATTGTGTTTTTAGGCTCAAACATATTAATCCTCCCCCCTCTATGTTGATTCCTCCTTGGCACTTGGCCTTCTTATTCACTACCATTTCTCTTTACATTTTGACACCTACTACTTTGAAACCCTGGCTCTTCTTGTGAAATTAATGTGGAAGGGGGGTAATGAATTGGTGGTAAAAAAGGTAGCCTTTTATGAATGAGTGAGAGGAATGAGTGAAGGGGAAAATTGAGCAGAATGAGAGGTTTAGAAAAACTTGATGACCATTCTTGCTAATCTGTAAAAAAAATCTACTTTTGACACCTTGCACTGATACCAAATGGATGTAAATGAAAGCAATGAATTTTCAAATATATTTTGTGGTGTAAGGGCCTGATTTTATGAGTGGATGGAGAGGGTGAGGGCACAAACCTAGATAAATGAGCAATATTTCAACAAGGTAACCCTCTATGTGTCTTTATCATGCAGATGGAGAGTCTTTTAAAGAGTGGTATTCTTATCATTAAGGTTAGGTTTTTACCTTAGGGTTTCAAATTTCCTCAATCATAAATCACCACAGATGCTTTGAAGAAGGGCCTGACATCCACTTACCTCTTAAAATGTTGTGAGGACACCTAGCAGAGACCTGGAGCGTTCTTGGAGTGTTGAACTGGTGTGGAGGCCCTCCTGGCTAAACGCGCAGTGTGGGAACGTGGAGTCGAGTCGAGCTGAACGCGCAGTTGGGTTGAGTTGAACGCGTAGCACGAGCCGGTGAATGGGGTGTTGGGTGAACTTTTTTGCCGAGCATGTAGCATCTGTCGGGTTTGTTAGGTCTCTTTGTGTAGGGTGTGTAGCGCCCGCTAGTTTTTTGGGCTTGTCGAGCCTGTCGAATCGGGCTGCATGTATCACTATGTGTCGGGCGCACAACGCCGGAGTGCTTATGCCCGGTCTGTCGGGTGTGCCAGGTGAACGCACAAAGTTCGGCCAAATGCATAGCGCACATGTCCAGGCATGAAGCGCTTTGAAAAATTTCAAGGGGTTTTTCGACAGGGGTGCAGCGCCCGATTCTGAACACACAATGCCGGGTATACTTGCCTGATTTTGACTCAAAACTCACAGTTTGTCTTCCTTGATGCCTTTGGTGATTTTTGCAAGTGAACAATGATTTTTTGAAGGGTTAGAAGAGTTTATATAGCCCTTTAAACTTTAATTTAAACATGAAACCCACTTTTCTAATGTTCTTTCAAGCCTTTTTCACTCTTTTCACTAATGCTGCTTTGACTTTTTATTTTGCAGGTGACTCAGACCATGAAGTTAAATCTTATTTTTGCTTATTGATGTCTTTCAACATTTCACTTTACAGGTGACATAAAAGACAGTGAAGTGGTTACCTTTCTGATTTTTGATAGTTGACATGTTCATCTTGACATAACAGTAGTTTAAACAAAAACTTCTTTGTCTACATCATGATATTTAATTTGATCATTTAATCATTTTAGGCATGACAGCTCTCTTTTGGAATCTTCTCATAGTAACAATTCCAACATTTCTCTCATTTCCATTATGAGGTCTAACTCAACTCCTTATCTTCTTTGAATAACCTTTTACACTGTCTGTAGGTAGGTTTGCTTAAATTATGATTTTGATTCCTTTAATGCTGGGGGCTTGATGTGCTTGATTTTGACACCTTTGAGACTAAAACATAAGGAAGCACCTTCAAAGATCTCTCTTGCTTGCATCATGAAGTTCTGATCATTTTTTTACACTTTGGCCACTTCTGATTTGCAGGTGCCTTGAAAACAGTGATTTCACCTCTCTTGCTGTCACTTGAGGCATGATAGGCTAAGCTTGGAAACTTTTTAGGATGCTTCCATAAATTAGCTTCAAAAAATTATTTTACCTGCACCATGGAGCTCAAACCTTCCTTTGTTCTTTTAACAAGACAATACTCCCTTTGGACAAGTTTGGGATCTTTACACACAGTGACATCCTCAAAAACCCTTCTCTGTTGTCATCATGGATTCCAGACCATGCCTTTCACCCTCTTTGATCATCTTACCGAAACCATATGTTTTTGGGATTCTTGAGAACAATTATTAGTGTTTTCTTCTAAGTTATCTATAGCCCTTTAAAGTTCATTGATTTCTGCCTAGTTCACCTCACCTTTTTCCCCCTTTTATCTATAATTTCTGAAAAAATTCTCTTCATGTTTAGTTTTCTTGATGTACCTCCTCCATGTCATTTGTTGCTTTGGATCCTTGCTTGGCACACTACTTGCCCAATTAGGCTTAGAAACCTTGATTCTTCTTGAACACAACCTCCGTCCTCTCTCTTTTCTATGAATGTCTTTATTAAGGAGCAGGCCTCTTACCTTACCAATTCTCTACTGATAGTCACTTTAACACTCCTGCAGAAATGTCAAAATGCACAGTTACCTTTTGCAGAACTTGAACTTGACAAGGTGGTCTTCTTAGGAGATTTTTCTGATATTTCTTGGAAAACCATTTGTTGATCTTGTTTTTCATTTGAACCATATTCTAGCACAAGAAGAACAGTTCTTAAAACACTAATGAAGACCATACAACCTATGAAACCGTAATGACCTAGTGGGAGGATTCCTTGACTTGGCCTTTGACTAAACATTGGTTTAGGATCTTCAAGTGTAAAAACAAAGTTTTTGAAAAAATGATGTATTGAAGATCCAAAATCCAGTGTACTTGATTTATCTAAAGAGCCTACCCAGATAGTTTTGAGACCATCAACCCTTGAGGAACCTGGTGAACATGGACAGGAATAGGTTGTTTGGTAACCCTAGATGGAAAGTGGAGGGGTGAGGTAAAGGAAAAATAGAGTGCTGAGGTTATAGGGGGTAATATAGGATATAGATGAGTGGCACAAGCCCATGAGGGGTATTTAAGGAGTGGTAGGTTAACCATGAAATGGAAAAATAGTAGAATAGTGAAATATTTGGTATATGGATAATGAAGGCAGTGAGATTTCTAAAACTCACAACATTTAGGAATCTTGTTTTTAGAAATCTAGAACTAATATTTAGCCATCTACAGATAGTAAAAATTACTGATGACTAATAGTGGCTCCACTTGGGGATGGAAGCTCCTTTTCACAAGGTGTCCAGGACCTGAGAGTTCAAATCTTTGATTTTTGAGGACTAGTGCCTTACTTGCACTTTGCATATTTCTTTCCTTAATTTGTTGATGTTCTCTTGAAGGTATGATCTCAAAAAATCTGAAAACATGATTGCTTCAATCTCAATTATACCTACCCATCCTACTTTACGTAACATTTTTTCTTCTTTTCGGTGCACTTAGACTGGCAAACCCTTGAAATCCTTTTCTTTTCAAAGCATAAAAACTATCTACATGTACCCTTATCACTTCCAAGAGTTCATATTAGACTAATGAAATCTTCTTATTTTCTACCTAGTCTACTCATTTGTCAAGATTAAGCTATTTGACAAACTTTATTCTCTATCCTACTGACATAAAATTGAAACATGATCAAACCAAGATTGAGCAATCTAATTTTCCATGGTCTGTGGCATTTGGACAAGCTACACACAAACATTATTTTTGTACAATCAAAGACTAGAAAACATGAGGGCTGTGATTTAGATTGTGTTAGGCATCCCTCTTTTCTCTTGGTTCATATTTGTCCTTTTAGGAACCAACAATCTTTTCCTAATCTAATCTACTAACAAGTCAAGCTTAAATGGTTTGGCAAGCCTTATTTCACTAACCTATCACTAGACATTCAAAACATGTTTAGTCATGATTAGGCTAGATGACTACACAAGATTCTTTCTTTTCAACTAGTAGTGGCATTTAGGCTTGTACACTTTCAGCAGTACTCATTTTTGGGTATGGGGCTGTACCTTTTTTTTTTTGCCCTCTTTTACTTTCTTTTTTTTTGTTCTTGCATTTTTTTTTTCTTATTTTTTATCAATCAATGTTATGTACAATGAAAGAAAGCTTCAAACTAGGTATTTTGACAAAAATAGTGTTTGAGCATCCTGCCATTGATAGGACCTCTAAATGATCCTACTCCCTCCAGCTCTTGTAAAAATAAAGCATTGTTACCTCTTACTGAATGAATGATGTAAGGACATTTCCACAAATTTTCAAATTTTCCCTGTTTGCCTTGGTCCTTTTTCCTTGAACACCATTCCAACACTTTGCCTCTTTCAAATACCCTCCTTAGGTGAACTTGGTATTCCTTATCAGTTTTAAAATAAACAATGATTTCATCAAGGTACATCATAACGAAGCAACTTAAGTCCATGGAAAAAGTAGTGTTCATGGGTCTTTGAAAATAACTCCCCACCTTCATCAACCCAAATGGCATATTGTCATACATGTAGGCGCCCCAAGGTGTTGTAAAAGTGGTTTGGTGCTGATCAGTTGGAAGCATTATCACTTGATTGTAACCTAAAACACTATCAAGTAATGACATCTCATTAGAACCTACCACCCTTTGCAGTGTATGATTTATCTTAGGTAAATGGAAACTGTCCTTTGGGAAGGTTGTGTTTAAGTTTCTAAAGTCTATGGATAACCTTAACCCCCCTCTTTTCCTTCTTATTGACACAAGGTTTGAAAAAAATTCCGAGTACCTGAATGGGGCTATGATACCAGCATCATGCATCTTCTCTATCTTCTTTTCAACTAGAGGTAGTAAGAACGGGATTGTTCTTCCCAATTTTTGCTTGAATGGTTTCTGACTTTCCTTGAGAGGAACCTTAGTTTGAATAATTTTTGTGTCATATGGATTCAATTCCTTATTACCCCTTACAAAAGCACCTTTAAACTCTTTGCATAGCTCTATATATTTATGTTTTATGTGAGGTGGCAGATTTTTGGACAACTTGATCATTTTGGGTTCTCTTATGCTACCTATGTTCCATTCTTCTTCATCAGTCTTGGTAGATTCCATTTTTAGTTTCCTAGCAACCTCATTAAAGTAAAACAACTCTTCTAAGGGGGGGATACCTCTTAATAATGAGTTATATTTGGATTGCAATTCCTCAAGGTCTTTTTGATCCGGGTCCCTAGAAAAATCTACCTTATGAAAGTTTCCTAGTAGTTTTACATCAATATTAGGAAATGGCTCTATTTTTTATGTTTCAAGTTCGGATTGACCATTATGTTGTTGTTCAGGGCTACTAGAGTTTTGACTGTCAAGTTTTTCATTCAGTGTTTGGTTTGACTGTTGTGGTAGGCCTAGATCCTCCTCATTTTTATTTACTTGTTTATCTATGCCATATTCATTATACAAGATAAATGAGTCAAGGTCTGAATTGATAGAGTAAATAGGGGTGTTGTTTGGCCTGTCTTGGTTGCTAACCATATAATTCATGTGTGATTCCTGGTACAACCTCCTTGTTTGGTTAAAGACCAGGATGGTAGCATAGGACATGTCCATTTGGAGATTCCCTTGAAGTTTGGCTCCCCATGATCTGGATAAAAGCATGCCATAATTCGGGGGAATGTCAGCAACCACTATGTCCATGACTAGATTCTTAGTAGGTATTTGTGCCAGATTGACACATAGATCCTTGATTAGACCCAAACATTTGACTATGCTTGAATCGAAAGAATACAAGTCTTTGTAAGGTTTGGTTATTTCGAGGCCTAATCTCTCCATCACCACCATGGGCATGAGATTGTGTGAGGCACCGGAGTCTAGCATAGCATTGTGCAAGATTTTTTCATGAATATTTAAGCTAACATAGAATGCAGGAAGAACTCCTTCTTGATATTTTCCCTCTACCTCAGGTCCAAACAACAGCTCTAGTTTGTCATCAATTAGGTTCGGAGTATCAGTTTCATTCCCTATGTTCAAAACTTTCAAAACTTGGGACCTGTACACATCTTGAGTTACAAGTTCAATAAGAGGTATGGTTATCTTGATTTTGGCAATCTCTCACTCAAAACTGAAAGGTTTTTTTGTTTTGGGAATATTTACATCAGTTTTATCAGCCATGATTTTTTCTACATTTTTAGTTTGCTTATTCTGATTTGGAACCTTAGTCAAAAGAATTTTTTCAGGGCCACTAGTAGAGGTACTAGGGAAACTTGGGTCACCATTTTGTTGGCTAGTTTAGTCTTTGTTTGTATCAGTTTTCTTAGCCATGGTGTTTTTGTTTTTTGCTATTTTCTTGATGATGTTTTCAGGGGCTTTCTTAACAACATTTTATAATTTGTTCTTTTTGGAGGCATCTTGAGTTTTCTTACTCCTAAGGTCATATTTCTTGTGAACTTCCATTATGGCATTTTCAAATCCTAATTTATAATGTTCAAAATCCTCATATGTCTTATCCGTCTGGTTAGAGGAAAATAAAACTTTTTCTTATTCTGTGAGAAAAACATCACTCTCATTGTCAGAACCTATCTGATCAGGAGATCATGTCCAAGTTGAAAAAATGCTAAAAAATGGAACTACTCAGAATTAGTTGCAATCTGAACGACTGGAAATGCCTCGTCACTGCGATTCTAGCACTGTGAATGTGACTCAAATCTAATGTCGTATGTGAAAGTTACTAAAGTTTGAAATTGCCTAATGACCTTCAAAAGAGGACTTTTTGTCCAAAAAAATTGTCATTTTTAAAAGTTTTATATGGAAAAAAATAATTTTTATAATGTTTTTATAGGCTTGTTGGAGGGTTCCACATGTCCTTCTCGGAGGCTGCCACGTGGCCCCAGGCCATTGGTTAAAGGGTCATGTTAAAAATGTTGAAGGCAAGGGGGGTCGAACTCTCGACCCGACACCTAAAGTAGGGTCGACTCGACCAACATGGAAGTGGGCACACGTTGAACAAAGGCAGAGTTAGGAAACATTAAATGCATTCGGTTCAGAGGTAAATGTTTGAGTCAGGTCAACTTGACAGATGGGCAGAGAAATTTCAGGGCCAGCCCCTGTTGCAACGTGACCACTACCTAAGTTCTCGGGACGAAGTGGGCAAATTTTTGAACGAGCGTGTTAGAAATATTGTCATTGATGGAAATGGAGAGCCGGCAAAGGCGGAGATAGAGGCGGAGGCAAAGCCGTTAACACGGCCAGTTATCGGGCGAGAGGGCGGGAGGCGGGCCGTTATCACAACGAGTTATCGAGGAGGTGAGGGGTAGGCGGGGAGCCATTATCTTAGCGAGAGGCAGAGCGGAAAATTCCAAAAATCGCTACCCTGGCTGGAGGATACATAAACCAAATTCCGAGAATTTCTTAACCCAAGCGGCAAGTATATATATATACAAACCTTATTCCCAAAATCATTACCCAGCCAGAGGATACATAAACATTATTCCGGGAATCGTAACCCAGGCGAAAGCGGAAGCGTATATCTATGCAGCACTCTACATATATTGCGCCTCATTTACAAAGGTCCAAAGCATATATATATACATACATGGAGTGGTTTACGCACAAAGGACCAGGACTATAATACAAAACATAGGTATTATACCTTTTTCCGTAAGATCAAAAGAACCAAAGGATTTAACGCTTGTTATTAAACCAACAAAGTTCTATTTGGTGGGACCCTCACACAATCGCATCGGAAAATCGAAGGGCAGCGGAACATGTTAACAAAAGTTCCGATGGAGACAGTGGACCCGATTCATCATATACAGGATTCTCATATTTGGCTGAGTTCTGCCTTAAAGTGCATCGGAGCAAGCCATCGCATCGGCGCAGATAAGTGAACAGTAATCCAATCGCATCAGAAAAAGGTTGGCAGTGGAACATGTAAACAAAGAATTGCGATTGCGATGAGAGTTCGGACCCGATGGATCAATGAACCATAATTGATAAATGTTTGAAGTACGGTTTAAAGATGTGCCATCGCATCGGAAAAAGGCAGCGGAACATGGTAACAAATGATGTGATTGCGATCAATCGCAAAGGTGTCAATTGCATCGGACAAAAGCAGAGCATCGGAGCGATATATTAAAAGACTTGCGATTGCGATTGAAGCCCAGACTCGATGGGCTTATAAACTATGATTAACAAGTATTTGAGTTCCAATCGCATCGGCAAAGAACAGTGAACAGTGATCAATCGCATCGGAGCAAGGCAGCTTGCGATCGCAATCAATCGCAATCGAAAATCGTTGGAGGAGAAATATATCGCATCGAAAAGCGTGGCAAGTGGGCTCGAAAGGGCATTTGTTAAGTATTAATATGATTCTTCATTGAAGTGGCAGTTTGTTTGTTAAACTTTATATAAGGATGCCGATTGTATTGAAATGTGCCGCGTAGACTGTGGACCCACAAGCCTCGGCTTAAGGTGGAGGGCGATTATTAATAATTGTGATGTATGTATGTTCCGCTTGCGGAAATTTCCACATCAACAAAACACTTACTGTATGAAAAGCGTTGGAATATGCCCAGATTTAAAGTCAGTAGTTACTCATATATACAAAATGCACTGATATACAAAGCACAGTTACATGTTTGCAGCAGTTACACCACAGCAGAGGACAAAAAAGCAAACAGAGCTGAAAAGAGATAAAACACAGTCGCAGAAAAGACAGACACAGTCAAAGAAAAGACAAATGCGCAGCGAGCTAATAGACTAAATGAGTTGAGCTGGAGTTCTCATTGTAATTTGAATGTAAATATTTTTAATTGATTTATATTGTTGTGATGCATTGGCAAGTCTCCGGAGGAAAAACAAAGCTCCCACTGTAATATTGAAATTAATGCATGTTGTTATATTTTCTGAATGAGCGAGTGAAAGAAATGAAAAGGCAGAAAGTGAAGAGGCATGGTTGTCCATTCCAAATTCATTGAGGAATGCTAACAGTCACAAGAAAATCCTTATAAATAATATCATCTTGATATGCAAAAAGAGGTTAGAGAGAGTAAATCTAGAGAAGGCAGAATATAGAAGTGTGAGGCAGAGAAGATTAAGAAAACAAGAGCAGAAAGAGAAGCTACAGAACAGAGCTGATATCTGAGGTAAATCAACAAACATTCAGTTTGATAAATTGAGGAAGTTGGAGCTTCCCTATCAAGTTGTAGCTTGATAGCTGTCAGTTGTAGCTGATTGAGGTTGGAGCCTCCTGTAGGTTGGTGCCTGCAGAAAATTGAAGGGAGTTGGTGCTTCCTTGCAAGTTGTAGCTTGCAGAATTGAGGTTGGAGCCTCCTGTAGGTTGGTGCCTGCAGAAAAACAGTGGTGAGAGAGAGTTGGAGCTTGCCTTTGCATCACAACAATAATAATATGTGGTTTTCTCCCTTTATGGGTTTCCACTTATATCTGGTGTCTCTGTGCATGATGTTTATGTGTTGATTTGATTTATATCATCTGCTTAATACCTGTTGCTCTCATATTAAGTCTATTGTTATATTGTATTAATACTTGCTGCTCACATTCTAAGATTACTCACATATTAAGTTGGACATGAAATGAAGGTGTAAATAAGGTTTAATGAAAAGTTTTAAAAGTCCATGAATGTGTTAAACTGATTCACCCCCCCCCTCTCAGTTTAACTAAGGGTTCAACAATTGGTATCAGAGCAGGTTCCTTTGTACCAGTTTAACAACTGAAAGGAGATTCTAGGTTCTCAGAATGGCTAGTAAAGAAGGATGCTCAACCAATAAAGCCCCTTTCTTTACAAGTGCAAATTATGCCTTCTGGAAAATCAGGATGAGGACATACATAATGTCTCTAGGAATAGAAGTTTGGGGTGCTGTGGAATTAGGATATGCCCCAAAGTCAACTGACTCAAAGAAAGAATCCAAACAAGATTTTGTAGCTAACGTAAAAGCCATGAATGCTATCTTGAATGGATTGTGTGAAGCAGAGTTTATCAAATTAATGCACAAAGACACTGCCAAAGAGATGTGGGATACTCTGGAGAACATCCATGAAGAAGACAAGAAAGTAAAAACTGCCAAACTTCAAGTCTATAGAGCCCAGTTTGAGAACTTAAAAATGAATGATGATGAAGACATTGACAGTTTCTTCCTAAAAGTTGCAGAAATTGTTAACAATATGAAAGCTCTTGGAGAAACCATGCCAGAAAGTATAATTGTGCAAAATATTCTAAGATCTCTTCCATCCAGGTTTAATCCCAAGGTGTCTGCAATAGAAGAAACAGTTGATTGGGAGACCTTGACCATGAACCAGCTACTTGGAAATCTAACAGCCTATGAGATGAGGCTCCCACAGAAGAAGCCAAGTACAAGGGAGGAAGCCTTTCAAACATAAAAGAATAAAGAAGAAGAGGAAGACATATGCTCTTGCTCGGATCAAGAAGAGGCAAATTTTGTCAAGAAACTGGATAGAGGTTCAGGTAAATACAAAGGTAAAATTCTTTTCAAATGTTTTAACTGTGGAAGAGTTGGACACTATGCTGCTAAGTGTCCTCACAAGAAAGTAAAAAATTAGGCTCAAGAATCAGAGAAAAATACATCAAAGAACTGGCATAAAGGAAAGAAGTTCAGCAGAAAATCCTTCTATGCTCAACAAGACAGCAGTACATCTGAAGATCCAGATGAACTCTCAAGTGAAGATGGAACCTCTGAATTTTTATTAATGGCTATAGAAGAACTTGAAGGTCTCCTGCTAGAAGATGAAGAATAAGAAGGTGAAGTCGACCTTGAGGGGGAGCTAAGAAGTGCTCTAGAAGAGATTGATAGACTCAAGCTGAAATGCAGAAAACAAAAAGACATTCTCCTCAATTTTTTACAAGAAGAACAGAATTCAGAAGTCCTCATGCAACTGAAGGTAGAACTTGAAGAAGCCAAGAAGATAGAATACATGTTACTTCAGCAAATCAAGGATAAAACCCAAGAACAAGAGAAGCTTGAAGAAGAAGTAGTATGTCTCAGGAAGAAACTAGAAAATGCTCAAAGGAAAGTGGTTATAAGCTCTTCTCAAACAACAAGCTCTAGCAAGTTGAATGAAATTCTAGTTGCTCAAAGATCCCCTATGATAAAAACTAGAATAGGCTATGAAGGAGAATCAAGTAAAAGCAAAGAAAAAGAAAACAGAGGGATTATTTTTGTAAAAGCAAAGAAGAATGATGAAGCAGCTCAAACAGTTCCTACAAAAGAAGAAACCTGTAATGAGGAAGATAGAGATCAGAAGAAACCTCTAATAACAAAGAAGGCAATAAATACTAAGACAACAAAGAAAGGAACATATGTCTCTGAATATGTCAAATTCGGAAGCCATCAAAGGAGATTCTTCCCTCCTATGAAGAATGCCACCTGTTATGTCTGCCACAAGCTGGGACACATTGTTGCATATTTCCATGCAAGGAGGAGTAATTCAAACCAGCAAAAGATGCAAACATTTAAGATACTGCCTCAAGCAAACAAATGGAAGAGACAACCTTACATCAGGTATGCAAATAGTTTCTATGGTTATTGTTTTTATTGTAGGGAATTTGGTCATAAAATCATTGAGTGTAGAAAGTATGGACAAAGATTGATGTTTAACACCTCATGGAAGTTTATGAATCAAAGAAATTATGTTCATACTCATAGTTCTACAAAAATTATGATCAAATGTTGTGTATGCAATCAAGTTGGACATATACCTTCCAAATGTCCTCTAAGAAGATGTAATTCATCACCTCACAAAAGATACCAAACAAAAGGGGGCCTCCAGTGGATAAAGAAGGTGAATAAATGTGACTTGGCTCTAACTGCTCAAGATTTGAAAATTCAATGGTATTTGGACAGTGGTTGCTCTAAACACATGACAGGAGTCAAAAGCAAGTTTATAACTCTTGATGAAAAGAAATCTGGTAATGTTACCTTTGGCAATGATAAATCAGGTGAGATCAAGGGAAAAGGCTCAGTCAGCATAGACAATGGAAGAGGAAAGGCCCAAGATGTACTATTTATAGATGGGATGAAAGAAAATTTACTAAGTGTCAATTAGATGTGTGACAAAGGCTGTGAAGTTCTTTTTAGAGCACAAGATTGTGAAGTCGGATCAAGCACCACAGGTAAGACTCTGCTCAAAGGAGTTCGAACAGAGAGTAATGTTTACATTGTGAAAGAGGAAGATGAAGCATGTCATCTTAGCAAACTAGAAGAGTCATGGTTATGGCATAAAAGGTTGGGACATCTCAGCTTCGATCACATAATCAGACTAAGCAAGAAGAAAGCTGTCAGAGACATGCCAGAAATAAAGAGGCCTTCTAATACCATATGCAAATCATGTCAATTAGGAAAACAGCCTCGCACATCCTTCAAGGCCAAAGATGAGTTATCAACAAGAAGACCTCTACAACTTGTGCACATGGACCTATGCGGACCTGCAAGAACTAAAACACCAAGTGGAGAATCCTACTTCATGCTGATAATAGATGATTTCTCCATAATGACATGGGTTGCATTTCTCAAGAATAAATTGGAAGCTCTAGAAAAATTCAAAATATTCAAAGCTTTAGCAGAAAATCAGACATTATGCAAGCTGAAATGCATCAGATCAGACAGAGGAGGTGAATTCACAGATTATGACTTTGTGGACCTATGCAATGAACATGGCATAAAAAAAAAATTTACTATTGCAGGGACACCTCAGCCAAATGTAGTAGCAGAGAGACAAAACAGATCTATTCAACAAATTGCCAGAGCCATGATGCAAGAGAGTAATATTCCGCAAACCTTCTGGGCAGAAGCGGTACACACAGCAGTACATATCCTTAATAAAGCTCACTTAAGACCAAGTAGTGATAAGACTCCCTATGAACTGTGGCATGGAAAGCCAGCTTCAATCAAACATTTCAGAATCTTTGGAAGCAAGTGTTACATAAAGAATAATGATGAAAATCTTGGAAAATTTGATGCAAGAGCAGATGAAGGGATATTTCTAGGATATTCATCCAAAAGTAAAGGGTACAGGTGCTACAACAAGACTCTTCGAAAAATAGTAGAAAGCATTGATGTGAGATTTGATAAAGAACTTCCAAACAATGCAAGAGATACAAACTGCTGCAGTCCATCAGACAACCATGAAGAAGAAAACCAATATGATGAGGAAACAAGCAAGACAACAGAAGATAAAAAGCTGATTTCTAAAGCTCCCTCAAGATATAATCAGAAGAACCATCCTGAAGATCAGATCATTGGAGACAAGAGAGTAGGGGTCCAAACAAGAAGGCAGCTAACAGAACAAACTGAAGAGGTATACATAGCCATGTTGTCACAAATAGATCCAAAGAAATTCGAAGAAGCCAGCAAGGACAAGTCTTGGGTAAATGCTATGAATGAAGAATTGGACCAAATTGAGAAAAACAATACATGGGAATTAGTTCCTAGACCCACTGAGAAAAATTTCATAGGCTCAAAATGGGTATTCAAAAATAAAATGAATGAGCAAGGACAAGTAATCAGGAATAAAGCCAAACTGGTCTGCAAAGGATACTCACAAATCGAAGGACTTGATTACGATGAAACATTTGCCCCTGTAGCCAGAATGAAAGCCATCAGAATGTTTCTGGCCTTTGCATGCTACCAAAACTTCAAGGTATATCAAATGGATGTAAAATATGCATTTATGAATGGAGACTTAGAAGAAGAAGTCTACATGGAACAACCAGAAGGCTTCTCATTAACATACAAAGAAGACTATGTATGCAGACTGAAAAGGGCTCTTTATGGATTGAAACAGACTCCTCGTGCTTGGTACTCAAAACTAGATAAATATTTGCAAAAACAAGGCTTTAAGAGAGGTGGAGTAGACAGCAATCTATACATAAAATCCCATGAAAATGAACTCCTGATTGTTGTAGTATATGTTGATGACATTATGTTTGGAAGAAACAGAGAAGAACCAGCAAAAGGGTTTGTTGATGAGATGGAAATAGAGTTTGAGATGTCTATTATTGGAGAGCTCAGTTTCTACTTAGGACTTCAAATTCAGCAAAATAACATAGGTATGTTCATCTCACAAGAAAAATACTTAAAAGAAATGTTGAAAATTTTCAAAATGGAGGACTGTAAACTTGTGTCAACTCCCATGATCACGGGATGAAAACTATGTGCTGATGATGGGTCTGCATATATAGATCAAAAAATCTATAGATCCATGATAGGAAGCCTGTTGTACTTGACAGCATCAAGACCAGACATCATGCTAGCAGTAGTACTAGTGACTAGATATCAAGCAACACCTAAACAAAACCATCTTTTGGCAGTCAAAAGAATATTCAGATATCTACAAGGAACAGCACAGTATGGACTTTGGTATCCTAAAGGCAAAAGCTTCACTTTGACAACATACACAGATGCAGATTGGGCCAGCTGTGTGGATGACAGGAAAAGTACAAGTGGAGGTGCATTCTATCTAGGAGAAAGTCTGGTGGCATGGTTAAGCAAGAAACAAACATCTATCTCTCTGTCTACAGCAGAAGTAGAATATATAGCAGCAACAACATGTTGTACACAAGTCATGTGGATGAAGCAAACTCTTCAAGACAGGAAGGTAAACATTGATGAACCTATCTCAATCAAATGTGATAATACAAGTGCTATAAGTATATCTAAAAACCCTATGCTTCACTCTAAAACTAAACATATCCCAATCAAGTATCATTTTCTTCGAGAACAAGTGGCTCAGAAGATAGTAAAACTGGAGTATGTGCCAACAAAAGAACAGACAGCAGACATATTTACCAAACCGCTTGCCAGAGAACCATTTGAATATTTGAGAGACAGATTAGGGGTAGTATCTGTAGATGTTATTCTCTAATATGAAGAGAAAGCACAGCTTCAGGGGGAGAACGTAAACGAAAATATCATTCCCAGGGGGAGATCAACCAGCAAAGGAAGCATGAAAACAGGTCCTCAGGATCAAAAGGATTATGGCAAGAATACATTAAGCTTAAAAAAATCAATAAAAAGGAAAAAGGATCAGTGGCGCAGCGAAAGAGTGGTGAACCCGACATGAACCGAACACGGAAGAGTGGTGAACCTGACGTAAATCTAATCCAAAGGTTGAAGCAACAGCGTACAAAGTCGAAAAATTCCAGAGAAAGAAAATGCACGAAATCGCAGGATCAAAGAATAGAAACTACACTAAGAATTCAAACCCCTTGCCATTGATGTCAAAGGGGGAGGAAGAGCAAGCAACAGGAGGAAGAACAGGCAAACAGGAAAAGCAAGCAACAAGAGGAAGAGCAGGCAAACAGAGAAAGTGTATTGCCATCAATGCCAAAGGGGGAGACTGTTGGAAATGTTGTCATTGATGGCAATGGAGGAAGCAAAGACAGAGGCAGAGGCAGCAAATATAGAGGCAGAGCCGTTATCAGAGGCAGAGGCAGAGGCAGAACCGTTATCACAGCAGTAGAGGCAGAGGTCGAGCGACAGAAGCAGCGAAGGCGGAGGCAGAGGCAGAGCCATTATTCCAAGAATCACTACCCAGCTCGTAGAAACTCTAAACATAAATTCTGAGAACCGTAACCCAGGCGGAAGGATACATATATATATTTTCGGGAATCGCTTAAGCCAGGCGGCAAAGTATATATACATAAACAATATTCCGGGAATCTTAAACCCAAGCGGCAAGTATATGTATATATATATATATATATGTACAAACCTTATTCCGAGAATCATTACCCAGTCGGGCATCACATATAACATAAACACAATTTCGGGAATTGTATAACCCAAGCAGCAAATTATAGATATAAATCTCATTCCGGGAATTGTTACCCACGCTGGAGTATATATGCAGCGTATTTACATATATTGCACAAGATTAAACGACTAAAGGTCCAAAGCATATATATTAATTTTTATAAGTGGAGCGCTTTATGATAACCAAAGTACCACAAGGGGGACCAAATCGCATCGGAGAAAAACAAAGCAGCGGAACATGCAAACAGGAAGTTTCGATTGCGATTGGCAAATCCGGACGCGATATTCGTATAAACTCCATCATATAAAATACAATCAGGTCCGCACTTTGATTGCATCGGAGAAAAACTGGCAGCAGATCACTTGCAACTAAAAGTTGTGATTGTGATTAATCACATCGCATCAGGTCAATCGCATCGAAGTTAAAGAGGAGCATCGGAACATCACAACAGAAAGTTGCGATTGCGATTGAGATCTGGACCTGGCGGGCATATAAACTATGACTCATATATATATACCTTGAGTTCCAATGAACAGTGACTGATTGCATCGGAAAAAGGTGGAATATCGAAACATGCAACAAAGAGTTTCGATTGCGATTGGAAGCCCGGACCCGATGGGTTTATAAAACATAATTGATATGTGTCGAAACATACCATTGAAGGATGCGATTGCGATCAATCGCAAAGGTGTCAATCGCATCGAACAAAAGCAGAGCATCGGAGCAATATATTAAAAGACTTGCGATTGCGATTGAAGCCTGAACCCGATGGGCTTATAAACTATGATTAACAAGTATTTGAGTTACAATCGCATCGACAAAGAACAGTGAACAATGATCAATCGCATCGGAGCAAGGCAGCTTGCGATTGCGATCAATCGCGATCAGAAATCGCTAGAGGAGAAATATATCGCATCGGAAAGCGTGGTAAGTGGGCTCGAAAGGGAATTTGTTAAGTATTAATATGATTCTTCATTGAAGTGGCGGTTTGTTTGTTAAACTTTATATAAGGATGTCGATTGTATTAAAATGTGCCGCGTAGACTGTGGACCCACGGGCCTCGGCTTAAGGTGGAGGGCGATTATTAATAATTGTGATGTATGTATGTTCCGCTTGCGGAAATTTCCACATCAACAAGACACTTATTGTATGAAAAGCGTTGGAATATGCCCAGATTTAAAGTCAGCAGTTACTTATATATACAAAATTCACTGATATACAAAGCACAGTTACATGTTTGCAGCAGTTACACCACAGCAGAGGACAGAAAAGCAAACAGAGCTGAAAAGAGATAAAACACAGTCACAGAAAAGACAGACACAGTCAAAGAAGAGACAAATGCGCAGCGAGCCAAAAGACTAAATGAGTTGAGTTGGAGTTCTCATTGTAATTTGAACGTAAATATTTTTAATTGATTTATATTGTTGTGATGCATTGGCAAGTCTCCGGAGGAAAAACAAAGCTCCCACTGTAATATTGAAATTAATGCATGTTGTTATATTTTCTGAATGAGCGAGTGAAAGAAATGAAAAGGCAGAAAGCGAAGAGGCATGGCTTTCCATTCCAAATTCATTGAGGAATGCTAACAGTCACAAGAAAATCCTTATAAATAATATCATCTTGATATGCAAAAAGAGGTTAGAAAGAGAGAAAATATAGAGAATGCAGAGTATAGAAGAGTGAGGTAGAGAAGATTAAGAAAAGAAGAGCAAAAAGAGATGCTACAGAACAGAGCTGATACCTGAGGTAAATCAGCAAACACTCAAATTGATAAATTGAGGAAGTTGGAGCTTCCCTATCAAGTTGTAGCTTGATAACTGTCAGTTGTAGCTGACTGAGGTTGGAGCCTCCTGTAAGTTGGTGCCTACAGAAAATTGAAGGGATTTGGTGCTTCCTTGCAAGTTGTAGCTTGCAGAATTGAGGTTGGAGCCTCCTGTAGGTTGGTGCCTACAGAAAAACAATGGTGAGAGGGAGTTGGAGCTTGCCTTTGCATCACAACAATAATAAGATGTGGTTTTCTCCCTTTATGGGTTTCCACTTATATCTGGTGTCTCTTTGCATGATGTTTATGTGTTGATTTGATTTATATCATCTGCTTAATACCTGTTGCTCTCATATTAAGTCTACTGTTATATTGTATTAATACTTGTTGCTCACATTCTAAGATTACTCACATATTAAGTTGGACATGAAATGAAGGTGTAAATAAGGTTTAATGAAAAGTTTTAAAATTCCATGAATGTGTTAAACTGATTCACCCCCCGTCCCTCCCCCCTCTAAGTTTAACTAAGGGTTCAACAATTTCTTGATTAAAAACTCGGGGCAGCATAGACTACGTACGACCCACTCAATGACCTTTTCCGACACACTAGCTTTTCGAAACAATTTATTTATTTTAAAAATATAATAATTCATTTTTCTATTAAAATGAGAGGCGTAGAGTATGTATGTTTGGGTACATTTAACAGTTCAGGCAGATTTAACAGTTCCAGTGTTACAAACAAAAAGATTTCATATACAGGTTTAGTATCTAGTTTTTCTATAACCTTAAAATTGGATAATAATCATAATAATGTTTTTTATTATTATAATGTTTAAAATATAAATTTAAAACAAAATGCTCTATGTTATTAGACTAGCTATTAATTATAATTAGATTTAGAAGAAAAGAAAAAAAAATAGTATGGTATATTTTGGATATTTTCCAATCATATTTCATGGTGTAATTTTTGTTATGTTATTAGACAAGTATTTAATTATGATTACAGAGGATTTATTTTATATTTTTTGGGCACATTTTTTGGTCCAATTTGTTTGCTGCTTTAGTGTAATGATATGTTGTGGTGATCTTCCCTTACGTAATTGTATGGTTTTTATTATTATTTTTGGCATATTTTTTGGTCAAATTTGTTTGTAACTTTAGTGTAATGGTATGTTTTGGTGATTTTCCAGACCATGTAATTGTAAAGTTTAGATATTTTCAACGCATTTTTTTTAATCAAATTTTGTCGAACATTTCAATATAATTTGTAAATGGTATGTTTTGGAGATTTTATGGGCACGTTTTCTTATCAAATTTGTTTGAAATTGGAAATTTGGATTAAATGCTTAATCTCTAGTTTATGATTGAATATATGTTATGGAGATTTTTTTGGCCTATTTTTCTAATCAAATTTGTTTAAAGTTTATATGTAATGTAATTGTATTCTTTAAAGTTTTTCAGACATATTTTCTGATAAATTTGTTTGAAATGGAACAAAATTTTAATTGAAATAAATGTTTGATCTGTAATTTATAGTTTTCTAAATATCAAAATTTAACAAAAAGTTTAACTGTATTTAACTAGCAAATTGCCCCATGACAAGCAAATTGCCCATCAAATTTCATCCCTGCTTCCATGTGACCTCAGCCTGTGTAATCCAGAGGCCCAGCAGGTGTCTCAGATCCCTTGGGGGCAAATCTATTTCAGCCGACTCGTTGCCGAGCTTCCTGGTGGAAAAGGTGGGTAAAAACGAGCAACTCGGAGAGGCGGAGAAGTCGTATACCCAGGACCCGCCTGTTTTTCCCAAATCAAAAGAGGAACATTGAGGTTTTTGAGGCCATTTAGAGACAAAAATTGAACACTTCACAACCCTTTTAGGGTGTAGCTGGAAGGGAGAAGCTAAAATTATACGTTAGGAAAAATGTTAAATTTTATTCATATATGTTTTTTTTAATTAAATAATATAATAAAATGCCTAGTGAATTGTTGTTGGATAAATTGTTTGATATTCCTTGGTTGCTTTGTTCTTGTTTCTAAGATAGTTTTAGCCATTTATAGACTTCACAATACTCTTTTACATAAATACTAAAGTTTTTTCATATTTCTTTATGGAAGGGGTTACAAAATGTTATGGTGATTGGCAAAAGATATAATTGAATGAATCAATGGCATGTGCTTTGGTATAAAGGTGAGGGGAAAAAGATGCACTAGACAATTGGTGTGCAATAACTGATATTTAATGGGAGGAGGATAATATATTAATGTGTGAGGTTATGAGGTGATGGCTCAATGGGCACAATTTGTATAGTTTGCATTTACATTTGGCGTTATTGACATTAAAAGTTACCACTAAGATGGTTTTTTTCCTCCAGCTTGTGTAACAACCAAATCACTTGTCACTCAGATAGGTCGGCCTAGAAAGTTATTCCAATATGTGAATATGTAGGGGAAAATAATCATAGATCTCTGCAAGAGTTGATTCCATGAAGCCTCAAGGTCATGTGTATCTAGCATAATTCGATCTAATGGTGTTGTGAGATTATTAGTTTTTGGTACAAATGGATACGTGCCCGTTCATGAAGGTTTTGGCATGAGGTTTGGCATTGAGAATCCCTGTGCCCTCCAAACCCATTGGAGCAAGTATTCATTCTTCGAGATTTCTTTATTTGTACGAGATTAAATTCGATAAATTCCCAATCCATATAGCGATGATTCATATCATTTATGTCAATGCTCATGCCCCTAATGTCTAAAACTTGGCGACGAGAGCATTCTGAGTTGGTGAAGCTTTCTAAGAATTCTTGCCTCTTGCTTTTAAATTGGCCGTTGAAGATTACGATTTACACATGCCGCCAGGGTTCGAATTGCAATATGAACTTGGGAAAGATGTTAGGTAAATTCTTGGTTCCTTTAGATCTAGAGGCAACCCACAAGAGTTGGTTGTGTTCCACAATGGGTAGGTGTCTATTGGGAAAAAATCAACCAAAGACCTGAAGACGGGTCATTGGCATCACTTGAATGTGTAGGCAGAGCCCGACCCGAGGTTCATTTTCCAGTTTGACAGTGAGTCCGAGTGTTATCTGTAGGTCTTGCAGATTCAAGGAAATGTACATCAACAAATTTTCCACTGCAAGTTTAGCTGCGGCTAGAATACCAAATCATGGTTGGTGCTTTGACTCTTAGCACTCACCTCACTTATTCATTCATATATATTTCATTTTTTTTTGTTAAAATGAACCCTAGGAAACTACAACCTGGGACTAGCACTCAGTCTCATCCCTTCAAAACGCATGTATAATATTCTCAATTTTCCATCAATCAATTGAAATATTAGAGTTCTTACCTTTTCTTGCTTAGTAAACAAATAAAAGGGTGGAGGGACCCATAAACCCCATAGATTAATAAAATTCACTTTTGTTTTGTGAATGTGGGTTAGTAGATAGTAGATCGGCATCATGGAGTAGTGGAGCAGCTCATTAATGAAGGAAGAGTGGAGATGATGGAGAGATAATGAGGAAGATGATGGAGATAGTGGAGGAATAAAAGAAAGATCATAGAGCATTAATGATGCAGTGATGGAGGAAGTGGTGCATTAAATGCAGACATGATGGAGGGAGTGGAGATCAATTGCAGAGATCATGGAGAAACAACATAGTCTTCATGGAGACTAGTTGTGACATGTGCAGTGTAGTTATGAGGTGGGCCAAGGCTAGGGAAGGCTCACAACCATATAAGGAAGATGAGGGCAGCAAATAAAATCAGTTTGGAATTTGATATTGTATTGTCGTTTACATTTCTTTGCACGCTTCAACTGTTTAGCTAAATCTGTTGCGTTGTTTAGCAAACGGGTGTTCCCGAGCGAGAATCCCACCCTTACCCACAGGGGACTTTGAGTACCTACTCTGGGAAGGTTATTTTGAACAGCTATTCATCATCCGACATTGGTGTCACATTCAACCCCTCTCTTCTGCATATACGACTTCAGGAATTATGCAATCTTGTCTTAGGGTTTGAGAGGAGGAAGATAGTTTCTAGCATTTCAACTAGGAAACCGGTGGAGGATTCATCCTTTCACCTTGTGCTTCCGTTTCAGTCTTCTAGGAGCAGCATTGTGATATCTGGCATCAAGCCATCATATTACACCTCCATGCAGTAGCAGTTTTTTCACGAATTGTGTTGTCCAGTCAAGCAGATCTAAGGGAGGAAGGAAGTTCCAAGTATTTCAGCTTGGAATCCTGTGAGGGGTCTTTCCCTCATTTTGGTGAGATTATTTCTATTAGATGTGAGCTATATTTCATCATCTAGTAGCAGCGTCCTTGACAGCGCAGTCCATTCCAGTAGTTGTGCAGTTTGCAGCAGCAACTTGAGCCGAGGAAGGAGGAGCTAGATCTCAAGTTTCTAGCTTGAGAATCTAGAGAAGGGATCAGCCCTTCATGTATTGAGCTTATTAGGTGATATTGCAGCACTTAGATCATTAGTTCAGCCCCATCTCAACAGTTACCCAGAAGGAGTGTGTAAGTCAGCTAGCAGGGGTGCAGTTGGCAACCCAAAAAGGGCCGAAAATCCAAAGTTAAAATCTGGCCAAACCATTTCTGCGTTTTTCTAGGTTTTTTTAGTAGAGTCTGTGCTTAAAAGTCCAGATCTTTCTGAGCACTCCAACATCATCCCTCACATGGTTCTTCTTCATAGTAGCAGCAGTTCCCAGCAGCAGCAACAGTAGCAGTAGTAGCACAACATTTCCAGTGCTAATTTTCATTAGTGTATTTCAGCCACTTCTTGTTGGCTTGAGTGCATCTTCTGTGGAACATTGTGTACTTCATATTTGTTGTTGTTTATATTGATATGACTCGGCTATTTCTGCTCATAGTTATAATGTCTTGATGTAATTTTCAGTTGCAGCATATTTCCGGCATTTTCCAGATTTTAGTGCTATATTCCTGTTTTTCTTTATTTGGAATGTTGTAGATGTTCTATATTTCTGTCTTTTCCATTTTGGAATATTACAGCGTGTTATCCTAGTAGGACAGATAATGCCACTAATGGAACCCTGGTCGACGATTCACTCTATCAATTTCACCAATGAAATCAAAATTAGTGAATGACTTGCACCATCTTTCCATTGAAACATATTCCATATGGTAGGGTAGACCACAACGAGAATGGAACCATTTTGGATGACTTAACACAATAGACCTCAACCTCAATAGTGGATCATTGTCCACCTCAAAAGAAAATCAAAATATGCATGTTGTGATTTCCCTTTCAAATTCATGTCATCCAGGTGGGGCCTGCGACAAATAGATTGAAACCTTGGTGGATAGCCTAAAACTCCATAAACCTAATGATGAACAAGTACCTTATTAGCATTGGTTTTTATTTCACTTTCCACCTACGTGACAAATATTGGTTCAATTATGTTTATAGTCTAACTGGGTAGCAAAACGCAAGAGTGTAATATTGGGAGTATTCTATTTATGGAATTTGAATATTAAATACATGGAGTTTTGTATAATTTGAGTTGTTATACTTGTATATTTGAATTATTAAATCTGCATATTTTGAGATACATGAAACATGATAAGGAAAAACACAAAGTACACTTTTGTTTTGGGGATGGAAAGTACTATTTCATTTTGAAAATAATAATACAATTTATAAAGTTTTGTATTATGTAAATGTCCATTTTCACATTTGACTATACTATATATTTGTTTTTATATATTTTCTACGCCAACTAGTTTTAGGAATTTAATTTATTTAATAAAAATAAATGTAATTGATGAAAAGTAAAGAAGATATAGTGTTGTCAATTTAAATGTATTTATCCTTTAAGTTTTTCTTTATGGAAGGGTTGCATGAATATAAGTCCTTCTAATTGAAATTAAGACTAACCATTCAAATTTGAGTCTGGGAAGCTTTCCCATATTTGCCTTTTTCGTTGCTTTGGATTCTTTTGATAAAACATAATTCAATGTTAGTATTAGATTCTTGGTAATAAAAAATTTCAAAAAAAAATTGAAACAAATTTTTTTAATATTTTTGAGAAATAAAATCGTGTGTATGTAATGGTTAAGAGCATGTGTTTCCTCCTAAGAGGTCTCATGTTCAAACCCAGAAGCGGGTAGAGTATGTATGCCTTGGTAGACTTGGCAGTAAGATGACTCCCAAGAGATGGGTCTCTTGCCCCACAAAAAGGAAGGTCTCATACACCAATTTGGTGCTTGGTCTTGACCTTAAAATTGGATATATATATATATTTTTACAAATAAGTGTTTTTCACTTTTCAAGATAGATTTGCAATTCTTTTATTGCATAATATAAAGTTGACACTTACTATAACTAGATGATGTATTAGATTTTGTGGAGGTTTTTTAGGCTTAACTTCCACTCTTCAAGATACTAAGTCTATATATACATTGAAAACCCCAATTTAAACAACACAAATCAAAACTTGACCTCAAAAAAATTAACTTTAATTCTAAAAAAATTCCAAAACATCTAATTCTTAGATAATGCCTTAAAAATACATTAATAATTAAAAAAAGTCTTAATATCAATAATAAATAAAATATTTCACTCTCCACCTTCTATATATAAAAATTAAAGTAAAAATCATTTTATTGAAAAGAAAATGTAAATCTTTCAATACTCATCTTCGACTTAACACATAATATTTAACAAAATAATAAGCAAAAGAAAATAGTATTGGTAGAAATAAAAAATTTACTATAACTCTCATTCATTTTTGTTTGTTTCTCCACATTTTTTCCAATAAAAATAGCTCAAAATCTTACTCTACATAATTTGGGTACTTCACACTAAACCTGCGTATGCATTTAAAAAAGTATTTTAAACAACTAAAACTAAAATTTGGGTACTCCACACTAAACCTATGTATGCATTTAAAAAAGTATTTTAAACAACTAAAATTAGAAGTCATGATATTGTCAAAAAATTGCAAACATCAAATTTTATCACTCAAAATTGTTAAAAAAATGCATATAATGTATTTAGACACAACAATGCATCATGTACAAGATTCGAAAAGAATTGTTTTTTGTTTTCTTTACAATTCCTTTCTTTTTTCCGAAGAGCATCGTTTATGGAGTTGGTAGCGATCTTGGTATGGGGTATGGTACATGTCATTTTCTCATTCTCCTACCCATCATGCCCGCGATATTTTCTCCGATTCTTTCGGTCAAATATCTAAAAAGCAGTTCAACTTTTTAATCTCTTAAATTGTTTGTAAAAACAAGTCAAAATTCTCCAGAGATTTTTTATTTTTTATTTTTCCATATGGGATTTTTTGATTAAAAAACCGGGGCAGCATATATTCTACCTACGACCCACTCAATGATATTTTCTGACACACTAAAGCCTTTCAAAACACAGAATTCATTTTAGAAACGGATGGTCACTGTGAACGTTTATAAAGCTATTTTTATTATTATAATGTCCAAAATATAAATTTATTGACACATGGCACTAAGCCCTTGATTATAATTTTAAAAAGAATATTTGATCAATTTTTTTGTTAGATTACTAGTCCTTAATTACAATTAAAAAATATCTATATATATGTTCCAACTTGTTTTTAGAAATTTGCATGTTTATGGAGATTTTCCAGGATGTTATGCAGATTTTCCAGGCATATTTTCTGATCAAGTTTATTTAAAGCTTAAATATAATTGTATTTTTTTTATTTTCCAGGCGTATTTTTAAGTTAAATTTTATTATATAGTTTTAAAATTTTTGAGAAATTGGTCAAAAATTCAATTGAATTTAATGTTTGAGATGTAACGTATGATTAAATGTATGTTTTGGACATTTTCCAAACGTATTTTCAGAAATTTAAATGTAATTTATCTTTTAATGTAATTTTTTTTTTGAAGTTTTTTTGGCATATTTCCCGGTCAAACAAATTCGAACAAATTTGACAGAATTTCAATGGAATCAATTGTTTGATATGTAATTTACGATTTCCAAAATATTAAATATATTTGAACTATAATTTATAATTTTCAAAGACCGGAATGCATTTATGCATTTGAATATAAATTTTAAACAAACAATTTGACTAAAAATTATGTAGCCGAATATTAGGGAGAAACACTCTCAAACAGAAATAGACGCCGATAAAAATTCAGCATAATTAAACGAAACATTGTATATAATTGTATAATAGAATTTCAAAAAAAATCCACAATTTCAACCAGAAAAACAAATATTTCACCTTATTATTACAAAAAACCACAATTTCATCCCAAACACAAAAATTTCACAAACCACAATTTCATCCCAAACACAAAAATTTCACGAAGCACAATTTCAAGACAAAAACATTTGTTTGGGCTATATATAGTCGTGGCATATATTAAAAAGAAAACTATAAATAACGATAAATGCAATTTATAACAGGGAAACACAACCTACAACATCTGCAAAATGTGCGGAAAAATGCAAGATCCACCAAACAAAATGATCTGCACAAGGATTTTTAAACGATATCGGGCAAACCAGGCCAACCGTCCTTGTCCTCTGGACGAACAATGGCAGCTTCCCTCTGTACCAACAACGACAGATTTATTTCTGTATCGATTCACCTGGTGCTGCTTTACTTAATCGCCTAATTTGGCTGACTTAATGCCTAAATCTTATGAATTACGACATGCCGAAAAAGTCTGCATTCAGCTGCCTCATTCATATATACAAATGTAAAATCCGCCACATCGCTAGGTCCAAGAAATCTTGGGATTTTACGAGACCAGGTTCTTCACTTGAAAAAATATGGAAGGCACCTTTGCAACGTAGAAGAGCGCTTGAAGATCTTCCTTCTGACCCTCAGCAGCCAAGAAAACTAAAATACATTAGAACCAGCCTGCTTAATCCAAACCCAGCAGACGTCTCAGATCCCTTGTTGCAAATCTGTCGATTTCAGCCGACTCTTTGCCGAACTTCTTAGTGGAAAACTTCGGCAAAGGCAAGCAACTCGGAGGCGGAGAATTAGTATACGCAGGACCGGCCCATTTTTCCGAAATCAAAAGGTGAAAATTTAGGGTTTTGATGCCATTACCTCTCTCGGTGGTTTCAGGTTCGAATCCTGGCAGCTTTGGCACGCTTGGAAAGCAGCTGCTTTAGATTCCTTTGACGAAACGGACCTCGATGTCAGGGGTTGATTCTTGGTCACGTGCGTCGGAGAACCCGGGGTTTCCGTCGGACTTACCATAACACAAGCGGTCTTGTCCTTCGCAATTTCCAGCTGACTTGAATCATTATTATTAGGCTTTAATGCCTGTCCTCGCTTCAGAATCGTAACTTGCCCCTTTAATACAAGATTTTTGGCCGGCTCCTTGCCTCTGTCCAGCAGGGGCTCTTTCTTTGAGGCATATTCATCACCATGGCCCAATTTGCAGTTACCGCCTTCAACAGTTCTGTTAACTGCGCCCTGCTTAAGAACCTCAAGCTGAGATTCCCCCTGGGGTTTCGGCTTACCGGACCGTTTCTTCTCAGGGTTTTCACCCTTGACCTTAATCTTCTGAGAAGAGCCATGGCCGTGACCAGATTTCTTTTTAGACTGCGGATTTTGAGGAGACTCTTTAGAGGCATGTGTCTTAGTCGCGGCACGATAAATGCCTTTTGAAGTCTCGTTTTTTTCTTGAGTATTCTAGGGTTAGTTGTTGTCTCGGTTTGGGTAATTTTCCAACGTTGGTGGTGGTTCTAGCTCCTTTATGTGAGAGGATTTGCTTCGGTTGTTTATTTACATTTCAAATTTAGTCTCGTGGGTAGTGTTTGAAGTTGGGTCTTTATTTGCTAGGTTGTTGTTTTGTAGATTTGGGTTGGTGTTTGTTTTGTCCAATGGTTGAGGGAGTTAAATTTGTGGAAGTAGTGTTGCTTTGTGCTTTTTTTTAGTGGATTTTCGCCAAACCTTCAATCCTTCGGCTAGTGTTATTGTGATGATTTTATGTGCTAGTCTTTGGTCTTGGTTGAAGGGGTTTTGGGTCGGTCTATGTGTTCATTTGCAAGTAGGGGGAATCCCCACAAGGAACTGGAGTTGTCTCTTCATGACTCGAAGATGCCACCAAGACAAAGGCATAGGAGTAGAAGGGGTGGTGGTGGAAAAACCCAGCTTAGATAGGGGGGGGCGAGGCTATTTTCCCACGACTCTGTGGTGACATATTTCAACGCATTTTCGTTGGAAATGTGCCAAGAGATGAGGGATTTCGAGATTAAAGTTGGGGAGGAGAGGGAGTCGATGTCCGACTCTGAATTGTTTGAGGGCCTAGCAGGGTGGGTGCCAAACCCTAGGCATACTAGGGGTATAAAGAACAATTCCTGAACTCAATTGTGCTTCATTCGAAAATGAAGACGTTGTTGGGTTTGGTATTGAGGGATAAGCAGGTAGAGAAGTACAACATCTTCGCATCTTTAGAGGATGTCATTGAGAAAGTTGAGGTTCTGCATGGACAAAATGGATGCTTGACTCATGCATGTGGAGAGTTGTGTTCCTTGTGAGTCTAATGGCAAAGATGTCAAAGACCCTCCTGTCTCAAGTGCTCAAGTTTCGACAAATGTGTCAGCTTCATACAATGAGTAGTGATATAAAGTGGTGGGTGACGGTTTATGGCTCTCTCCTTAAGCTCTTGTTTTTTGGTTCCGGTATGCCCTTGGTTGGCCTTTCGTTCCTTGGATTAAAACAACATATTAGAGCTACGACCATGTGTTTTTTGGGTTGGGTGTGTATTTCTTTCCAAACTTTGGTGTATCTTGTCTTATCTGGGGCTCGTAATGTCAGTGTTCACTTGGCATAGGTGTTTTGCAATGGTGGGCTGCTAGTTCGTGGACTGTTGGTTCGTGGGTAACAATGGTGTCTCCTTTTCACTGGATTGCTAGCTTCAGTGATGCCCTCAGGGACTGTTTCTTGTAGCGTGTGGGTTGGTGCTTGTGGAGGTCCATGGTATAGCCATGGTGTTGTGTGCCTCAGATTCTTGGGCTAGGCTTCTATGTGGGTTTTAATGCTTTATTGTATGAAGTGGTTCCAAGCCTAGAGATGCCTAGATGTTATGATTTTTGTATGAGATCTAGTTTTTGGTGCTCCCTCTGTATGCATATTGTTATCTATGTAATCAGGTTTTCTTGATTAATTCTATATATATATATATATATTATTTATTTATTTTTTCTAGGTAATGTGAGTCCTGAGATCACTTACACACTTAACTTGTGGCTTGAGTAATTGCAACCTAGGGGCATCTAAGTCGCCAAAATCACCCAAGGATCCCACATGGCTTGGGCCACACTAATCTTTAGCATGGTTGGAATTTTTCCCACAAAGTTTCCAACTAATGCCCTTTTCACCATGGAGTGCCTTAACATAACCCCTGTCACTTTCTACTCTATACCTCATAGACATAATTTAATTATTTTTAATAACCTTTAAAAATCTAACATCCTCTTTCCTACCATATTTAAATAAAAATATAATAATTTAAAAATACACAATTTGCATTAATTTCATAATTTAATTATTTTATGGAATCCTTTAATTTTAAGAATTCCATATTCACTTCTACAATATTTTAATATAAATGTGATTTTTACCAGAAGATTTTATACACATTTTATGGATCCGAGAAGCCAAATTCCTATTAAAGATGATAATTTGAAAAATATTTAATTTATTTCCATATATTTGTCTAGTAAATTTTCATTTGTTATGATTGTTATCATACTTATGATTTTGTTTTCCTCCCATTCCATTTTTTACTTATTTTATATAAATTATCACTCCATAATCTCTACACAAAAATTGGAACATTTTTCCAAGTGACACTCAACTCTTTATAATCCTTAGGTAGAAGCCAATTAGCTAAATTCACACTCCCCATAATAAATATTACAAATATTTATAATTTCTATAAAGTATTTTTTTAATTTTTTATGTGTGGTTCAGTACACCAAACATTTTAGGTCTATTTATTAGCAAAGCCTAATTCCAAAAGGGTCAAAAAGAATTGACCCATGATTTCCCATTAATAAACTACTCCATAACTTCTCATTAACAAAATGTTTTAACGAAAACTTGACCAATTAAACTCTTATCTATAAATTAATTTAATAAACAAATTAATAAATTTAATTGTGATTGAAATCTTTCGGTGAAAATCACATCAACATAGATTTGGTCGACGCGTTTCGAACCAGCCAGTGTGGTTCATCATCGGGACAAGAAGCACATCAACATAGATTTGGTCGACATCATCGGGACAAGAACTTCTTGTCGCGATGATGAACCACACTCGCTGGTTCGAAACGCGTCGACCAAATCTATTTTGATGTGATTTTCACCGAAAGATTTCAATCACAATTTATGGATCATAGAAACAAAATTCCTAAAATTTAATTCTACAAAATAAACTAAAAATAAACACTATTATTAAAATATCTTTAATAATATAAAATATTATTTGCATGAATTCATCATTTAAATAAATATTATTTGCATGAATTCATCATTTAAATAAATATTATTATTAAAATATTCTTAATAATATAAAATATTATTTTCCTTAATTCCTAATTTTACTGTTTTTAATAACCTTATAACTTCCAACTCTTTTCTCTACCCTATTTAAATATAAATATAGTCATTTTAAAAATATAATTATCATTAATTTCTTAATTTAATTATTTTCTGAAAACCTTTACTTCTAAGAATTTGACTCTTTTCTACTGTATTCTCATGAATCTCTCGAGAATCTCTACGCACAGGTTTTAATATTCTCATGAGTGACCATTAACTATTTATAATCCTTGAGGGAAAGCCAATTCGCTAAATTCACACTTATCATAATATTTTTTTTAAATTGAGAATTGTGCTTATCCGCCTAGAAATGTGATAAAGGTGATATACCCAACGCTTTATGGGCGCACAACGACAACTTCTTCTCGGAGAGTATCTCGAAAATATACGCAATTAAACAATTCACCGTGATTTTATTTTTATCTGGTTGCTCAAACGTTCTGTTTATATTAAAAAAAAATAATGTTTATATTAAAATAATAATAATAATAATAAAATATATAGTAGATTTAAATATATATACAATTTTGTAGTTTTAAGAATTGAAAAGTTTGGGTAGTGTATTTTTGGGTAGTCTTAAGTGACTAATTTCTCGTGATTTTTGAATAGTCTACTTAGCACTTATTACATCTGGTAATTTTTAATTGTTTATTATTCTCTACTTAGAGTAACACTTTAATAATTGATTTGTTTAATCAATACAAATTCTAACATTTAACTTTATAAATAATTAAATTATTTTAATTTAAATTTGATCTATCATGTATTGTTCATGAAATTTGCTCACCCTCTATCCATATTGCCCATGAAATTTGCTCACCCTACAACTTCATCTTCATCAGTTTTCATAGAGATCATGCTTGGGATGTTGTAACCCTCATTAAACAAACATATGATTGAGATGTTGTAACCATCATTAAACAAATTGATAGTTTATGCAACTTCCATCACCCAGATAAGTCATATGGAGAATCATGATTAAGGTGTTGTAACCCAATAACAAAGACCATATACCATATTGTTTTAATGTAGATTTTGGTAGTTGTTCATATTGCAGAATAAGTTTTTGGAATTGAATTATGTAAATAAGCTAAATCAATGTGTCAATAGATATATGTGTATACAAAAAAAAAATCACATATTTTAACTTACTTACAAAATTCAACTCCAAAAACCTATATGCAAAACTATATTATAAAACAATTTGTTAATCAAGCAATATTTCTATTTCGGAATAATGGTGATCGCAACTAGCAGGAGCACCAAAAGAAGTTGATGTAAGATTATTCTTTCAATCAAGAAAATATTACAGAAAATATTTAAGGACTCCTCCCTCAACTGTAGAAATGATACTGTTAGCCACCTATAATATTTTGTTATACCAAAAGGTGGCTAAAACTTTTTGGAGCCTCCAAGGAACAAATTTTATCACTAAAAATTGTTGGCTCTTGAAGTCTCTCTAAGGCCTCATGCCTCTATCCGGATCCCTTATTGCTGTTTACATCCTAAAAGCCTCTGAAATCCTTCAAAAATCCCAAGTTAAATACTGCTGCAGAACCCCTTGGTCCCCTTCCTTTTCTTCCTCACTTACCTCATTTTCTATTCTCCATTTCCCATGAAAAACCCACAATTTCGTGTTTCTCCCTTTCCATTTCATTAAAATCCCTTTTATAAGGTTAAAAAACCACTTTTTAACCTTACTGAAACCTTCATTTCCTTCAAGAAACCCTTCAAAAACCATGAAAATACATGTTTTTATGTATAGGACTTAAGCCCCTCGAGCTTAAGCCCTTAGCCCCTTTCTTCCATACGCCCGCACCCTGGAACCAAGTTTTAACCCTTTGGCGCTTATCGCAAAGCGCAGATCGCAGAATTTCTAAATTGTTATTTTTTAAACTGATGCATCGCAAATATTTGCGCTGCGATCCATCATGAATCATGATTTTCAATTTTCCTCAAAGACCATATGAAATATTGCGATCTGCTTCCATCGCGATTGTACATATGATTTAGAACAATACTCGCATTTTCTCTCAAAAAAATCGCATATTAGCCATCACGTACTTGGAACATTACAATTATGATTTGTGATCGATCCGCGGAGACCGTCACAGTCCTAGCATTCACTATATAAAATCGCAGCCTTTTCCTTTGTAAAAGGAAATAAAAGCGTCATATTGTAATAAGAGAAAGGTTTTCAGTACCTTCTATAACCCGGCGATCTTGCGCGATCAGCGGCTTAGATTTTATCTTTTTTCACCATTCTATGATTTCTCCAATTAATCCCGACCGTTGGATGATGCCATCCAACGTCCCTGCTTCCTCCGCACATCCTCCAATGCAGTTTAACCTATAAACGTTGGATTTCATAACTTTTGTTTGTATTTTGCAGGGTTTAACGTTTTTCGCTATATTCAGATGAAATTCGAAAGATGAAATTGTGACCCTCCCTTCGCCAATTGCTCGAAATGCGTTTGCGGTGTCAATTGATGTTTTATCAGTGTTTCATGAGGCATTGATACCATATAACCTGCAGCGCTCACACAGTATATGATGGAAAGCACCAAGAAATCAAACCTGATCGAGTATAATTTGTAGGAGCGAAATGTGCCCGGCCTGAGAAAATTAGAGAAAATGATTTTATGGGGATTACATTTAAGGCTGATATCAAAATCCTAATCCCCAATCTAAAACCTGATCTGTGAGAATACCTAAAGTGTTTGTGAAAAACCACTCCAGCCACAAAAAGGAGGCGGAATTGATTTCTCGTGACTAAGCACACCTTTTGTTGCCTCAAACAACTCATTGTGGTAGAAGTTATTGCAAAGGAAGATGTTTTTCCTCAACGCAACCAGGGAGTTACTTATGCAAGGAAATCAATGCAGAAAATATCTACAGAGTTACTCCACACAGCACACAGAGCCTCAAAGTCAAATTAAGCTCCCGCCGAGCTTTGATATTTATTGTAAACAGATAATACAACGATCCACCTGTAAACTTCTCCATCGAGCCCCTCAAAAGGCCGCGAAGTCTTGAAACTGTATTAATTGTCTTAGGAGATCTTTTTAGATTTCACTTCCTCATTATTCTATAAATACCTCGCAGAAAGTTGTTGGTTGTTTGATTACAAAATTTGTAACCTTGTGAAAATCTCACGAAATAAAGGAGTCACGAAATAAATATACAAGTCTGTTGAAGTTGAAAAACAATTTGAAGTCTTGGATGTCTTGATGATGTTGTTGCATGATTGTTCCTAAGAAGGCTCTATCATTGGATCCATGAGCTTGGCTGTTGGTGAAGTATTCTGAACTGTTTTATGTTTTCCCCTGTTTTCATTGTGTTCCATAATTTCTTACTACATTAGGTTGAAAGTTTTAGGCTAAGAAATGACTCTTGGAAGCACCTTAGACCTGTTCATCCTTCACTGTTTTATGTTTTCTTCTGCTGAAGTATTTTAGAGGATTTAAACTTTCTCTTTAGTCTTCATGCTTGTTTATTTCCTTGATAGCTCAAATAGTTGGTTTCAGCATGATTTATGGTTCTCCCTGCTTGTCTGCCATCACTTGAAAGCTGTTATTGAAGTCTCCCTTGAAGTACCATTGTTTTAAGTTAATCAAAGAGGTCGGTTTTGATCTTGCCCTTTGCCATTACTTGAACAGTTGTTTTGAAGGTCGTTATAGTTGTAAGCATAGATGTTATTTAGGTGTTCCCTCTTCTATAAATACAACTATCAGTGAATCTTTTATGTTTTCTAAGTCCTTTAAAATAAAATCTTTGAGGAAATAGGGAGTTCCCCGAATCTTAGATTCCATTTTAAAAGTTGTCTTGAAGTCATTATTTGCTTAAAGGATGTTTGTAGAATTTATGGTTAGCCATGTCTATCAAATATCTCTTTATTGTTAAGTTATTTTTTCAAGTTCCCTTTGTTGAGAATTAAACTTCTCTTTCCAAATCGTTAATGTCCATCTCATTCCAAAACAAAGGATCCTGTGGCCAAGTTAGATTTTCCCTTTTATATCCCATATCCATTGATGAGTTTGTCATGACCTTATTTTGACTCCAGCCCAATGAACCGGATACTTTTTCTTTCTGTCTATCTTTCCTAGACCTTTCATGTTCTGTTGCGTCAACTCAATCCAACCAAACAAACATCTGCACTTAATAACTAGTCTAAAATCCATACTCAAAGCACACAAGATAAACCTTTGCAAACAAATATTTGAGAGATCCCTCTCTGAGAACAGGAGGACTAGATCCTGGAACTCTAAAGATTGGTTCTAATGTTGCCTTGTCTTTTGATTTTCCAAACTGTCAAAACACGGGATACCAACATAATGGCGATCACGGTGGGACCTCTGAGTCAGTAACAATCCAAATACCCCTTAGGACTTCAGAAATCCCTTATTTTCAAGAATATCCAGTGATTATTAGCCACCTCATCGCCACCAACATAATGGCGATCACGGTGGGACCCTACTGAGAATTAGAGGCTTCAAAACCTTTTCTTGAACTTTTAGGTCTAGTATAACATAAGTAACTTTCCTCAAGCACTGCCTAAAAAATGGCAATCATGATAGGACTTAATTGAATCAGTGACAAACTAAGTAACCCTTAGGATTCTCGTAAAGCCTGACCAAACCTTGAAGGAACCAGTTACCAAGCCATAAGAGCAACTCTGTTTGTTTGAACACCTTAGCTAAGTGAAAAATCAGACTTAGAACACTCTCTTAACCTATAAAACCAAAATAACTCAGAAAAAACCCGAAAACATTTCAAGTTTGGCTTCATAATAAACATGGTAGTGGACCACAAAACCTTTTACCTCCTTAGGAGCTAAAAACTTCCACTTGGCGACTCCACAATCCTTAGCAGACCTCAACACTCCACTGGGAAGAACCCTTATCATTATAATATCTTTCAAACTCAGTTAGAGGACTGTAGGATTAAGATTTGTGTAAACAGATTAGTTAACCTCTCAAATATTGTCATACTTGGTTAAAACTTTTCTTGTTATTTGGGTCTAAAAATACAGCATAGTGGCTTCTAAAAAGATTCACACTAGAGCCCATCCAGACCCTAATCCACCTGAGATAGTTGATAACCCAGAAAGTATCCTTTGGAAGTTTCCTAGGATTAAATTATCGACTGTTTTCAGATCACCCTTGAGAGCTAATTCAGTCCCAGAAAATCTTTCAGCTCTACAACAATCACAAGCTGACCTAGTAAACCCATTTAGAACCAGGTCATTTGATGATATAATCCAGTTAGACTCTGAATCTTCGCTTTCATCCCCGGAGACAAGTAAACATCCTGGTAGTAGAGAAACAACACCTCCTGATTTACATTTCCTTCACAACCTAGGTGTCTCTCATCCAAGATCAGCTCAGCAGTCTACTCCTGGTCCATCCACTTCTACTCATCCTGCATCCACTGTTCAAACCACCACACCTCAGCTCGCTTTCCCTTTTGTCAATCCACCTATGAATCCACCCCCACCACATATCATGGCAGCATGGTATGCTCCCTTACCCCTTACTGTACCACTAGTCAATCTCCCACAGGACTATCAGTCCAAAATTCCATTATATGATGCTAATAATGCTACAACTGCATCACAACATGTGGATAAGATGAATGACTATTTTGACCGAAATGAAATTGATGATGATTCTGTAAAACTTAGATTATTTGCTCAGAGCTTAGGGGGAGAAGTAAGAAAATGGTTTAAAGGTTTAGCCCCCCGTAGTATTAACGATCTCCAAGCCTTCCATCAAACATTCCTAAACAAATGGGAAGTAAAGAAGAATCCTCTCCAAGTCCTTTCTGATTACAACAATCTCCGTAGAAATCCTGGGGAAAGTGTACAAGCATATTGTACTAGATTTAACAGTGTATATAATGCACTTTCCCCAGAACTAAAACCTCCACAAGGCTCAGCCTTAAACAAGTTTCCTGAAGGATTTGACTCTGACATGACTTATTCACTGAGAGAGAGATTTTGCAACTCTTGAAGATATGCAAAGGGGTGCTCTTTCTGTGGAAGTCAACTTAATAGAAAAGAGAGCAAGAATGAAAACTGAAAAGAGAGTATCTTTCAGAGAGGAATCCCCTCCCTCTGCTTCAAGCTCAAAAATGGAGAGAATGTTGGAAGAAATGATGAAAGAGATTAACATAATTAAGAAAGCACAAGCAAATCAAAACCAGACTGCACTTCAAAACAATCAAAATAGAAATAGAAATCAGAATTATAGAAGAGATAACAATCAAGATAAGCAAAAATAAAGTGACCAACAAATTAGACCTCCCTTTCAACAGAACTATGTAGATCAATATGAGGAAGACAGGGAGTTGGAAAGATTGGAAGAATCACATGTAAACTTGATTGGATCAGACAGTGGGGATGATGTTTTCCTCACTGAGGAAGAACAAGGTTTCTTCTCTAATGATCAAAATACAAACACCTATGAAGATTTTGATGACTATAGATTGGGTTTTGAAAATGCAATCATGGAGGTACACAAACAATACAATCTTAGGAGCAAGGGAAGTGTAGAAAATCCAAAAGATAAGAATACTAGCACTGCTGTCAAGAAAAATGCAGAAAACTAGCCCAAGAAGATAGCAGGAAAAATCAACATTTCGGCCAAAAAACCAGATTTAAATAAAGACAAGGGAATCCAGCCAGATGTTGAACAAAGCACCCCTAGCACTTCAGCTAGTGGTCCTAGTAAAACTATTCCTATCACTAGTTCAAGCAAGGTTCAGCAAATCAAAGCTGCTAAAAAAGAATCCAATTGAAAAAATAGATGTAAATATTAACAAGTCAATTATTCCTTTCAGCCTTGAGGGAGAGATTGCTAAGATAAAAATTACCATCCCCCTAGCTGAACTAGTAACCCAAGAAGTGTACAAAAACCAAGTTTTGAAAGCCTTAAACTTAGGAAATGATACTGACACCTTAAACTTGACAAATGAAAAACCTGAGCTGTTGTTTGGCCCAGAGGTTGAAGGAAAATATCAAGAAGGACCAGTCCCTCCCTTCTATGTCAGCTTGAACATACACGATAAAATTCTACATAATGCCATGTTAGATTCCGGAGCTTCACACAACCTGATGCCCAAAGTAGTAATGGAAAGCTTAGGCTTAGAAATTACTAAACCATACAAAGATTTGTATTCTTTTGACTCAAGCAGAGTCAAATGCTTGGGTTTAATCAAAGATTTATGTGTTAACCTAGCTCAGATCCCTGCCAAAAATCTAGTGATGGACATAGTTGTAGCTGATATTCCCCCTAAGTATGGCATGCTCTTATCAAGATCATGGGGAGCCAAACTTCAGGGCAGCCTTCAAATGGACATGTCTTATGCCACCATCCCTATTTTCAACCAAAACAGAAGACTATACAGAGAATCCCATATGAAGTACATGGTGAGTAACATGGACAGGCCAAACAACACTCCAATCTATTCTATTCAATCAAGTTTAGACTCCTTTATCTTGTGTAACGAAGATGAAATTACCCAACAAGGTAAAGAAAACATGGACCCAATCAATTCACCAGAACAATCCAATCTTACCTCGAATCAGCTTCAAAATATTGACAATCAACAGCAACAAGAAAGTGAAAACGAGTCAAACATACCCTGGACAGTAAATTTCGATGGATCCTGCAATAAAACTAGTGCTGGGGCATTTGTCTGGATTCAGAACACCAATCAGATTTTTTCATACAAATTAGATTTCTCGTGCACTAACAACATCGCTGAGTACGAAGCCCTCCTCCTAGGTTTACAATTGCTCAAACAGTTAAAAGCCCAAAGGATATCTATCTTAGGAGATTCTGAACTTATCATCAAACAAATCAAAGGAGAATACTCAGCCAAGAATCCAAGGCTTAGGGAATATCGAAATGTTGCCCTAGACCTGCTAAAAACTTTCGAAAAATATGAACTCATTTTCATTCCTAGAGCACTGAATCATCTAGCAAATGAACTTGCCTTCATGGCCAGCAATTGCCAAGTACCTGAAATAAATGAACAACTCAGTATAAAGGTGAAACACAGACCTGTTGTGCTTGATAATGAAGATCACTGGCAGGTGTTTGAATCTGACAAACACATAGATGATTTCTTGAAATCAGAAAATGCTTTCAGCATACCAACACCAGAAACTAGCCATGAAGAAAACTGTTTGTATATTGAACAAATCCGAGAGGCTGAAATGACATATCCTGCTAATATAAATCATTGCGAAAATCCATTTGAAGCAGAGGTAGTGAACAATGAAGACCAAGAAGACTTGGAAGTCTTACAATGCAAAAATGATAAGATCCCAAGAGGTCTCACACCTTTAGAACACCTGTTTGATCTCAACGATGTAGCTAAAGAACCCAGAATGGAGCCTGTGGAAACAAATGTAGAAGAACATAACATAGGCAATCTAGCAGAACCCAAGATGATCAAGCTATCCAGCACCCTCCCAACCTACATAAAATTTCAGTACATAGAGCTTTTCAAAGAGTTTAAAGATGTGTTTGCTTGGGAATACAAAGACTTGAAATCATATGATACTAGCATCATCCAGCATAAAATTCCCTTGAAGGAAAATCAAAAGCCTTTCAACCAAAAACTAAGGAGAATAAATCCTCTTTTACTACCTTTGGTTAAGGCAGAAATTGAGAAAATGTATAATGCTGGGATCATAGTACCCATTAGATTTTCAGAATGGGTATCAAACTTAGTTTCTGTTAGAAAGAAAACCGGGGAAATCAGGCTCTGTATTGACTTCAGAAATTTAAACAGAGCCTCTTTAAAGGACAACTACCCCTTGCCCAAAATGGACCATATACTTCAAATAGTAGTTGGGTCAAGAAGAATATCCCTTTTAGATGGTTTCTCGAGTTACAATCAGGTGTTAGTGTTCCCAAGTGATCAAATCAAGACTACTTTTACCACACCTTGGGGCACCTTTATGTACGTCAAAATGCCTTTTGGATTAATGAATGCAGGGGCCACTTTCCAAAGGGCCATGGACATAGCCTTCTCTGAAGATATAGGCTATTTTATAATTATTTACCTTGATGACATAACTATTTTCTCGAAAACTGATGAAGAGCATTTGATTCACCTAAGAAAGGTTTTTGAGAAGTGTAGGAAATTTGGCTTATCACTGAATCCCAAGAAGACCCTCTTTGGTCTCCAAGAAGGGAAACTTCTTGGTCATATAATTTCATAAGAAGGAATCAAAATAGACCCTACAAGGATATATGGCATATTTCGAATTAGCCATCCTAGAAGCCTCAAAGAATTACAATCCTTCATTGGAAAGATAAATTTTTTGAGAAGGTTTATTCCCAACCTTGCTGAGCTATTAAAAAACATTACAAACATGCTTAAGAAAAACGTGGGTGTAAAATGGACTTTACCAGCTAAACAATCATTCGAACTGGTCAAACAAGCTCTTACTCAAACACCAGTCCTGATTAGTCCAGATTTTACCAAATATTTTTATATCTTTTCTTTTGCATCTGAGCATACAATAGCTGCAGTTCTACTTCAAAAGAATGATTTGGGGCAGGAACAACCAATATCCTTCTTTAGTAGGGCCTTAAGAGACGCCCCTCTCAATTATAATATCATGGAGAAACAAGCCTTAGCATTAGTGAATGCATTAAAGGACTTTAGGGTCTATATTTTACACTCTCACGTAATTTCTTTTGTCCCACATACTGTTGTCAAGGACATTCTGAGTCAAGACCCTGATGGTAAAAGGGGAAAATGGATTGCAACTATTCTTGAATATGACTTAGAAATCAGGCCCACCAAACTAATTAAAGGGCAAGGATTAGCAAAACTTATGGCTGAGTCTAACTTCCAAGCACTAGACATGAATATGGTAGATATGTTGGAAGAAATAGAAGAATCTGATGCTATTTTTATTGAAGAAACATTTCTAAACTCTCCTTGGTATGTTGATATTGTTTATGTGATTTTATATTTAAATACCCCTCCTTCTTTATCTAAAACTAAGGCTAGATTCTTGAAACAAAAAGCTTTGAGTTTTTGCATATTAGATGGAGTATTATATTGGAAAAATGTTGTTGGAATTTTGCTTAAATGTTTACTTAAAGATGATGCAGGAAAAATCATGCATGAATTGCACGATGGTGAATGTGGAGGACACCTCTACTGGAAGGCCACAGCAAACAAAATTCTTAGATCAGGTTACTATTGGCCTACCCTTTTCCCAGACACTCAGAAGCTGGTCATGTCTTGCCATAAGTGTCAAATCTTTGATGGCAAGAGAAAGCTCCTTCCCTTACCCCTACATCCTATCAGAGTTGAGGCACCTTTTCAACAATGGGGGTTGGACTTCATTGGAGAAATTCATCCATCTTCCTCAGCTCAACATAAGTGGATCCTCACAACCACTGACTTCTTCACCAAATGGATAGAAGCTATACCTACCAGGAATGCTAATGACTCTGTCATTATCAAGTTTCTTGAAACCCATATCCTATCCAGATTTGGTTGTCCCAGAAAAATCATAACAGACAATGCTGCTGCTTTAAAATCCAAAAAGATGGTTTATTTCTGTCACAAATACCATATAACCTTGGGCCATTCCACTGCTTACTATCCCCAAGGAAATGGATTAGCTAAATCCTCCAACAAGAGTCTCATCAATATCATTAAAAAGTTGTTGGAACAGAATCAGAAATCATGGCATAGTAAGTTGGTTCATGATTTATGGGCTGATAGATTAACTACAAAGAAATCAATAAATATGTCCCCCTATCAGTTAGTTTATGGCATGGATGCAGTTTTTCCTACCTCACTCGGAGTTCCAGTCATGAAACTCCTTCAAGAAGTGCAGATTGAAGAGAATGATATGCAGAGGAGGATCAACCAAACTATCCATTTACAGCAGACCAGAAAAAAAGTTTATGAAAGAACACAGTTAGTCCAAGAAAAAATGAAGAAACTATTTGATAAGAGAACTAAGGCAAATGATTTCCAAGTTGGAAATGTTGTTCTTAAGTGGGATTCAAGAAGAGAAGAGAAGGGGAAACATGACAAGTTTGAGAACTTGTGGAAAGGGCCTTATATTATTCATGCCAAGAGGGGTCATACTACCTTTTTCTTGAAAGAATTAGATGGAGAAGACTTATATGGAGGTCCTGTCAATGACAGGATGCTCAAGCATTACTTCTGCCAAGAATCCTAAGTTTCAAAGCATTTTTGTTTTACCATTGTAAAAATCATAGTCTAACCATTGCATTCAAAGTTAGAAAAATTCAAAAATACAAAAACAATAGGAAAAAATAAAAGAGGGCAGATTGTCAAAACAAGAAAGGTATAGCCCCATACCAAAAAAGAGATAAATCTGAAAGTGTGCAAGCCCAAATGCCACTCCTGAAAAGCACACTTCCAAGTAGTCAAACAATTTAATCTTGACTAATTAGCTTTAAATTTTCTGCTGATAGGATAGTGAATTCGATCTGCCAAACTGCTTAATCTTGGCTTATCAGTGGATAGTTCAGGTTAGAAATTGAAGGTTCAAACAAACTCAAAATCTGAACCAAAGTTGCCAAAGAAGAATGACTCAAATCTGTTTTATCTTCTGGGTTAAAAAAGATATAAAGATTTGGTTCTAATCAACTTAAAACCTGAGCCAGAAGAAAAGCAAAGACAGCTCACACAAAAGCAAAAACAGAGCTGTGAAGGAAGAGAAGGCCATGATGAGACTTTTAGGTCTTAAGCCTTCCTTTTTGTTTTTGTTTTTTGCAAATAATAATCTATGTGCAGCTTGTATTTATGCCATAGATCACAACAAGTCAAACAACTTAATCTTGACTTGGCTGTTTTTGAATTTCTGTTGTAGAATTTAGAAAATGGAAGTCTGATTGGACAGTTTAATCCCAACAGATAGTAGATTAGGTAGAGAAATATCTGAGCTCAACTATTTAATCTGAGTTCAGGAAGAAATAAGGAGTAGAAGTAGATTAGTTCTTATGCTTTCAAAAGAATAAAATTTTGTGAAAAGAGTTTGCCAATCCAAGTGCACTTTGATGAAGAAAAAATGTTAGATAAGTAGGATTGGGTAGGTAGAAATTTTGTATTAATGAAAGTCCATTGTTTTCATAGCTGCTAAAAAATTTTCAAAACCAGATCATCCAGTAAAGGAAGGGCAGCCCAATGGATTAGGGACAAGTCAACCTCCCACAGAACACTAGATGAGGCAACTAATCAGCCTCCCAGAGAATTCAAGTTTGAAGTTCTTGATGCCTTCAAGAAGGCACCATCCCCAAGTGGAGCCACTGTTAGCCACCTATAATATTTTGTCATACCAAAAGGTGGCTAAAACTTTTTGGAGCCTCCAAGGAAAAAATTTTATCACTAAAAATTGTTGGCTCTTGAAGTCTCTCTACGGCCTCATGCCTCTGTCCAGATCCCTTATTGTTGTTTACATCCTAAAAGCCTCTGAAATCCTTCAAAAATCCCAAGTTAAATACTGCTGCAGAACCCCTTGGTCCCCTTCCTTTTCTTCCTCACTAACCTCATTTTCTATTCTCCATTTCCCATGAAAAACCCACAATTTCATGTTTCTCCCTTTCCACTTCATTAAAATCCCTTTTATAAGGTTAAAACCCACTTTTTAACCTTACTGAAACCTTCATTTCCTTCAAGAAACCCTTCAAAAACCATGAAAATACATGTTTTTATGTATAGGAATTGAGCCCCTCGAGCTTAAGCCCTTAGCCCCTTTCTTCCATACGCCCGCACCCTGGAACCAAGTTTTAACCCTTTCGCACTTATCGCAAAGCGCAGATCGCAGAATTTCCAAATTGTTATTTTTTAAAATTATGCATCGCAAATATTTGCGCTGCGATCCATCGTAGATTGCAGATCGCAATTTTCAGTTTTCCTCCAAAGAGCCATCGCAAATATTTGTGATGTGATCCATTGCAGTTTCCGCCCATCGCATAATCGCAATATTGCATTTTCTCTCTGTCGCATAATCCGCCATCACGTTTTCCACTTTTGCGATTTACGATCAGTCCTGCCGGGTCCACCGTACGATCCCCTCGCCGCTCATATAAAATGTGCCTTTTTCCTTTGTAAAATTAAAAAATGTCATATTGTATTGTTTACAAAGGTTTTTCCGCTGCCTTCTCCCAACCGTTGATCTTGCGCGATCGACGGCTTAGATTTTATCTTTTTTCACCATTCTATGATTTCTCCAATTAATCTTGAGCGTTGGATGATGCCATCCAACAACCCTGCTTCCTCCGCACATCCTCCAATGTAGTTTAACCTATAAACACAGGATTTCATAACTTTTTTTTGTATTTTGCAGGGTTTAACATTTTTCTCTATATTCAGATGAAATTCGAAAGATGAGGGTGACGACCCTCCCTCCTTCGATTTATCAAAGGAAATCATTCGCAAGTGTCAAATTCGCGTTTTCATCAGTGTTTCATGAGGCATTGATGCCGTATAACCCTGCGCAGCCCTGTGTAATAGCAAAGCACCAAGAATCTGGCACAGTCAAAGAGTATCAGCTGTAGAAGACCATAAATGTGCCAGCACAGAGAATTGAAGACATTTTTACGGGGATTACGGCTAAGACTGTTATCAAAAGCCTAATCCCCCAATCTAAAACACAGTCTGCAGAATACCTAAAGTGTTTTAGTGACAGCAAACCCTCCACCACCACAAAAAGGAGGTGAATTGATTCCTCCCAGCAACTAAACTCCACCTGTTGCCTCAAACCTTTCAAACCAGGGCCGAAGTTATTGCAAAGGAAGATGTTTTGCCTCAACGCAGCCTAGGAGTTACTTATGAAAATCAATCTTGAGAAAATATCTCTGAGGATTACTCCACATTTAATGGAAGCCTGAAGTCTGCAGGCCAAGCTCACTTGGGATGGAGTGTTTGTGTAAACGGATAAATGGAATCTTGTAAACTTTTCCATCGAGCCCCTCAAAAGGCTGCGAAGTCTTGAAACTGTATTAATTGTCTTAGGAGATCTTTTTAGATTTCACTTCCTCATTATTCTATAAATACCTCTGTAGAAGAAGAGAATTTGTTGGTTGTTGGTTGTTGTTTGATTACAAGCTGTATCACTGAAAATACCCGAAATAAATATACAAGTCTGTTGAAGTTGAAAAACAAATTGAAGTCTTGGATGTCTTGATGATGTTGTTGCATGCTTGTTCCTGAGAAGGCTCTATCATTGGATCCATGAGCTTGGCTATTGGTGAAGTAGTCTGAACTATTTATGTTTTCCCCTGTTTTCATTATGTTCCATAATTTCTTACTACAGTAGGTTGAAATTTTTAGGCTAAGAAATGACTCCTGGAAGCACCTTAGACCTGTTCATCCTTCACTGTTTTATGTTTTCTTCTGCTGAAGTATTTTAGAGGCTTTAAACTTTCTCTTTAGTCTTCATGCTCGTTTATTTCTATAATAGCTCAAATAGTTGGTTTCAGCATGATTTATGGTTCTCCCTGCTTGTCTGCCATCACTTGAAAGTTGTTATTGAAGTCTCCCTTTGAAGTACCATTGTCTTAAGTTAATCAAAGAGGTCGGTTTTGATCTTACCCTTTGCCCCTGCTTGAGCAGTTGTTTTGAAGGTCTTTATAGTTGCAAGCATAGATGTTATTTAGGTGTTCCATCTTCTATGAATGCAGCTATCAGTGAATCTTTTATGTTTTCTAAGTCCTTTAAAATAAAATCTTTGAGGAAATAGGGAGTTCCCCGAATCTTAGATTTCATTTTAAAAGTTGTCTTGAAGTCATTATTTGCTTAAATAATGTTTGTAGAATTTATGGTTAGCCCTGTCTATCAAATATCTCTTTATTGTTAAGTTATTTTTTCAAGTTCCCTTTGTTGAGAATTAAACTTCTCTTTCCAAATCGTTAATGTCCATCTCATTCCAAAACAAAGGATCCTGTGGCCAAGTTAGATTTTCCCTTTGATATCCCATATCCATTGATGAGTTTGTCATGACCTTATTTTGACTCCATTGCCCAATGAACCAGATATTTCCTCTTTCTGTCTATCTTTCCTAGACCTTTCATGTTCTGTTGTATCAACTCAATCCAACCAAACAAACATCTGCACTTAATAACTAGTCTAAAATCCATACTCAAAGCACACAAGATAAACCTTTGCAAACAAATATTTAAGAGATCCCTCTCTGAGAACAGGAGGACTAGATCCTGGAACTCTAAAGATTGGTTCTGATGTTGCCTTGTCTTTTGATTTGCCAAACTGTCAAAACACGGGAGACCAACACAGACAAAGGAATGGTGGAATACTAAGCTCAAAGGAATTAGCCACTGCAGTCTTGGTGATGGTGTACAACCCATATCAGAGTAGGCAAAGCTTGCGGTGGGGTCCATTGAGGCACTCCTTCTGCAAATGTAGCCACACTTTGTCGCCCACCTGGAAGTTGTGTGGCACCCGATATTGATCACGTCATTGCTTGTACTTAGCATTGGCTCTGTCCAATATGTCATGAACTTGTTAGTGGATGTGCTGAATGCACTCAATGAAGTTGTTCACTTTGTCAGCTTTAGACTAGACATGAGCCAAATCGGCCTGAGTAACCGCAAAGGGCATGGCTACGTCAATGGGACATAATGGCTGAAATCCCAAGCCTACCTGAAAGGGGTTGTGGCTAGTTGAGCTGTGGAGAGCCCGATTATACCTGTGTTTTACATACGAAAGGGTCTCATCCTATGTGCGTGGATGATTTGAATTGTACATGCACAAAATGTGTACGATCATTCTATTGACGACCTTTGTCTGACCATCAATTTGTGGATGGAAAGTTATGCACTTTGGGTGAGCTTGGTGTCCGTATTGACCGCAGGTCGTGACAAAAATTTTTTGAGGAACCTTATTATTTTTATATGAGATGACAGATCGCGGATTCCAAAGTGAAACCACACTATTCAAAGAAGAGTTTAGCGTTGGTTGTCAGGATAATATTTCTGCAAGTCGCCACACCGTCATCTTCGGTCCGCGCCGTTTCCATGCTTAGATGAAGGCTCACATGTAATCCATGGAGATGGATTCCCTAAAAAAGCTCTACTCAGGGGTAGGCATGAGCATAGAGCCTTTCGTTTTCTTTATGCAGTAGGTTTGGCAATGGTGTGCAGCGGAGAATCCGATGTATTTCTCGGCGTTATCCCGTCGGAAAGCTAGCCAATAGAAATACTGCACATTTCATTACTTTTGTAATTTCAAAATGCCCAACAATCGATTACAGTGTGCTTCCCAAATCATCTTGCACGCTTTCGTCGAAGGAACACAAAGGTGTCCTATGACACAGCAATGCATATTGGGGTGAAAATTTGAACTTGCGACTTCAAGGTGTCTTGTATGTGTGATTGAATTTTGATCGCTTTGTAGAGAAGGCGGGTCAATCTCAAAAAAGTCTCGTGCCCACAAGACAAGAATCCGTGTTGCGCCACGATCGGTGGTCGATTGAGGTAGTACAACATTACGCCACTTGTATCGGATGTCAAATGAAATTGTTGCGTATATGGACCACTTCGATGGTGATCCCTTTGCAACTTCCCTCAGGTTCCAAGGAACTGTCAGGTCGTTGGTCTTTTTGGATGATCGTTTCCTTCCCCCAAAATGGAATGCTTCCAACAGCCCGCAAGCCTGCACAATGGAACACATTTATTTTTCATAAGTGGGACATTTGCTGACCGTACGCGTTGTCTCACCGTGGATATGCCAACGTACGCCCATGTTGAGTAAGAACCGCCCCAACAGAATACGAGGCACTTGTATCGATATCAAATGGTTGTCGCAAGTCCTGCAATGTGAACACCAGGGGTAGAGCGAGGGCATGTTTAATTCTACGAACGCTTCTCGTTGAGATTTCGACCAAAATATTTTGTCATTCCTCCCTTGGTGACCTGACCTGCGTCAAGTGACACGGATATTTCGGTTGGATCCATGCACCCCCGTTCATTAACATATCCTGGGCCATCGAACCTCGGGTCACAAAAGTAGCATTTCTCCAAATTGTTATTGGTCAACTTGTGTTGTCGCAGTTGTCGGGAGGACCTTACCTGGATGTGGTGGAGGTGCTCTTCCAAGTTCAGTCGAAGATCAGATATCATCCAAATATTATCACTAAACAGTTGGCACGTCATCCACCAACCTCATGAAGGTTGCGTATATTTTTCAACCCGAGAAGGCATGACCAACCATTCGGCAAGGCCTCACTGCTTTGAAGACGGTCTTCCACATATTTGAGGGTTCGATTAGTACCTCGTATATCCACTTCAAGTCAATCTTGCTTAAATATTTTTCCTTGAGTTGGCTCCGTAAGGTCATCAATTCATGGGATCGGGTACCTATTCGGACAATGATCTTGTTCGTTGTTCGATAGTCAACACAGTAGTCTCCAAGTCCCATCCTTCTTCTCCACCAAATAACATGGGGTTCAATAGGTCGATGAACCTTGGCTGAATGGGGAAATTTCTACCACAACTCAAATCGCCTTTCCGTACCATCGTTCCTCCATACCGCAGCATCGACAGATCGGTCCATTGCAGCTACGCCCGGGTTGCATCACTGGGCCGGACCCACAGCGGGCAGGCACCTTCGCCGAGTGAGGGTGAAGATGTCCCCGTACCTCCACGACCACCACGTGCCTTTCGATGTGGAGGAGCCCCAGCCCGTGCTTGCCAGCCTTTCTTTCCTTAAGGGAAGGATTGGTCAGAAAAAAATTTCTCTCTATTGGAAATGAGCTTATCGTATTTTTCACAGAAGAACTAAAGAGAGAATAATAAGGTACTTCGGTATCCCCGTACAACTTATTTTCCAAAGTAACAATAACAACGCTATAATCTGACCTCATACACAAGACATGTCGTTCGACAAGCATGGTTTGCGTAATAATACATCACAAAACATCAAGAGGAGCAATGCCACATAATACCCCAACCGATTCGAATGGAAAACAATCCACACATGGTATTCATAGTCCACCCATGTTATCCATCCACCCTTGGAATTTACCCATGGTATTGTAAATGTATCACTCATGGTATTCATTCACCCATGGTAATGGTAAGTGGTATCCACCCATGTATTCATTCACCCATGGTATTTACCCACCCCCATGGAATTTACTTCTATATATTGTAAATGTGCGCTTGTAAGTAACAAGTCACATTTGCAAAAAGGGGAGATTGTCCACCCACAATGTATCTTCTACAATTATTCTTTGTTTTAATAAAAAATTCATTTGGTTTTATTTACTATGTGTTCTTCTTTTTTTCCTCGGGCATTTTAATTTTCATATCTTGTCGTATCCATTTCTGAGTTTTTTGACCTTGGGGGCTCTCCAAGATCCCATCAGTGGTATCTATTTAGGTTGTACGCCCTGCGTTGTAACTGTGTTTTGGCATGAGTTTTTGCCTTCAATTTTTTGTAGTAAAACTTCATGCAAGTGCTACAACCTCCGCAGGAGCAAATTTCTTTTCTGCCAAGTGAAAAAGAAAGCTTTTATTTTTTTTTTCATTTTTTCAAATAATTTTTATTTATTATGAGTTTATAGACCGGGATCTGTACCCGATATGCTAAATTTACAAAACAAATAAAATATATGATTCCTTTGTGAAAAAATACCGAAATTCAAAAAAACTCAAGGAATCTGTAGTCCGACTAGAGATATCATGATTCGAAACCTACAATGTTAAAAACATTTTCTGAATGTATAATTGTGAACAGTGGTTTTCCTGCCATTTTTTAGTTTTCAAAAGGCGAAATTTTTTAGAAAAGTTATATCCAGCTTCCCCAAAAAATGCTCCGCCATTTCAAAAAAAAAAGATGTTTAATCAAAAGTTTAGATGAGATTTATCAACGATTTAAAAATCAACTATTTTTTTTTCAAAAATTCTTTTTACAAGTGGACAGTTCTGCTGTAACAAGGTGACAGCTAGTTCCGTAGTGATTGCGAAACACATGAAGATGAAATTGATCATTTTTATTTTCTAAAAACTCGTTAAAATAAATATTCTCGAGTTATATTGACTAATTTATGCTCATTTTAACCATATTCTGGCTAAGTCCTTTTGGGAGACGTGCCTCCCACCCCGCTTTAGTAGGCACCGATTCACACTACTGGCTGAACATAAACGTTCAGGCTAGCGATTGAGATGTGCTCTCCCACCCTAGGCTATGTAGGCACCTGCCGCCTCGCTTGGCTAATTATTTTGTTATGGGTGGCCTGCACAAAATCCTTCTTTCTCATCAAGTTCATTTGCTAGGCTGGCACATTGTTAGCATTACGCTTGGTCACAAGTATTGATGGCATCTCTATCATTGGGATTTTCATTTGCCATGGTTCCAAGTTTATCCACAAACCCACACTTCATCGAAGTCCATTTTTTCAGGTTTGACACTATCACTATTGTCACGCTATCACAATCATTAATAGGTATTTCCTTTTATCACTTCCATCCTCGTTCATCGCCAGGCCATCCCACACAAAAACCTTCTTTCATAGTTTCCATATCTGCAAATAAAAGATTTTTCAGTGAGGGAACTTCATGCAATGGGGACCACGTTTCACATATGAGATAACATCCCATGGAATGGCATCCAAGTTATTATGGTATCTTCATCCACCCATGTTATCCATCCACCCATGGAATTTACCTATGGTATTGTAAATGGTACCGACTCATGGTATTTATCCACCCATGAAATTTACCCATGTACCATGTATACCCACCTATGTACCCAACCACCTGATGGTATTTACCCATGGTATTTTAAGTGAGATCCATCCATGGTATTATTCCATCCATGTGAATTTACCAGGGTATTGCAAACAAAATGTATATGAACAAGTTTACCAAAAGGAGAGATTTTCCACCATACCTAGTGCTTCTATAGTTATTTTGTTTAATAAAAAGTTTCATATTTTTATTTATTGTGTGTTATTTTCTCTTTTTTTTGGTATTTCAATTTTACATCTCACAATCCATTTCATTTTTTTAGATTCTTGGGGTACTTCCCTAAGATCCCATCATCATCCATGAAGGGCTTGATGTTGTAGGGAATAAGGTATCACAGGCGAACCAAATATCTGTTCCTGGTGAAGCCACCTCATGTGTACATCAGGTGCTGTGTTCGACAAGCTCAAATGATTCATTTCACCTGCACCAAATATGCCCTTGGTTTTGTTCAAGCGATACACCATCCATAGCTAAACCTTTACCCACGTCTGGGAGCAAGAGACACTTCTCCAGATTCCTCTCCGCCCTCCTCTAGATTCGTGTGGCACCCATATGCCATTGTGTACTATTGTTCGTTTCTCTTTATCATTCCCTTGTCGTTTTGTCTTGTAGCTTCGTAGCGACATGATTCTGTATTTCTGTATCTTCATTTGCATTTTCATGATCGTCATTCTGCACTTTTGTTGTGAGTGAGTTTTTACAGTTCCACCACTTTTCTCTCATGTCCTTTCGACTTCATGCAGAGTTTTTTCTGCTCGTTGCCTTTGGAAGGTTGTCTCTCAAAGGCTTACGTTTCGCTTTGTCATTTTCTCTCGTGGTTTGGGGGCAACTTTCCTTGCTTTTGATTCGTAATATTCAAAGTCTCGCTTATTTAATTTTCACCTGGCTTGCAGCACACGGCATAACGTACCAAGCGGGAGATGTCGAGGAACCCATTTTCTCCCGAATGTGTATGTGCATAAAATACGGTACTTCGAAGACCAAATGTTTCTTCAATCTTCGATACCCAACTTTGTGCGCAGTGTTAATATCTATTCATCGCGCTATCTGGATCCTCGACCGTCGTTAGTAGTCCATTGCATGGTAATTGTCTCATTTTCACGATAATATTGTTCCTCGATGGCATCTAAAAGAATTTTAAGTGGGCATTGCCGAGGAACAAAGAGGGTTCCCCTCGTCCTTTTTCTCACAAGAGGCTTTTCTGTGCTGTTTGTCGTGGGCAGCTTTATATGTATTAAATTTCTGAGGTTCAAAACAAATTTCCCAAGAAAAATGTACAAATAAAATAGACTTTATAAGAACCAATAGGATTCAAGATGTGATGTCAACCATGGGGGTATTTATCATTTTTACGTAAAAGGGTAAAACATAAAAATATAATAAATTAATAAAACTACTTTTTTGTCGATTTTCAACTTATCTTCCAAATTTTTTTACTGATTTATGGAGAAACCAAGTTGACGAAAAATTTAATTTTCATTCAAGGAGTACCCATGTTGTATACATTCGATGGATTCAAGCACATGAAAAAATGAGAAATACATAAAACAAATTTTTCATGTATTTCTCATTTTTCATTTTTCATGTAATCTCTCATTTTTTGTAGTGGTGGTCCATAAAATTAAGGGCCATGGGTACTTCTTGATGGAGGAAATTAAATTTTACATCCAATGAGTACTCCCACCGAAATTTGAGTAAAAACATTGGGGATAAGTTGAAAATAATTTAAGCTGAAAAATGTTTTTTTTCTCTAAAATTAAGGGCAATCAAATCTTTAGCCCCGCCTGTTTTCACGTTCTACACTTCAGGATTCCATTCCATAATCCCAGCCCCAGTAGCAACAACTTCCACGAAAAGCCGCAACCATAATCTTCAATAGATTCAACCATCAGGCTTATCGGTTTAATTGCCATAAATGCCAGGCCGGACTCACGCCTGAAAGAGTTGTTTCAGAGGTCGATGCAGACAATGCCCCACGCGTCGCTAAAGGATCGAAAGCATTCATTGCTGGCTTTGAGCGCCCAGAGCCCCACGCGGCTTATTTTTGATAGACCTTCCCCATTTTCTTCCGCCGCAAGCAAACAGTTTTCGGCGGTCATCTCGCCAACAACGGCATCTTACCTTCACCCAAAGCAGGAAAATAGTGTTCAGCGGTCAGCGAATGCGCCGAAGAAGACGGCGGAATTTTACCGGATGATATGCAGTCTTTGTATTATCCATCGATCAGCGGTAAAGTAGACGAGCGCATAGCACTTTGCATTGCAGAAGACGAGCAGACATCAAACGGCGAGTGATGCCCTGAAAAGCGCACCAGCATTGTTCTGGCAGATAATACAGCGAATACCACCACCCGGCAACAGCACGGCCCCATACCGCTGAAGCCACGGCGACTGCACCAGAGAGTAGCCTGAGAAATCCTGAGGCTTACAGTATTTCTGTGCTCAAACTGAAGGAATGCCTGCTGAGAAAAAAATCATCTGTAATTATGTATCGCCAAGACAAGATTGTAAGAATCCCATTGGAGAGTGCACTTTGATAGCTTAATTCCCCAAAAGTGTTTCCATCTTCAACCCCCCCAGCTCCTCCCCATGATGTTCAAAAGTGAGACCTATTCAAAACTAAAGCTCCCCAAACAACTAATCTACTAAAAAGGAAAATTTTACCATTAATTTTAACATTAAGCACAAAAAGAAAATTTAGATTATTACTAGAGAAAAATATGGAATGTGTATTACTAAATAAATATGTCTATCCATATAATTAGAAAAGTTGCCATTATAGACAAAATCAAAGATTTTATCAAATTCCAAAAGGAGTTTCCCACCCATAAACTTATTCTCTAAATAGGGAATTACTACATAAATCTACAATGGTTGACACATTTTCTTCATCTCAGATGAGATGTATTTATATAAAATTATAAAATATACTGAAATGAGATGATTTTATAAGATAAATATTACTCTTTAATTAAGTGTTTATTTGTATTAGTTTGTGGCCGTAAAAACCCAAACAATGAATTTGCAATCTATTTTTTGTACTCATAAATACCTAATTTCTGAGGATTCACAATAGTTAGCATACCATCAAAGTAGCAGATATATTTACAATAACTTTCAAAACAGACTATACTCTTAAAATTCCAACCTTGTCGACACACCTCCAAATTTGAACCTTCAAGGGTCGCAAAACAATGGTGTACATAATGTAGTACAAGTACCCAATCCAAATAAAGCAAACAAGGCCTTTGAAAAACTTTTAACCCATTATACAACTCTCCAAATAGTAGTTGGTGCTCCTCATTGTAGGATTAAAATCAACATAGATCTAGTATAAACCAGTATGATCTCATCTAACCCCCATTCACTTCCCGAGAAGGATCAAATCTCTTTTCACTTAAAAAGAGGGTTTAGTAAGACCGAGATTTGATCTCCTTTTCTACTCTCGGCGTATCCATAGTTAAGATAGATCATACCATTTATAAAACAATTTAAAAGAAAAAGTACATTTTCAACATTATAATATAATTTTCCCTTTATTTTATAGGATGAGTCTAGATTAAATGTTTGTTTTATGACAAAATATTTTAAAAGTTAAATATATAAATTAGATACAAACTTTCTAGAACCATTATTTTTCTATTTACTTCCTTCTTGCTAATTGTAGAACTTTTCAAATAAAATAAAAAATATTAATATTAATATTAATTTCTTAGAGTAAAATCATTTGGTATATACAAGGGGAAAAGGAAGGGAAAGTAGAAAGAAAGTATTTTTAATCATTCATGAGGTTGCAAATAGCTTCATGGGACATATTGCTTGTAGAAATTTCCTCAATCTTATATCTTATGCAAAAATTATTATTAATAACCGTTAGGTTCTCCTACTTAGATAAGTTATCAACTAAAATAAATTCAAGTTAACATCACAAGAAAAACACATAAATAAATCTCTACTAATTCGTATCTAGAATAAAAAATATGATACATTGACAAAGGGATACGCTATTCCTCGGGACAAATAGTCTTAAACCTGGCAGGAAAACCTGGTTTTTACATCGTTGGAGGGTTCTATTATGAAGAATATCACACATACGTAAACTGTCCTGACCTAACATTTACAGAGAAAATGCTAGGATCATAGCCTCAATGAAGGTCTGTACAAAATAATGACCCATCTAGTTGACCAAATTCAAGATTTACATATAATTCCAGCCCAATATTAGGGCTCAGAAACCCCCGCCCTCGCCGAAAGCTCGCGCGACCCCCCCCGAAAGCCCCCGAAAAGCTCTGATGTCACCTTTGGAAGACCTCCAAACCTCTCGCGTTGCTCCGAAAGGCACCTGGTGGTTACCCTAGACTGGTGACGTGCACCACTACCGACTGGCGGGTCTCTGTCGCAACCCCCCAGGTTTCTTCAAAATTACGATGTCTGCTACCGCCACCGTTGTTGTTTCTATGCTGAACCGTAGACATCTTTGCCTTCAGGTATTATGCACCCCGGATCGCATCATCCCCTTTGGTCTAAATTCCTCTCTTCTTGACAACAAAGGAGCACTTCCTCGAGTATTCTTAGCAAACCTTGCCCTAGAATTCTGTACCTCCTCAACTTCCTCGTTGCTTCCATTTTCCGTGTCTGCTAAAACACCCCAAGCCTTTCCTTTATACTTTTCTCTGCTGACAAATCAACGACTATGACCGCATCTTGAATCAATGGCTGGTATTAAAAGAAATTCTGATCCGTTAGGACTTAAGACAATTTCATCACATGTTTAATTAAATTCACTTTAATTATTTAAGTTCCTCAAGTTTTAACTTAGAAATACACTTAAAATAATTAATTATTTTTTAATATCTCCCAAACCAAACATGAAATTTCCCCAAATCCATTTCGGTCTTGTAGATCGTGTACTTCTAGTCCTTCTTCAAAAATTGGACCTAGAGCACAACCGATGTTACCCCAAATACACAAAATCTCAACATTGCTTCAAAACTGCCCCCGTATTCGGCCCTTCTAAAGTGAGTTCAACAACCCTCCTGAAATTTTCTGACAAACTTCTTGTTGAATATATTATCCCAAGAGCTAATCGCTTTGGTACCCCGCATAATTTTCCCCACTGGCTTTGAAGGCCTCACATTCTAAAATGGCCACCGTTGGTCAATTTTCAGAAGAGCAAAAATACATACTCTTTTCCTCCCACATTTCTTTGGTATTTCAAATAGTTCTTTGCTTTCACAAACGAAGGATAGAAACTAGTCCTACCGAGCAAATAAGAATTTTGGATCTCCAAGAAATATTGGGATTCTATGTGTACTTATCTTAACTCTTCCTTGTTGAAATTTCATAATAAATAATGGAGTTGGATACTCTTCTCGTTGAAATTTCACAATAAACAAAGTGAGTTGACACATGGACTACAATCTCCTCGTCATGAAATTTTTAGGGAAATTAATTTGACTATAATTTTTATAGAAAATATATAAAAATTATTTCTGTGTATTGATATATCTTTACCATTAATGTTAATTTATAAAAATATTGACAAATATTGTTAATCGTTCCAACCATAAAAATGCATAACCAAGAGTATTTCATATATCTCTCCATTTCTCCACAGGTCACCTTTTTTCTTTGTTCAACATAATATCCACATACATCGATAGGTGGATGAAACCCTTACCTCCATTGCTCTATCAATCAATTAAAAATGAGTGGGAATGGACCAAAAACAAGTCAACTCGAATTTGAAATATGATAACGATAGGGCTTATTGCTAATACTCAATAGTGGACACAATGATGAAAGGGAAGAAAAGTGAACCTAATAAACCATAAATGAACCATGAATTCTATGATTAAGCTCTAGCTGTTAATGCATTCTACATGGAAGTTCAAACGTAATATGCATCACTGGTAAAACCTGTGAATTTATTCACATTTGCCTTTACCGAAACTTCCCAACCGATCCAAAGTACACATTATTAATGTTATCTTAAAGGCATTACATCGCCTTAGCTCAAAACATACCTTCTTATCCTTAACCTACACTTATTTTTGAACCGGGCTTCATCGTCTTCACAGCCACCGTCATTCCTCAATAAAAATTATAGTTACTGTTTGAAAACATCTCCTTGCATTGTCACGAAAGCAACAGATCAACTCCGTATATTAAGACCACAAATATTAACATTTCTCTAAATAAAGGCGTATGTTGTTTCATATATTTCAGTCATGTAAAAAACCAAACCCCCGAATGGAAAGGAAACAACTAGAACCATATCGGCCACTAAAACTTATAGGGAGAGGAACAAGGAGTCTGTTGATTTCACTGTAACATAACTTGCCATTAACTACACTGAGAATTTAGGAAAAGAAACAACCAAAACCATATCAGCCATTTAAACCCTTATGTGTAGAGGCGTACGTTGTTCACCAATTATACCACAACTTGGTTATTGACCACATTGGGAGAGTTGAGGAGGGAAAGTCATGGAGGTGTCACGAGTCGTGAGGTTCAAGACCGAGTCTCTAGCCCCAGGTCAGAGCAGCAGTTTACAGAAGACAGCAGAATCAGTGCCAAGGCATGGAGGACATTAATGGCTTTTTTGAAAGAAAATAGTTTGTCAAAAATATATCAAAAGTTCACAAATTAACGTAAAACGGTAATTAAAAATAAACGTATTTTACCACCAAAATGCTCTATGATTACATTTTTTCTGTCAAAATCCAAATCAATACCTTTAATTTTAAGTCTCTATGTGTTTTTGGCCAATTTATGATCCTATGAGGCCAACTGTTGGTACTTGGAATATTTGTAATGGCATTTTGAATTTTATTTTCTGTACATATTTCCTTAAAAGCATCCAACTACTATGTAGGCCATGGTTAATGTAGACCTGTTTTTTACCAAGAGGAATATCTAATGTATATATTTTGAAGTTTATTTCTCTAGGTGCATCTCCTTAGAAAGCATCCAACTCAGCTATAGGTAGGTCGTGTATTCATGTAGACATGTTTTTTATGAAGAGTCCTTATTAATGATCAAATTTGAAGGTCCTGAGTCTGTTTTCAATTAGAAGTGGTATATATTTAGGCAACTTTCTCTATTCTGAAAGTTTAAAAAATACAATTCAATTGACAATAATATATTATTTTTACATTTTATTTTCAATCAACTTATTCTAATGGTTTCCCTTAAATCACTTATATTCTGAATCATTAAATATGTATTAAGAACTTAAATGACCACATAAGACAAGGCTCTTCTCATTTTCATATCTTTGATTTCTACCTTTTGTTTTTCATATCTCCTTTGACCTAATGGATTTGTAGACCTTTTTCTCAGCACTGGCAATGAACATCCAATTTAATCATAGCTCTGGTAGAGAAACATTTATATTTAAAGATGTAGACCTTTTCATTATTAATCAAATTGAATATCTAATTTAATCTGTAGATTTTGTTACAGAAATGCTGATTTTTTTCCCAAAATGTAGCCTAAAAAATTATATTAATAAATTAAATACAAGCCTTAGATCACCTTTACAATTTCACTCAAATATAGTTTGGACATATTTTTTGGTAACTATAAATAAATATTTAAATTAAAAAACAAAATTTGGTTTTTTCATCGATGGCACCACAGTAATCTATTGTTGAGATTCTATGTTTTCTGATGCCCTAGGAATTTTTAATATCTTCCACTCTATATGCGTTTTCTCACCCGTACACATTTAAATCTATTACAATTTTGTTGATTTGGGTTGAATAGAGCAACCCAATTGGATTTGTGGTAATTTTACCACATATACTTAAACCGAATTTCTGGTGATTCTGTTTAGATTTCATTTGCCTTTTTTTATGAATTGGTCTAGATTTGGTTCTTGAAATAGAGCATCCCCATCAACTAGGCATCGACCTGGTACATTAAACCGATTTTTTAGTAATTAAGCTAGCTTTGGGCTCATTGCTTTTTAAGATTTGGTCGGATTTGGCTCGTTTAACAGCAATGCCCCCGTCCGAAAAGTAAATACATTTTATTCTCTATTTACTTGCTACAAACATTAAAAAAAAAACCAGATTAAGTTGGTTTAAAAAACTCCATACAAATATTCATAGTTCCTCCATCCAAGCATAATAAGATTAAAAATTGAGATGGTGTGAGTGATTGAAAATATACACCTTGTTAATTTTGTTATCAATTTTAGATGTAAGTATTCTTTCATGTTACAAATGCAACCTTGTGACCCAAAGTTCGGAGAGTTCGTCCATGGAGTTCTTTGTCTTCGGAGGCCCTCAAAGAGTTACATACAGAATGAACTCCATGTGACAGAAATGGCCTGGTTCCTCCAAGGTCAAAAGACTTTAACCTCTTTTGGATCTTTCTTCTGCTCCTCAACAATGCCTTCACTAGTTCTCAACAATGTAAATGTTTATCACCACATTTGATCTCTTCAGAGATCCTCCCCATGTCCTTGGTCCACAATGTTACATGGACTTTCATGAACGAGTCACATGATGAGAAAGTCTTCATCCTTGTAAGGCACCCCACCCATGTGTTCAGGGGCTCCACAAACTTCATCAATCACAATGTTTTTATGGGTCATGCTCGTGTTCTCATAATTCATGTCCTCATAGAAGAAACAGATAGTTGAAGCTAGTCTTCACGCACACCGCACTGAGTCAGCCTTTCTACCCCACAATATACCACACAGACTGTAAGCAACCAAAGTGCTCTCGCGCTCTTCCTCTTCAGTTGTTTTCTTAAAATCCTTGCAGGTATCTGGACACATTCATCTTGAGACAGAAACACCTTAGACTCTGCTCACCTTGGCCTCGTACTCCCCGATGAAAACACCACAAGCTCATCATTGTCCCTGCCTCTCCTTTTCCCCGTCGATGAAGATGATCCTCTGTGAGTGGCTACAATGTAACATCGAACACAAGCCAGAGGCAGGCAAATAGACAGTGTTTTTCTCCTCCACCTATTCTCCACTTCCACGCTTTTTGTCACTTGTCCACGGAACTCCATCATCTCCCCAGAAGCGCTCCGCCTCGCTAGTCAACTTTGAAGCATGTACATTCTCTCCCACGATGAATTAATCCATCGTCGCCACCACTTGTGCACGTATCTTAGAAACTCAATTTATCTCTGTATCTCAAGAAACTATCACTACAATAATGAAGAAACACCGAACAAGAAACGGCATTTCACAACAATGGAAAGAACACACTAAATGGTAGAACCAAGAATCAGAATCGACTTTAAAAGCAACAGCGCTTTAAATGAAAAGAAGTATGGGGAAGTCACCGGACAAATACATAATTAATTAAAAGATCCTATGACTTCAAAGTAATTGCTCAAACTTACAAAGGAACGATATTTAATATTCTGTAACACTGCTGTGAACCTAATCGTTCAAACATTTATTATGCGTATTTAAGAAATTAGAGAATGTGTTGTGGCAACTAGGGGTCTAGTGTCAAGATTCTTGGCATATTCAGTACTGTCTTCGCTCACATAGCCCTTTCATCCACCCGTATTATTTATTTATTTTTTAAACCGTAGAAATAAAAACCCACATTTTTTATAATAATTTTTAATATCACCCTCTAGACGGCGCAGACCCTCCTGCTGGTCGTGACGTGTTCATCTTTAACAATCGGGTCTTTGTTCATGAAATGGAGAATTTCAAGTCGTCGACTGCGAAGACCTCCAAATGATGTACACGTGTCTCTGTCCACGAGCTCATGTAGGTGGATATCTTTTTCCGGACGTTCCACCTTTCATTTTTCTTCTCCCCGCACTTTCTATTCTTGTTACCTCGCTTTCTCTCTCCGTTCGGCGTTCGACCACCACCCCCGAACGCTCGGTTACCTAGCAAGTTTACCCCGCCACATATTTCACGTCGACCCCGCAGAGACACACCGCGCGGTCCGATTAATCGCTCGCCCGTTGCACCCCACGCCCGGAATTTTTCCATAGTAATAAAACCAACAGCGATATAAGCCCACCAGGAGTGTGCCACTATAAAGTATGAACGTCTCGAAGCATATTGGCAACCTATGGAGCGGAGGAGCCTATAGCTCCCTCTATATTCTACTCCGCTGGTGTTAATAAGAGTGGTATTTGCTTTCTTACCAACCTGCTTCACCACACCCAGCCGGTTAAGGGAGGGAAGAGACCCAGAGAAATCGATAGAGCAAAGGTATAAGATGAAAAGAATAAGGGAGGAAGACAGTGAGAAAAGACAGATGTGGAGAAGATAGTATCGCCCTGCAGCCCCTTCAGTGGACTGCTGTGCACGGTCAGAGACCACAGGGACAACCACTTCGACCACAGACATAAAGTGATTCTGCCTCAAACTCCCCCCATTTTCTCCTGCCTTGTAAATTATGGGGTCCTCCTGCCTCAAAATAGTTTAGGTTTTTGTTTCCCCGTGGGTTTTCTTATAATATGCCATTATTTGTCAACATTTTTGCCTCTATATTTCACCATTATTTTGAGATTTGTGGACTAGTATAATGAATATTTCATTTCCAAAATAAATTGGCCAGATTCCAACCAATCAACAATCGATTCCAGATTTAATTATTAAAGATAAATTGAGATCTTGAAATGTTAATTGTACCTAATGTGCACATATTCCTAACAATGAGCAAAAAATATCAATAAAAACAAGCACAAATATCATTGCATGATAAGAAACTCAATTGCATCAAAAAAACCTAAGCAATTTTTGACTTGGTAGATTTATGTGAACTTTTACAAATTCAAATGAAAATCACAGAAAGGGATTTAAGAACAAAATTTTTCCTTCTTCATTCTTGCACTATTTCCATAAAGGTCCTACTAACATGAAGGTCTCACAAAGAGTCACGCACAAATAACTTCTCGGAAGAGGCATTCTCCGTAGCGACCTTATCTTCTCACCGTACCCTTTTTTCATTCTCTCCCGCTTTCTTTTTCATCTTTTTGTCTTCCCTCTACCGATTTCTCCACTCTCCTTCCTTCCATGCCCACCCACATAGTCGCCATAGTGGAACAGTTGAACTAAAGCAAACCCTTGTTCTCATCACACAAGATTTGTCTTCTGAAGAGTTCATACTACAATGCTTACACCAGCTCGGCCGCCCATTTCAGATCAGAACAGAAAGATTCCAGACGTTTATGCTTTACCTCCAGATCCGTAGTAATTGAAATGGTCTTGAAAGGGGTTTGTATGCGCAGGGTGAAATATATTGAAGTTTAAATTTAAAAAGAAAAGTGTGAAAGTAAAGAGTGGTACTGGGAGTGGTATTTGATGCAAGAGCGAGGGGAGCAAAAGACAAAGAGGGAGAGGGGTCCCTGGAGGAGCATGACAGAAGACATTTTGAAAAATCCACCCAGGAGAGGCAGTTGGACTTGGCTCCAGAAGGAAACCGATCACCCTAAATCCCCCACCTAAGTCCCATTAAACGGAATTCAACATTTCCGTAGACTCGAAGACGGTGGGGAGCCTTGCTTCCGTCCATCGGGCGCATAAATGCCGCCGTAGCAGGAAATGCCTCACCCAAGACGAAAGCGTACTCCCACAATGGGGCATTTTTCCCCACCACCAAGGCCGCCAGACTAGGAAACAAGGCTTCCGGCGCCCAAGACCTTTCGTTTAATGCAGCACCAAAGTTTTACCCATCCTTTAATATCGTATTTACCAGATTTTTCCAGCAGTCCCCCCATTTTAATAGTCAATAAATATCCATTTCAAATTTATCCACCTCACCAACGAAATTCCGTTGAACAGTATAAGAGCAGGGTCTCCCAAGGCAACCTTCAGAATGAATATGTTGCAGTCAGACTCACTGTGCCTATTTCTTTTATTTTCCATATTCTTCAATCATTGATTAACTTGTTTAATCACCATACCATAGCTAACAAACAAAGATTTTTGACAAAACATAAACACTCAGATTAAGAACAGGCAGGTTTGGATATTTGCATCTATCAGCAAGACTTCACCAGACAGACTAAATTTAATCTTCCGGGCACCATTTTGAATATTCATTACAGATTTCTTATTTCTTCCTGTTATTAGGTCTTTTCGTGTATGCCGTGTTGCAAAGTTCTTTATAGCATGACATTTTTGGTTTTTTTCTTATAGGCCTTTGTGTGCCTCACAGCCTCCAATATTTTTTATTCATTTACTAGTGAACTTTCTGTATGGGTCTTTTCCTCTCATTATTTCAATGTCCTCTATGTATATGTAGATAAGAAACTATTTTACAGTTGCATATTTGACATGGTTGTCTGATAGACTACACAGATATTGCAATGTTTAGATGAATGCTGTACTTTCTTGATGTGGTATATTTAACACATGCTGGACATTATACAGGCAGTGAATTTCTGGGATCCTGGCTAACATGAATGTTAAGGTGAATGTAAACTGCACTGTTTTCACTCAATTAAATTTAATAATTTGGATTTTTTTTTCATTCATGTGCAAGAGGATAAGAAACAGAGTCTCTGACTAATACCACCAATTGCAATGTTTCAAATATACTGACTTCAACCATATTTTCAGCTCAAATTAAAATATTCTACATACTCAGAGAGGTCATTGAAAATATCTTTTCGAAATGCACCTCCAGCACGCCATGAGCTTCATTCTATCTTCTGTCTTTGGAGGTATTCCTGAGCATCTAATCTCACTGACCAATGCATGACAGCTCTGTTCCCATCTTGCCTAGAAGTCAGTTCATTTTACTGCCGTGTAAACCATTGTTATGAACATGTAACGGGGCTAGAATATTGTACCCTACCACTCTGACAGCTCAGTAAGCAGAACTAACACACTGCTTGCCCAACAGATTGATGTGTAACTATATTAACCAAAGGATTCAGATAAGCATAGGATGCTTTATTCATCCTAATGACAATGCCAGCCATGTAAGCTGTCAGGCTTCTTTGCCCCAGATCAAAACCAAACAAATAGACCAGTGACGTTTTGATACTATGGGCTTTTTCTCTCCATGAATCTCATTGATTATGAAAATGGACAGCCAGGGAAAGTAAGATTTGACGCAGATGTATATGTGCAGAGTATCATGAGGACACGCGGACTAGGAAGGACTGAGCTGTACAAGGTGTCACAGCAGAGGTAAAGTCACAAATGAGTAGGGATGAGCTCTATTTACAGGCAGGTGTTCACAAAACACAGAACAATGGATCTGTACCGAAGAGAACTGTGCATAAGATCCCTACGACCGCTGCAAGAGAGTCCTTAATCCTATCATAGGCAACAGTGCTGCCAATAAAACAAGATCAGAAAATCGTCAGATCTGAGGTGTGAGAAAGGCTACGGTCTTACAAATAACATAATGCAATTTTAAGAAGAGCACTGTACCCAGCAACCTGGTTAGACAGCTTAGAAACTCTCACTACAAGTCCTGTAACCTCACAGATCTGAAATGATCAGGCTGATTATGACTGTCATTGGCTACAGTCAGCCTGTTTGATGGTCACAACACTATCTTTGTCCAGACTCCAGGATTAATATATTGCTCATATTTCCACAAACAATGTAGCTGCGTCTCTGAGCAGGAACAACTCAAAACAATCTGAATAAAGCCTTCTCAATACAGTTGAAACATGGTTGAAACACATTCTGCAACTTATTGCAAGTTTGTTTGTTTTTAACAGAGCTACCACTGAAAGCAGATCTGTCACTAAAATAATAGGTCTACCCTTGGCTGTCCAGAGAACTGCAGCCTGACCTTTCACCAGTAACCACTGACAAGTGGGTTAACAGTGTGAGAACAGTTCCAAGGCAGTGAAAAGGAGAGCCCCTGATCTCACATCAAGGAAAAGGTGTTGTTATTTGATGTTGGAATTAAGATTGCTCTTAGACCAAAAATTGCAGGTGTTAGTCTTTGCTTAATTAAGCAAGAGTTGTAATCCATGAGAGCTGGTTAATCCACACAAATGATATCTGGAAATGCTGAACCAATGTCCAAATATCTGAGAATAAAAGCGTCAAGCTTAGACAAATAAACTAAATCCTAAACCAACTGGCTATTAGGGCTATGTAATCAAGTTTAGGGAGCTGAGAAAACATGGCCTGAATAAACTAACTCAAGAAAAAAAAAAAGAGTGATGGCCTGGTTTCTGGATCTGCTCAGGTCTTAAAAATAATGTTTTGCTCAGAATCCTACAAAGATTTTATCATAATTTTGTTTACAGTTGTTAAACTTTAGTATTTTGAGTGCCTTAAGAGTTTTTGATAGTGCTGAACTATTTCAATTATCAAAAATGACCTTCAAACACTCCAACTACCTGATTTTTTAATTTTAGTTGACCTGATTCCAGCAAAAACACTGCCATCCTCATTATTCTAATGTTGTGAGTAGACAATCTCCTTTCGATCGTTTGCAAAGATCCAGGTTAACATCTAAATCACAAATGAACTTGAATTTTATGATCAATGATATAACAGGAAGCACTTCAGACCTATTTTGTTACAGAGCATACTATCAAGAATTTGGAGTAATTTGTAATGAATGTGGCAGTTTGAAAGAATAAATAGATTCAGTTTTCCAGGCAATACATGAGGCATTAGAATTGCAGAGTTACAGTTCAAACTTGTGTAATCAAATTTCTCTTTAAATTTCATAAAAATAATAATACATTAATCTAACCATTAGTCTTTTTTTTTTCCTTTTTCAGATTTCTAGAACAAACTTTGGGTAATTTTGCATATGCAAGAATTGTAAAAAAAACCTTACGACCCATAGAATGTGATTACAAAACTGTTTGAATGAAATTACAAAACTATTATTAAAAAATATATATTCATAAATAGAAAAGTGAGACTTAACCTAATGATCATTATACATAACAATAATCTCATATGTTAAAAGCACATTTGACATAAAAGGCAAACATGTTTGAACATAACATGTAACCAGCAGAAAAATAGAAGATTCAGATGTAAAGAGCAACAAAGTTCATGTTCAGTTACAAGTTGTAATTAGCTTTCAAACTTTTCAAACTTTCTCTTCCACGGTCCTCTGCTCATGTTTCAAAGGTTACAACTTATTTCTTCTCTGGGTGGATGTTTGGAATGTGTTTGTGTACCTTTCTTGTTTCACTGCTGTATCTGTAGATTTTTGTACTCTATGTAGAGTTAACATGAAAGAAAAATTAAATAAACAATCAAATCTACACAACATAAAAACATAAAGAGACAGATTTAAAGTGTTCATCCAATCAATTTGGGCTACGTCCACTCAAAACAAACAGAGGAATTCTGCAATCTATCTTACCAGAGGAACAGCAACAGCAGAGCTTCTCGTATTTTCTCCACTCACCCCTACAACCTTCATGCTCATTTGCCTCTATGGGCTTACATTTTATATTGGGAGTAGAAATTGAATCATTAAATTCAATCACAACAAAATAGGATGCAATAACTCCACATCAAGATTAAATGGAGTCAATTTAACAACAAATTCTTATTGTTGTGTCATATTCATGAGATTTTCTTCTAAATTTAACTAAAAAAATCTCAACACTTCCACACATGCACCTTCCCATATATTGTCCTATGTTGTCCTCACTCAATTACCAATTCTATGTCAATAGACACCATTGCAAGACTTCAATTCTCCACTCCACTTTCCTGGAAAGTGCTCCTCCCACATCATATTTTCTTGATCCTATTGTCTGCTTGAAAATCAAATCCCAAGTTTTCTACCACTTTTCTAGAGAGTAGGCTTCCACATCATATTTCCTTGATCTTTTTTGTCCGCTGAAAATCAAATTCCATGTAAGATGGATGGGATCCTCTCAGATCTTGCATCTGATTTCCAAGTCACAAAGCAACACACTGAACACTCCCTTTCCCGGAAAATGATGCGGCTTGCAAATAACGACCACCTATTGGCCATTGTAAAACGCCCCCCAACCGGCTTGACCGCGTTCAACGCAAACACGTAGCAGTAGAATTCTCTCTTCTCTCACAATATTGGACAGCATGATTCTTCCCACTCTCCTATCTCCAGTTAAAAAGGCTATAACTCCAATGTCAAACCGTCTTGTGATGTCCGAAACATGGTAATGGCCTGAATGACATCTTGTACTAGCGAATACAATTCGAACAAAAGGAGATGGAAATCATTACATCGAACATCGAAAATACCAGAGAATCGATACTTGACAGTTCAGGCTGATCTCTCGATCCTTTAACTTCCGTCTCGATTTCTAAAGAGAGAGGGCGGAAGGCGATTCTACCATGTTTTCTCTCTTGCTTCTTACCCCTCGCCCCTGAGTCTCCACCTCTCTGTTTCTGCTGCTATTCACTATAATGCAATGGCGGAACACGGAAGTTGAGCCCTGGTCATGCTGAATGAACGCGAATAACCTTATCTTCTTATTTTTAGATGGAATAACTTCACCTTAGCTTTTGGGGCTTTCATTCTCTGGAATAGTGGGTGGGCTTTAAACTTCTCATCGGACATTGTGTGTTTGGCAACCCACTTCACCCCATCGGACATTGTGTTTTCATGATTAAGACAGATCTGGGTGTAGATTTGGGATCATAGAGGAGTAAGTGTTCAAATTATAATTAAGTTAATTTATCTGGATTTTCACATAAACCCAAATTTATATCATTAAATTTAATATTTAATTATATTTTAAAATTTTATATAATTATTAAAAATAAATATAACATTTAATTATATTTTAAAATTATATAATTTAAATTTACAATCGAATAAATTTAAAAATACATGTGTTGAGTTAAAAGACAACTCCCACCAGTGAGTGGAGAGCTCTTTCATTTATCTCTAGATAGATCCCTTGAGATCAACTCCTTTATCTTCGTACTTACCGTGCGTAGAGGTAGAGCACTAACCTGTGTTTCCAACAAAACGTAATTAAAAAGAATATTAATGGTTTGGGGCAATGACATGTATTCGGTATCGCACTTAACAGACATAGGGAGAGTTGTTCACCTGTGTGACCAGACTACAGGCACCGGTCCCATCAACTCCACAAAATAAATAATATACATAACCAATAATTAAATTAATAAAATAACATGAAGTTCAAATATATATTAAATTATGTTCAAAATTTCCCAAGTCATTGACCTGGCCCATACGTGTCCATAAATAACCCACAACTGTCCATAAATAGCTTAATAAGTATCAATATTACAAATCCCAACATTTAGCAGTAGGAAACTCATAAAACTATTTCTCCTCCAAAATGGCTGCAAGCTGGTCATAATAAAAAGTCACTACTTCAACCCATCCGATCAACTTTGATGTCACAGGCGAGAAGTGTATCAATAGTACCGCACATAACAAAAGAATGTATAACAACCATAATCGTTGTGTTATTCAACATTTAAAACCCAATGTGTTCAATAAATGACACCCACCCCATAACAACATTTAAACTAATCGTGTACAATAAATGACACCCACCCAATAAATCTAACAATTATTTCCTATCAAAATGTAGATCAAACACATGGATCAACAAAAAACAAATTCTCACCATTAGATCACATCAAATTCAATCGATCACACATGCAAAATGAAGCTATTGCAATCCATGTCCATCATTGTCATCAATAAAATCAACCTGCAACAACTATAAAAAGAAGTTCAACCACTCCAAAGCTACATTTTTCATTGTTATTCAATGCCACCTTGGAGACAATCCAAAGACAAAACACACCAAATTTCCCTGGAGACAACCTATTAACACACCCCAAAACAACACAAGATATTCAGTTAGTTTACATCCTTCTTACAATTTTATTTTATCTTTGAGTCTTTATTTTAGCTTTCTTACACTATTATTTTCTATTTTCCGAGTCTCAAGCCATGATTTGTTACAGTCTTTATTTGGGCTTATTTCCTCATATCTACTCCCACAATACCAGACAACTTAAATGTTCTTGGATCACAATTCTCAGGGAAATTAGACATGTGTCCCAAACTCATAGATACAAACCGAAAGAGCAACACGTAATTTAAATCCACGTTAATGAACTAAGGTATGTTATTTAATGCTATAGGTTCATTGAACTAAGGTATCTTGTTTACAACAGCACATTCACAAGACTTCCAAGCACACAAGCTCTGCACACAAGGTGTCCAAGATTCATTCAATCTAATCTAATCACATAGTAGCCCAGCATCAAACAACTGGAAAGGTTAATCGGTCAATATATGCTCCAAAATTTTATGAAAATGTTTCAAAAACACATATTTCTAGAAAACCTACCCATGTTAAAATACCTCACAATTCTTGTATTCTATTCTAGGATGTACTTTAAAACAATTGGGAAAGGTTATACCTGTCAATACATGTCTAAATTTTATATTAAAATGACAAATAAGATGAATAATCGTTATAAGAGACCTTTTCAGAGCATTAGTCTCGTTAGACCTTCAAGATAAAAGTCTCAAGTTGTTGGGTTGACTAAACCATTCAAAACAAAGTCTCAAGTCACAAGGCTGATCAAACTATCTAAAAATACTAATGCTTTTAACCTCAAAGTTTGTCCGTAGGATTTGGTCACTATCCAAAACAATTTTAGCATCTCCTACTTCCCCATTTGCCTTCGTACTCAACATAAATACAAAAAGACAAAGATGACTAGCTAGCCAAAGAGGCAAAACCTAATCGTGTGAACAAGCCCACCTAGGCTTAAAGGGCACATATCTTCAAAGTAATGAAAAGATTCAGGGCTACATGGAGACTTGGCTAAAAGCAAAGCCGTATCAAAACAAAACTACTTTCACGTCAAAGAATTGCCGTGGCAATATCTTATTGCTAAACCTCGAATGCATCAGAAGCCACCGCATAGGTGTAAAGTACACAAACCCCAGCACACCCCGCAGGCCTAAGGTCACGTCCTATCAAACAAGTACTATTAAATAAATTGGGATAAAGCTAACTATCAGAAAGTTGTGTGAATTGCAGAAACATACCAATATCGCTATTAAAGAAGTAGCAACAAACAAGTACCCGAGAGAGTTCTCGCATGCTTGACCCAATTTTTAGACAAAACAAATAGGTTTAAAGAGGTGGTGCGCAGCTCTAATCCTATACAAAGATTTTGAATATGTTTTTGGTGCCTCTAATGACAAGAGGAGCCACAGGGTGCAAGAAAATGGGAAGTCCTCAATTTCCATGCAACCGCACACTCATATAGATTAACTTCGCCAGGACCAAGAAGTTATTGTTGACTCCATCTATCTTCTCTTGGGAACGGAAGTATTTCCAGACAATGCACTCTTCAATGTGCCTCGCCATATTTTTGATACTTTACTTTAAACTATTGTCAATTCTTTGCCAAATGTATGTTTTAACTTTTTAGTATTTCTTTACAATCAAATGAAAATGAGCAAACATAATCATAAATTTATTTATAACTTCCCACTTAATCGAAGCATAAACATTTGTTACATTCAAGTAAGACCTGGAGCCTCAAGGCAGCAACTTATAGGATGAATTTATAAATATTCATGATAAAAACACTGCAAAATAAAAACTTAAACCATTTTCAAATCACAATTGTATTCTATTTGTAATCTAAATCTTAAAAAAAAATTCAATAAGATGATTCGTAAAAATAAACTCAAACCATTTCATATCACCTCAAGCCTTCACATCGGTATTGCATTTTTTTATACTGTAATGAAACTTTTTCAATCACCTTGCCGCTTCATACATAAATCGGTTACTATCAACTATAGATCAATAAGATGGATTCGTAAAATAAACTCAAACCATTTTTACATTGATCAAGCCTTCATTAATGGTATTGTATTTTTTTATACCGTAATGAAACTTTTTCAATCACTCCTCACGTCTATACAATCACTTGGTCACTATATACAACTCCACATGGTCAACTATAGATCAATTCTCCGAGTGACCGTATTGGAATTAAAATAAATAGGTTGCTAGAAATTAAAACCTTTATTAAATAGGTTGTCGAAAAACAATCATAAATCTGCAACAGGGAGTTGAGCACAAAGTCGGTAGCATTTCTGAAGTTAACATATATCTCCACAGAGGCCGAAAATAGAAGCTTCGTAGCATTTGAAATTAACATATATTCGTAATTGCTAGATGTGCATAGATGTCGTATTCATCATATGAAAACAATCCTTCTTTTCAATTATTAGAAATAATAAATGGCACTGGTGCTTTGAAAACCTCATGTAGTTGCATCCGCGGCAAGAGTGGAGTTGCAGCTGTCAGATGGGTATAGGATGTGGCAGGGAGAGTGACCAGCAGTTCAATCGCGATGGCACTTATCGGATGAAGAAAGAACAAAGATGTCAATGTCACCAATGCTCCAGAAATGTTGTTGACGATGAGCATGTGGCTAAACATGGTTGTGGCACCACCGCCCACGTAGCCATCATTAACCACCAAGGTGCAATCACTCAAAAGACTGTCATTACAAGAGGTTGGACAAAAGAAGAAATGTTATCGTAACGACGACATAGAGTTCAATGGATATTCTGTCAGCATCTCAAAAGAAGAAGGACACTATTCCCTCTCTTCATCAATACATTATTGGACAAATAATTACCCACACGAAACGTAGGTTCGTTACGTTTATGATCAAGAGGAGGAGGCCGAGGTGGTTTAGTGGTGTAAAGAAATGGCTCAATTGGGACATGGGGCTAGAGCGATAACCCAAATTCCTCCACACGTGCTCAAATCGCTCAAGGGGAGGCCAAACCTATCTGCAGATGGCTTCGGTAAATCATGGTGGTTTGGGTTTAAAAGCGGCATCTGCATCTTGTATTGCGTACAGTTTACAATACCGACAGACAGTAGCATTAAATTTACATCACAGTTGTATGTGTGTTCTATGACACTTTTCTAAGTGTATATATAAATACCTTCATGGCTTCATAATTACATGGGTCCTATGGATGAAACAAAGCTGAAAGTGGAAGGAATGAAGAAGAGGGCAATTGCGAAAGAGGTATCACCAAATGTACAAACATTTTACGAAGAAAGGTGGAATGGATAACCATTTTATGTTGTGTCAATGCAATTGGTGCTTCAATCCTGCACTTTATCTTTTCAAAGGTAAAAATCAATGAAAAATTATATACAAAACTCAGGACTGGAGCATGTATTGCCTACATCCCCATGCATGGATGACTAAAGAGTCATGAATTGGTCACGTACCTTGTCGCATTCCGTGCTGTGTGGTGTTCTACCTAATAATGGTGTACAATCACAGATATTAGGATGGCTATGAAGCTACATGGTTTCACAAACAACAATTGGAAGACACAATTTGGCATTGACCTTTTAATATTGCTCGCTCATACCACTCATGTATTGCGCCCACTGGCTGTCGGCGGTGTCGTCCTTCAAAACTTACTGTGCTCTAATTTATGGTCGATGGATGTCATAAAAGAACTAGGGTTGAAGTCAAAAGGTTCGGCTATGGTCAGCAAGGTTTTTAAAAGGGTTCTTACACCATCAGTCATCAGTCAGTTTTGTAGTGACGAATATGGCCAATAAATTACAGATGTTTTTATGCATGACATCGTCAGAAGCAAGTTTTCCATGTGGATGACGCAAGAAAGCATATGGCGGAAGAAGAAGTAAATGAACATGATGATGTGGTCGTACCGTATAACATACTTCCTGCGATTACGTTTATATGTCGATGATGATGAGTTATGTATGTAGAAACACAAATATATTTTGTCAAGAATTATGGCAACACCGTTGAACATGCGGGCTTGAGAATGTAGATTTTGTTGAAAACAGTAAATTGTTGATATTGTTATCACCAAGATTTTAGTTCAAAATGAAAATGTCGATATTGTTAATGCGTAAAATGAAATTACTATATTGGGCATGAAGAAAATGATGATATTGTTAATGCGTAAAATGAAATTGTCGACATTAAGTTTGAAATTGAAAATGACTAATTGTCATTTCTGAAGGCAAAACCCACCATCATACCGTGAATATGATTAGACTGAACGCCCATAGTGCTCCCAAGAACTAATGAAAACAAAGCATGAACATGCCTTCACAAGTGGTTTGAATTGAATAGTGAAATTGTTCATTTTTTGTATATTAGATCAATGGAAGAAGATGGAGGACATAATGAGTACAAGCAGATGAAGAAAACAATAGTGTTCAATCAAGTGCTACTGACATCATGCTACAAGGAATACATGCAGGAGGGAGGAGAAGTTACTTGGGCGGTTTCAGTTACCAGTTACAGTGTCAATGAAAAGAAGCAAGGAACAATAGTCTTCGTTTGGGGCTAAGTTCACGCTACTTCACCAAGACTATACAAAGCTCCTTGTTGAGTCTCAAAAATAAGAAATGGAAATTCAGGACTAAAACAAAAAAAAAAAGATCAAGCCAAGAGAAGAAGGCGTTGTGTTAAGCATGCAAAGACACTGCCGAGCGATGAGTATTTGAAAGAGAGAGCGCTATATAAGGAGTACAGCAACAATCTCAAGACAGAAAAGGAAGCAAGGCAGCGGCTCAACAAACTTGAAAGGAACAAGGGTTGACTCATATGGTTGACATAAATGCAAGCACAGCTAATGAGAATGAATCAGAACATGTCCAACACATTAACAACATTGCACACAAGCAACATTATTCCAAGGACCTCATAAACATTCAAGTGCCTCAAGATTAAAAATTCTGGGTTTACCCACTTGCCTTGCCCCCCCCCCCCCCCTCTCACGATGAGGTTTGAATTCAATGCATGTCAAAGACACACTCACTTAACGCAAGTGTGAGGCATTTACCTGTTCCTCCATGGATGGAAGGGACAAATTGGTCTCAATTATATGGCAGCAATCGTGTTCGACTACCCAATCAAGTCTTTTTGGGATGTCAACTTACTTGGTTTTGACTGTAACTTGTTTGGTAATCGAAGATTCTCAAGGCCATAAAGAATAGGAGTGTTAAATGTTTTTGGATGTGTAACCACATTATGATGTGGATTTTGGATGGACTTCTACGTTTGCTTCAAATCGGTGATATGTTAGAATGATTGTGATAGGGCTTCGTCATATTGACATTTTTGAAGATCATATGGAAGAAGATATCTCTCCACCATACTTTTTATCACTTCTCATGCTTAAGGATACATTCGAAATGTAGAAAACACATAGTGAATGTAATTTTGTTTTTCATAATTAAACTATTTTTAGGAAAATAAGGTAGCCTAACAAAGATAATCAAACCAATCAAGGCTATATCTGACCAACATGAGATGTTAATCTAAGGGTTCAATAGATACAATCTCTCTTCGACATTTAACATAGGCAATGGCTGATCCATTACTCCAACTCTCTATTTGTTGGACTGTCCTCAAACAAGACTCCCAAAGTATGAATTTTGACGCCCTACTCTCCATATGTTGCGTTGTTTGACAAAGTAAATACTTTTATCACCCATTTCGAGAATTAGAGTTACGATGCTTGTACTGTGGACTTTCCGAGAACCGCTAAGACATCCGGGTTTCCCTAATAGATACTTTGCTGTTACCGTGCATAATAATATAATCGAATGAGAGTCTCTTGTAACACCTAAGTATTCTCAATGTAAACACTTAAGTGTCTTACGGATCTCATAACCGGCACAAGCCGCCATGGCGCCATGTGATTCCTAAATGAATCTATTCAATTTTGATTTACTCAGACATTTAATTTTATATCTTAATAGATTCTACTTTCTACTACACCAAGTATAATCGTTAGACCTTAAATGTGAACATATATGTATATTTTTTAAGGGACCGTTTATGAACATACTGTGAGTCACTCTTTATGAGACAAAACTAGTTTCAAATTCCAAGGATATGTTAACACCCTATAGGCATTTCATTATAGTTTTTGAAGACCTGGTTAATAAGCGTGATATCTTCCTGTACCCATATTTATTTATCCTTCTTCACAGATAAAGGGAGAACGAATGGGCATAAATGAAAAGACGGACAGAGAAAGGAGAATGCCTCACACTACAAATGATGAGGCTGCAAACACAATAGATGGGAAGAAATGAGACTAAAGTCACAATGCAACAAGAGGTTGACACACTAAGATGACATAAGTAAAGAAACCAAATGGAAAGCAAGGTGCGTAGCCAACATAACAAAAGAGGTTGGACACACTAGGATGTCATAAGTAAAGAAACAAAATTGAAAACAAGGTGCATCATCCGTCTAGCATGTCAATCAGCAGAAATACATCGTATTGCGCTAATCAATTTGCCATTAGAGAACTTACTCTTTGAAATGGTAACTTCCACCTTAATTATTATATATTCAATTCATGTGCGTAGCCAAAAACTTTCAAACGTTCCATTTTCACTTAGGTCACCCATTGTAGTTGTATTCTAATTACTAGTTCTACACTGTACCTTAAAATCTCATAAAGGCTAAAATTAAATCTGTTTACTGGCGATCCATTTCTTTATAGAGGTAAAAAGTTTCTGCTCATCGAAAACACCGTCCCAAAGCATTCGATAATAAAGGTGTTTGATTGTTACTCTAGCATAAGTTTCCTTGAGCATGGCGATGTGAACATTCATATGTATATTTTTTTTATAAGACTGCTTATGAACATACCTAGGAGTCACTATGAGACAAAACTAGTTTCAAATCGGTGATATAAAATGACCTGAAGAAATTATTATAGTTTTTGAAGACTCCGTTTAATAAGATATTCTCCTGCCCATATTTATTTTTTGGCCTCTTCTTCATGATTAGTAAGAACAATCATTGCATAAAATAGTGATACTTGACAGAGAGCTGAGAATGCCTAGAAACCACAATGATGAGGTCATTAACATAATTAATATGTAGCTGAAATGAGACTCAAAGCCAGCGCTGCAATAAGAGGTTGGACACACTAAGATGACATAAGTAAAGAAACCAAATGGAAAGCAAGGCAATAGCCAACATGCAATAAAAGAGGTTGGATACACTAGGATGTTATGCTAAAAGAAACAAAATTGAAAACAAGGCATCATCCGTTCAGCACAACAATTGGGCAGAAATACACTATTGGGTACTCAATCAATTTTCCATTAGAGAACTTACTTTTTAAAAATGGTAAATATCCACCTTAATTATCATATATTCAACTATGCGTAGCCAAAAACTTTCAAACGTTCCATTTTCACCGCAGTCACTCACGTGGTTGTACCTCACCAATACACCCATGACCAAAATCTTAAAACTTAAGAAGCACAAAAATTAAATCGGTTTTACGAAGTGGATCCATTTTCAACAGAGTGTAAAAAAGTTTCTGCTCACCGAAAACAATTCTCATTCCAAAGCATTCAGATAATAAAGGTGTTTGATTGTTACTTCAGCATGTTTCTGAGCATGGGTTAGATGTGAATATCTATATGTATATTTTTTAAGGGACTGCTTATGAACATACTAGGGAGCTAATTTTTTATGAGATAAAACTAGTTTTAAAATTCCAGATATGTTAGAAATGAAAGTGATAGGTCGTCATATTTTTTGAAGACTCGTTTAATACAAGATATCTTCCTGCAAATTATATTTATTTTTGGCCTCTTCTTCGTTGCATTAGTAAGAAGAATCATCAGTATAAAATAGTGATACTTGGATAGAGAGCGAGAATGCCCTCCAACCACAATGATGAGGTCACCAATACAATTAAGATGTAGTTGAAATGAGACCTGAAGCTACAATGCAATAAGAGGTTGGATACACTAAGATGACATAAGTAAGAAACCCAAATGAAAGCAAGGCAGAGCCAACATGCAATAAAAGAGGTTGACACTAGGATGTCATAAGCAAAGAAACAAAATTAAAAAATAAGCAGTATCATCTCGTCTAGCACAACAATAACTAAAGAGAAATATACCGTATTTACCAATCACCTGAGCCAATAGGAGAACTTACTTTTGAAATGGTAACATCCACCTTAATTATCATATATTCAATTCATGCGTAGCCAAAAAATTTCCAAACGTTCATTTTCACCAGAGCCACCAGAAGTTGTATTCTACCTATTAGTTCTAGTTAATTAAAATTTTAAAACTTTGCGAAGCAAATTAAATCAGTTTCATTGCGTATTCAATCTATTTTCAACAGAGGTAAAAAAGTTTCTGTCATCGAAAAACAATTTCGGTTCCAAAGTATCTGTGACATAAAGGTATTGATTACTCTAGTATAAGTTTTAGTGCCAAACAGACTAGGAAAAATTGTAAAGGTGTGTGAGTTGCGGCAAACCCTAAAATCTCACCAAAATGTTGATATAAATTCACCGCTGGTATTTTATATCTCAATTTTGTCTTTCTCAAAATTTGTTAGCCATGGAATCTTAATTGTTTTCATAGCTATATTTGACTTCCTTCTTCTTTGTTGTTATTTGGTTATAGCCTTGTACTCAATACAAGAGAATGAGCCTGACACTTTTGTTTCCCTCTAGTCTATACCGTATCTTACCAGAATTTTCCTTTAGAAATACTTCGCTACTATAAAATGAAGAACTAAGTTTTTATGGCCATACCTCACCTTTTATGGCAACTCTTTATCGGTATTCTTAAGTCCATGTTGTGAAAAGAGACCAAATTTCAAAAGACAAAAACTAAGAAAATAGATTATCACTTAAAATGACATGTAGATGAAATTTAAATTCAGGCATACATTTTTTGCAAAGTTACAAAACTTAAACAAAAGCTATCCCCAGATATGTGTTAAGATTGTTTTCTTTAACTTGTTTCCAAAAAATTTCCGTATTTCCCATATCGTCTACACAAAAAAATAGGGTGCCCATTCTCCACCATACTCAAAGACAATATCGTACCGTACGTGTACCCTTTCCGTCGATTCCAATCGCCATCATGAATTATGTAACCTTAGATCAAACCCTTTTAAGGACTGCTGTAAACACCATGACTTTGCTTCTCCTAATTACCATGACCTGGACACATCCCACACCGTATGAGGGTGTATAAAACTAATTGGAAACTCTGTAAACTAATCTGAACAAAATAATGTGGATAAGATATTAACTCAAAAAATACATCTCCATTTAGGAGACAGATAAGATAACCATATCGTGACAAAAAGACAATTTTTCCCTTAGCTTATTTAGACTTCTAGAGAGAGTCGGGTATCTATTGAGAGTAAAATGATTTTCACTAAGCCTCACAATAAACTAGAAAGGGTGCAATCGTAGAATTCATAATCTCTTAACCTAGATTTGTTTGACCATATTGTCAAAGAAATGTCAAAAAGGTGGGAAAGAACAAACCGTATTCTACAAAATTTCGTAGCCTAGAGTTAGTATTCGTACCGATAAAGTGACACAAATTAACAAACAATATTGCTGGTGGTTTGAAAGTTCTAACAAATAATATTAATAAAACAGCCTTCTACAAAACGACTCCCAAACTCTCAATAAGTACCGTAACCAAACCCTAACCCCTAAACCTACGATAAAAACATAAAATTCACCACATGTAAATCCACAAAAATTCCATTCGATCAAGTTACAAGAAAAAAAGAAGAGCTAAAACTACCCGAACAACGATTGGGGATGTTAAAAAACATTGTGGGACAAGGTTAAAAAACACAAATAGTACGTATCAGGATTATGAATCCCACGCGCAGGCCGCCCAGGCTACGCAGGTTGAGAAGGCAAAGGCTGCGGTGGCCGCCACGCTGGAGAACCCTGAACTCGGAATCCGACCAACAACCGACCATGAACCCTGCACTCAAGCAAACAAGAAAAAATTAGAATTTTTTTACATTATTTAGCAAAAATTGAACGAATTGCAGAAAAAAATTGAACGAAATTATGCTTTTAAATCGGAAGAATCAAGGAACCGTAGCAAGTTATGATCGAACCCCTCGGTGAAGGAACGATAAGTCGGTGGTCCGAAGACGACGAAAGGCTACCCAATAGCGTACTTCGCATTCAAGAACAGGAACCCCTCGCGAGGGCCACAACGTTCGGGCAACAGACAAAGGTTGAAACCCAACATTCCTCGAACATGCATGAATCCCATGACCAGCATAGAAACCCAGACTGAACAGATAATCCAGCATGATAAAGGGGAAATGTTAAACAATATTCTAAGAAATGGCGATGGCGAATAAGTTTTTTGCACCACAATCACTACCAATGCTGTGAGCCGAACGCCCACACTGCCCTATGTTAAATGAACGAGCAAAACCCCATCCCTATTAAACCGCCGTACGAAACCCTAAACTCAAAAGAAATTCCCCTTCATTAATGGCACCAACCCAACACGTGGCCGGCTGAAATGGACACCGTCGTACAACGACCACGTGACATAACACGTCGCTCACGAGGTGGAGGGTTTGTTTAACCAACGATGGCATCTCCCTAGCTTTCACCAAAAATTATATCATCGTCGTAGCACCACGTACGCTCTAAACCAAATATCGAGAAAATTACATATATGAGAATTCACTTATATTTGAAATTAAAATTGGTTATGGCACTTATATTTTTTTTATTTTATGAGTGCTTAATATCAGGCTACAAATTTAAAAATATATATAGTTTCATCAATTAATATTAAAAACACATAGACCTAATAATAATAATAAAGAGGCATATGTATTAAAAAAAATGTATGTATTCAAATACGTATACAAAGTCAAAAAAATAAAATAAAATAAAAATTAAAATTTATTTACAAACAAGATTTGTGTCTAGGTTCGTTGTTCCAAATTTTTTATATTATATAATTGGTACTGAGAGAGAAAAATAAAATTAATTTTCAATAAATTAATGTAAAAATTATATAAGATTTATATAAAAATTATGATAATTACATCAAAGAATACATTGCTGTATCTATCAATGTAACAAGATGAGAAATCTTATCAATGAACCCGCTTAAATATAAAAGAACACCCTAGCTGGCCCAAATAACCACTAGTCCCATCCTGAAAATAAAAAAGTAAAAATGAATTAATTAATAACTATATATTGTTATTATTATTATTATTTTATTTTATTTTTATTTATTTACCAAGATTATTTCAAAAGACAGTGAATAAACATAATCAATTCCTACTACTACATGTAAAATGTGGCATGGAATTGGAATACTTACAAAACTAAAATGTTGCTTACAAAAATTACTTATATTGATATTATAGTTAAAATTGTGGCAGTAAATTTATCAAATTAAAAAATGGTCAATATTCGTACATATAAAAAGTAAATTGATTGAATAGCAAACATGTTTTTTGTGTGATTTAAATTTCATTAAGTAAAAGCACAAGTGTTTATGAACATAAATCATGATAAAATTGCTATGATAGTTAAAAATGCTTTACAAGGTAAATTCATATAAGTAAAACATAAGTTCCGTTAGATATACAAATTATGTAATTTGACATTATATTCAAAAATGTCTTTAAGATAAATTTTATTCAAAAATGAAAAATTAATACATTTTACATCATTGTTAAAAAAAATTGTGAAAGATAAACTTTATCCAAATAAAAACAATAAATATTTCTTATATATATAAATTATGTAAATTGATATTTATAGTCATGTTTTTTGTGTGAGGTAAATTTTATACTAAAATTCAATAAGTATCATATATATATATATATATATATATATATATATATATATATATATATTCTCCTAATTATATTCTATTATACCCGTAACCTCGCATGAAAATGCATGATGTTAATACTATTTAAATATAGTAAATAGAATAATAAGTTACATAACTATTAATAACTACTATTTTCAGGTATATTAACATAACTATATGATATAATCATGTATCCATTTCATGATTTCTTTAACCATAATAATTAATCACATACTTGACATTATGAACATCACATCGAATGTAAAGATATTTGTCTAGATGACAAATATTCGATATTACATTGTTCTGGAAATGTTCGATCATTGTCAAAAGTATAAGAGTGATTTATTATTTTCTATTAAATTTAAAATTTGATCTTCTCACTTTGTTTTTGTAATAGTAAAATGAAGTTGCATATCATAATCATAATCTATCCATTCTTCACTTTCTATCTATTGTTGTTTTTGGTCGGTGGATATATTGTAAATTTCTTGTTGAACTACCATATGAGATAAACATATATTCCATTTATCTACAATCACAGTTACTATTCTGTAGTTTTCAATCAAAGTCTTATGTAATTTTTTTTTGAACTACCATATGAGATAAATATGCCCCCCCGATCTACAACTAACAGCAAACACCATTTCATCATCATGTCTTCCCTAAAATTAATGGATGTCCTCCTATCAACAGAAGCAATCTGTCTTCCCCAAAAGTAAGCGGGATGTCCTCCCAAATTATTCTTGGGCATGAAACCATAAAATTTATATTATTCTCAAAAATCTAAGGATACAAAAATATCCTTGAATACACCATCAAGTTTAATCACCGACCTATTGCATAATTGTAATAATGTTGGTGTATTGAAGGCTAGGAATTTTTAGTTGATTCATGATTTTTTTACTCATTATGTTTATAGTTGCTCCCAAATCAATCAATACAGTTTAAGGTCAATTCCATTGATGTGAATTTTCACAATGTAGCCACTGACCTAAATATTTATGTATTGTTGTCTTCCTATCATGATGTTCCATGGTATTCTCCCAACTACTTCTAGATTATTTTTATGTCTTTATTTTTCTTTATACTCAATTCTTTAATTGTTTTTGCAAAAAATGGTATTTATTCATATAGTTTGCAATAAAGGAATCTTTATAGCGATTAATTCAACCATCATATCATTACTGTGCAATGTGATTGCCTTTCTTTACCCTTTATCAATTTTCAACCTTTTTCGTGAAAAGGTGGTTTAATAGGATATTGAAGGTTGTTCTATAATAGGAGTATTCACCGTATATTTATGAATATTTTCTCTGTTTATCATTTTCTTCCCGAGGGAATAGTGTTTCTTCTTCTTCAAATTTATTGCTATTTTCACACTGTATCCCCGAATAACAACAGAGGGTTTTCGGCTTTTCAACATCACGTATCTTAATAATTGAACATTATTTAGATATAATGGTGTTATTATATAGGTTTTATAACTTTTTCCTTCCATGTTGTAAAAATAAAGCTATTATTTGGACGGGGGTTGCTGGACTCGGCAATTGGTTTGGTTTTCAGGTGTAACGTACACGCAAAGTTATGCTCAAAATTGAAAGCGTTCAAAACAGATCGAACCCGAGCGACCGAAAAGGTCTCGTCGTTGCGATTCCAACAACTATTAATGTTCCGAAAAAATTGATGTCGATGAGGAAGATATCACGTTATGTCCGTTTTCCCAAACAACAAAATTTTTGTGACTAGGATGCCTGGGGTCAAAGATGCGGGGTGGGGTATAACAATGTGGCATATTTTGTATTGTCTCCATTTTCCCATGAACAGTGAATTCACACATGGCATGTTGTGGATTGTTGATCCGAGATGTTATTCTCATTCTCAATGGGATGGCCTTTGCACATTTTTTATTTAAGTCGTTGGATGAGAGCCACGTGGTTCCCATGGGTATGAAAATTTGTTAGAGGGCACAGTGAGTCGAAACCGAGACCAGTGTGCACCCGACAACCTACTAACCCGCTATACCACGGCTTGGAACTTTATGTCTCCGCATTCACTTATGGTTTAAAATTTTTACATTTGAGGGAGGTGGGGGGCGGGGGACCGCTAATCGTCTCAACCCGTTGCGCCCAAAGCATTGTCATAATGTTATACAACCCGCAACACCGGTATGTTAACTGCTGCAATAAAACCGTAATCTCCGGCTAAAGTTTTATCGCTTATCACATATGATATGTATGTAATGCCACAATTTGTGGAACCATTAACCTGGTTCCATGCTCAATAAACGGAGTTTTGTGTGTCCTACATCATGTGGTTTTAGGCAAGGCTGGCCGAGACCACCCCCGACCTAACCACTTCAACATTTTAACTCAACGGTCGCAATCGTTAACAGAAAGTTGAGCGCCCTTAATTTTGAAAGGTTTCTATTTTTAGTGACAAGGACCCAGCTTCTGCCAGTGGAGATTTTCATCGACATCGGGAAAATGCATTGTAAGTGTCAATTTTTCGACCAATTTGGGTGAAACAAGAATTCATTTCCAGACTAATTTACATTCTATAATATTTAAAAAAAGAAGGCGTCATTATATGTAAACACATGTAATTTGTACTCTTGAGCATAAATGGGACTAAGAGGGACTTGCCATTGTGAGTCGGGATCTGGCTGATGCGCCCAGAGGGGGTGAACGTTCTATCATGCCTACCTGTAAAAACTTATGTGGTGATTGTATTTCTCAATATACATTGTTGTTCGTTGTTTTTTTATTTATTTTCATGCTTAAAGTTCACAAATTCAACTATGTTTCATGGTTAAAACACTCATTCCTTAACAAACAAATGAGACAAATTGTACATGTTTATATTACTTAAAGGACACTTAGCACAACAAAAATAACACACTCCTTTCGCATCGCCATGAATGGCAGAGAGTACAAGATTTGCATTTGAGCCCCAGGCTTAAAACTTGAGCATGAGCTTGAGGTATTTGAATATTCTTATGTGAAATGAAATTAGGTGGGCACCCGCATCAGTGACATGGTTGATATCGAGCATATTCTCTCATAGATTTTCCACCCTTGATTCCAAGGCCAGGTCAGAGCTCCATGGTCGCCATGGTACAGGTGAATTTCAAGTCCTCAGAAGATTGTGCAAATGGTTGGGAGTTAAAATTTTGATTTTGATTTTGAAGACGCCTATTGGCCTTCCTCATAACAGAGAGTAAAGAGGATCTCGATGAATTTGGGATTCCCTCTCACTATATACAACCTAAGTCCCTATAGATATTAATATCTTTTAGCATCATGATTTTATGTACATATCACATGTGTTTCTATGATTTTAAGTTCAAGTGACATTCTCTCTACACCATGTTTCTTTCATACTAGGGCAAAAATAGATAATGCAACATTTTATTTTTTCTTGTTTTTTATTTTAAGGGTGTCAATTTTTTCACCTTAAGACTCCTAAAATATTCTGCTTTGAAAATTATCAAGTAAATACCTAACTTCACCCTACTAATCGTCCCATCACAGACGTATTTATTCTCGATAAGAGAGGGTTCCCTGACTTTTCCGTCCGTGTTTTAGCTCTTGAACATGTGCACATAATTCAAAAATTTATCTCAATGGTAAACCACAAATATCTCCTTTCCCATTACATTGAGTAGATCAATACACTCATTCTCTAACAGATTTGAGTAGAGAGCCAAAGTTTCCTCATCCGCATTATCCATTTTTGCCTTCTTACTGTTATAAAACAAATTCCTTTAAGAAGATCACAAGATTTTCATCTTCTTTTCGCACATTCTTTAAAAACTTCATCTTTCATGCTATGTGGCACAAGCAACAATCCCTTATATTTCTCAATAACACCCTATTTCCTCGCCATGTTTCTCGATAGAATTCATACCTAAACTCATAAACCATTTTAGTGTCGAATCCTTTACAGTAGTAGGGAATGCTTTAATCTTCGAGAGTCATGTAGATAATAATATGACTTACATAACACTTCAAATTCAAAGAGAAATGTTTTCGGGTCTTCACTTATTCCATGAAAGTTAGGGAGTGACATTAGTGAAACATATTTTTCATTAGCAGCGCGTCTTCATCGTGATAGGGAATCCAAAAGGTTATGGATCTCCTTCACTCTCTCTCACCTCACCTCCTCCCCTTCCACCTCCTCTATTTCCTCCTCCAATCCCAGGGTTGTTCACCGTTGGTTTGTGTACTTTCCATTTTTTCTTCTAACCATGATGGATCTCTCATAGCGAATGTGTTAATATCTAGTTTTTCAATGGGACATTCTCACTTTCTTCTAGTTCTTCATCAATGGACACCTGAATGAGTTTCTGCTCTTATTCTTCATCGGGGACTTCTAATTCTAAGGGTCCAGAATTAGTCTTATTTGTTGAAGACAGAAAAAATTACTTCCGTAATGAGAGTGGGGGGATTTTCTTCTATCAATTAAGACTTAGTGAGATGAAGTAGGTGAAGCACAAGGGTGTCACCTGCACCACCTATGACACAGCACGTGCGTTCGTGGCACACAAAACAATACCTTAATTTGACTACATATTGGAAAATACTCCTTAAAAATCATTTTATTTAACCCCCTACCAATACTAACCCATTATATTTTCCCAATTTAAAAACCTCACTTTCACTAGATATTGCAGGTAATCATTTTTTCATTGAACATTTTTTATACCCTTATATTTATATCCTTAACATAATGACATGATGCCTCTCTTATGACCCACATGCATTCTACAAATTCACCTTTTCTTGTGATATACGACAGAGATGTATATTAGTTATTCCCACAATGTGATTATCAATCCACACTCACACATCTCACTATGATTTGTAAGGTATTTAATGGTTCAAGTGCATACAATATTCTGTAACCATGTTTCTTTAGGGCATTGATTATGTATGTCTATAATGATGGTATAAAATTGATCTATATGATGATGAAAATCAATTTATCAATCTTTTATGAATATGTTTGCACCAAATAAGGTGTTCAATCACAAGTATAGACCCTAGATGCAAAACCACTATCTACAACCAAGGTTAGGGCCCCAACATCAAATCCAGAGTAAATATGGGTTATATCCCCATCACTCAATTACTAATTCAATCAATATTCCCCAAGTAAGGGAAATTATTACAACCTATTTGGGTCTTTGGAGAGGAAATAAAGAGAGCAACCTCCTCAAAGTTATTGCAGCAATGCATATCTAAGAATCTTTCTATACTCGTGCATTCATGGTGAATTCTAATGGAGTGAACCACCACTCTTATTTATAAGTAACAACATTTCATTTGTAGTATTTATAAATTACAAGAACAGACTACAATTTGGTTATTTTTTCATAAAATGTTGTATATACAAACTATGGCAGTATAGGAACACTAAACTAGGTGAATATTGTCTAGTCTCTACAATGATGTGATGTGATCTTTGTAAATTATCAACAAGATGTTGTTTATTTTATTTAAAAGAAATATAAAGGGATATGTAGATTTTTTACTTAAAATTTTAACAATACCAATATTTGTTTTAGAACATACCAGAGTGGTTCCAAACTCATCAAACGCTAGTTGGAGGAAAAGTTAATTTCATATCGCATTCAAAAACTACTAAATTTGGCTGTTTTCAAAATTTCAAGATCAATGATCATATCATTAGATTATATCATGTATGAGGGTAAGTGATCACAATATTTGTTCAAGAGAACCGAGCCCCATATGCACCCCAATTTTGGCAGTGCTGATTATTGAACTCTTTGCCATGGCCTTAGAAAAAAATGTACTCCTTCACTCAAATCTCAAATTCATTAATCAAGCATGTTAAGCTTTTTCACCATATTTGAGTTCTGGATTAGGACAAAGCTTGATCAAAATTGAAGCCTTGGTGGTGTCAACTTTGTCTATAGAGAAACAAGGTTCAGGCAAAGGCTAGACAAGAGAAAATGAAGAATGATACTAGCGATGAGAACTCAACGTAAGTGACAGAACATTGTTTGTCAAGTAGTGGTGGGAACAAGGCTTTGGTGGCATACCTACGTCGACAACATTTGGAAACATGGGTGTTTTCATAATTGGTGAAAATCTCCTCTGAGTAGAAGTTGCCAGCACTGAGATCACGCATCTTTTCTTGACCTTTTGGTCTTCATATTTCAATGTGTATAGCCTATTTGGTAAACATAGCCATTTTATTTTCTATTTATTGATTGATGCTCAATAGAAAACCTATTTATCTCATAAGTTAATGGTCTACTTTCATTATATGACTTAAAAAATTGTATATTTGTTTTGGAATTCATAGAATCTAGTTTCTAGATAGCTATGTGCTCAAAGGTTAATGCACTATTAATGTACTACCTATGCTATTTCTCTCTCTTGATTAATGTAAAAATATACAATATTGTTCTAGTTTATAGAATATAGAGTTCCAAACAAATATTCCAGGGTCATATGTGGAACAAAATACCTCAGAGTGAGCAGCAAAGACTCCCAAAGAACAATATGAGTAAGAACAAGATCAATTTGTTCGAACCTGGCAACCTAACTTCAATTACATTTTGAGTTCTTGAAGCGAGGAGAAGTTTTTCTTTTATCCTCTTGAAAATTTGTGTCTCCATGTTCATCAAATCGCTGGGTAAATTTACCCAGGAGTCTCATTGAATAAGTACCACAGAACATATCTCCTTGTACCCCTCCATGGGAGATCCCACTTTAAATATAATTGCAAATAAAATAACACTAAATTTCTCCATGAGAGATCCCACTTCTGAAATACAGTCTGCAACACATTCAACACTGTACCCTCCATGGGAGATCCCAATTTCTAAATTTGGAATTGCAACACATTCGCCTTTATGACAAACATTCATCATTTCAAATATGTGCACATTTCCGTGTGCATTCAAGTTGAGATCAATCTCAAATTACCTTCAATATTATCTCTCTCACCTAGTCTTGATGATGAACTACATTTAGTTGGTTCTAAAACATGTCAACTATGTTCCATTGGAATGTATTTTACATACTGTGAATTTTCTTACAATTTGTATCATGGATCACAGAGCTCATTTTCAAAAGTATTGAAACCTCGTCGTAGGGCTCGAAGGTATAAATATTCATCATTTCCGAATAAGCACATTTAGAGGCATTCATACTGAGATCAGATCTAACTTAATGTCCTTATCTCGATCTCTAACCTAGTCCCCGATGATGAACCGTATTGGTTGGTTCGAAACACGTCGCACTATGTTCCATTTCTTATGATTATTATCGAAAGAATTTTTACAATTTGTATGATGGATCACGGCATCTGAGCCAAAATATTGAAACCTCATTTGTAGGTCTGACATAAATATTTATCATTTCGAATGTGTTATGCACATTTGCGTATTCGTTGAGATGAGACGAACTGATGTCTTGATGTGATCTCTGCCTAATCCTCGCCATCTCCGACGATGAACCACACTAGTTGGTTTGAAACATGTCGACTATGTTCCATTGCACACATTATTACCAAAGAATTCTGGCAATTATACTCCACCACAAGCTTAAGTCAAAATAGATTCATAAAATATTTAAAATTTACATTAAATCTTAAATATATAATTTAATAGTGAATATTAAATAATAAATACAAAATATTATATTTTATATCAAATTTGAAAATATTATATCTAATAATAAATATTGAAAAAAATGATATTAAAAGATAAAAATGTTTTTTTTTAACAATAAAATATTTTATATCAAAAATTAATATTTGGATTAAACTTTTATTACAAATATAAATATAAATAAAAAAATAAAAACTTCGATTGGCTGAATTTAAAAATAATGAAAATAAAAATAGTAATAAAAAGCATTTTGTTACTACAAACACTTGAAATATGAAACATTCTATTTAAAATAGTATTCGATTAAAATGTGATATTACAAGTATTTAAAAACCTTACAAAACCAAGCATTTTAAACATTATATATATTTGAAATATAAAAAATGAAAAGTTGGGCTTGAATTTCAAAGTTCAAATTTCAATGCAACAGAGCGAGCGTTGCTAGCTTTGATATAGTGTTTAAATTGCTTGTTTAAATAGAATGTTTAAAGTTTTACAACTGTTACTGCTTGGGGTTGGTTCCTAAGCGGGAAATCCGACGAGGATGAGAAAACAAGGGTTATTAATCAAAGGTGATTGATATGAGTAATATAGCCAAGAATGGAACTTAGGAATTCGTATTTCATTGCAAGGAAAAGGGAATAAAACTAACAACATAACCGGTATTTACTATTTCGGACTGGGGTTAGCCAGAGGTCAAGTTGGAATATCCAACAACCTTGGGATTCCCACTGCCTTCTAACCTTGGGAGTCCCACTACCTTCTAATGGAAGAAGGTAATAGTAATAACTATTGCAACTTAGAAAAACAGAGTTAAAGAATTAATATTTCAAGCAGTAATAACATCCAGAACTCTGACAAGGAAACCGTGTAGAAAGTAATTTAAAATGCTACATGAACATCACAGGATCAATAATAAAATTTAATCCTTGTGAGATACACCGAGACTATTCAATTGGTGTAAAAAGAAATTATGCACATAATGAAGAACAATTATAGTGCATGGAAGTATAAACTTATGATAGATTCACCATTTTATATTGTTGCAAGAAATGATATAAATAAAATAGAGAAAAATTATACGACCAAGCATGAATGCAATATGAAATGTTATACATAGAAGAACAAAATGGGAAACGAACCCATGCACCCTATAATTCCATTTTGATTAGGGAAAACAAAAAAAATTATATATAGAGACACAAAGAATGCTTAGCCATGAGCTCGGTAAAGCATCATAATCTCTATGATTACATTTACGACCGAGAGATACAGAAGTCAAAATCCTTGGTGTAGACAATTTTAAAATAAACCCTCGTAACTGTTAAACTATAGAGGCAAAATAGAAATTTCATTCCAGAGACCTAGTAAGGAACGAGACCAAGCCCTTTTTCACCTGGATGTATGACTGGTCGTGTGTGGGAATAGGCCTCAACGTGGCTCATCTGTAAAGGGACGACCTCCAAATGCTAGAATCTGAAACCCTCAAATCTGTGAAATTTCACCATGCATACATTTACAAGGAAATTAGAGTTATAGTATTCACACACAACATTAGAAAGGATGAAATTACAAATATAAACAAGGTTGGAAAAATAATTACCTGTGGCATAGAGAGTTCCCTTTACATTTTGAGTACAATGTAAATAAGAACAATATGAGTACAATGTAAATCAATTTGCCTGAACTGGAAACCACAATCCTCCAATTAAATTTTGAGTTCTTTGAAGCGAGTGAGGAAGTTTTTGATCCTCTTGAAAACCTGTGTCTCCATGTTCATCAAATCAGTTTCAATATTCATCGAGGGAGTCTCATTAGATTCGAAAAAATTATTAAACATATCTCCAGCCTCCATGGGAGATCCCAATTTCTAAATATGTAATTGCAACACATTCAACACCAGCCTCCATGGGAGATCCCAATTTCTAAATATGGAATTGCAACATATTCAATACCAGCCTCCATGGGAGATCCTAATTTCTAAATATGGAATTGCAACACATTCAACACTAGCCTCCATGGGAGATCCCAATTTCTAAATATGGAATTGGAACACCTTCAACACATGGATGCCAATTAGATCTTGGGCTTCATAACATTGTTCAACTATTCCTCCATGTTCTCATTATCTTTGGGTTCATTCTTAGGCCACAGTTCTGGAGCACATCCTCTATTCTGCTACAATTTTCACCTGTGAGAATGCAGCTAGGGTTTATGGACCCATGACAAATCTGGGAAAAAAGTGCTAGTGAAGAGCAAGGGTCAAGTGGGCACATAAGGCCACTGGGCTTTGGATTGACTGTGAATGGGTGTTACGTTAACTCACTCCATGCGAAAAAGTCACTGGCTCAAATTCCCCAAGAGTGTTTATCCCACCCACTAAAAATAAAATAAAATTAAAAATTAAAAAAGTGGGCACACAAGGTGCAGGGATCCTGTGAGAACAACAACAAAATGCTCTTTTGTTACTTGGAAAAATACCACTCCCCTCCCTTCCCTCACTCAAGAGAAAAATCAAGTCAAAATTTTATTGATTACACAACAGAAAATAAATAATTCCCACTCAAACAAAAACCCGATACAAAACTCAAAACCTAAAATGATTTGACATATGAGGCAGCTGGGAAAACACAGACCTACTGTAGAAACATGTTACACTAGATAAAAAAAACGTTGCGCAGTAATAACCATGCTGACTAAAAATTGCACATTCCGTACTGCTATATTCACAGATCTGCATTAAGCGCGGGCTCAAAGTTGGCCCCGGCCTATCGAAATTGGCTGCAATTTCTGGCTGTAAAAAAGACAGCAGCAGTTGGTGGCTTCTTAGAGTGACAATAATACTACTCCCATATGTTACCCCAAGTTGTCATCCTTGGATTGGGTTCTTCCACTTAGATGCTAGTTTAGGTAATAACAGTGTTAATGCCATGGCCCATTACTGTTTCTTGACAAATGTTAGCATAATTAAGGTAATGTGTGATTCTTGTAATGGAAGTAAATTTATGTGTGTTGTTAATTTATATCGTTGCATTGATTCCACCTTAGTATGAAATTAGTTTTCTTTTCATATTTCCATCCAATTTTGTGCACTGTTGCTGGATCATGTTCTGAATCCTGATGGAACGAAAAAAAATTGAATTTGATTCCCAAGAGCAAAGGAAAGTGAGTTTTGGAACATGAAAAAATCAATTCATATGGGTGTTTCATTTACCATTGAACCCATACACTGGAACCTATATCTTTTCAGCTCTAAAAAAGGCAGTAAGTTACTGAGATATCTATTATGATGAGCATTTCATTCAATACTGGACTTTTACTCTATATCAGGATGCAAGTGATAATTAGATATGGAAAAACATAGGACCCCATAATCCTAGCACTGCTCAACTCGGGCCTTCCTCACCAGCAACATAGAGATTATAATTACTTTTTATATTACTACACTACAATACCAGATTATTTCCTATATTCTCTTTCCTAATATCAGTATCTTCAAACAATTTTTAATGCAATGCAGAATTCAAGATTACCAACAGCCATCAAACAGCCATTATATCTCAATGTCGAATGCATTGCTTATGAAAAAATAACAAATTTAACAACACTGAAAGATACCAAAATGGAGTTGACATACTAAATCCAAGTAATAGGAACAAGCAGTGCTTTTGTTACCTCATCCAAATTCAAACCACCAACTCAAGAGACACTCCCACAAAAAGCTATGTCAACCACTTCTTTACCTAGCCCATATATATCAAAAATCTGTGCTCCACAATAACTGGAAAATATTGCATCAAACATTCCTTGAGTTTGAGAATACTAGTTATCTCCGTTATGTTAAACATACTAGAAAGAATTGACTTTTACTTCAAAAAGTAGCCAAGTACCAAAAAGAGGACATTGGAATTAACTGGTTCATATGCCTAAGGGGACCAAGTACTATAAGTAAAATAATAATAAGTTAAGAAAAGGTTAGTCAGAACTTAGCTAACCTAAAAAGAAACGAGATACCCATCTTTTAGAGTATCTTCAAAAGGCCAGACTTAATTGCGTGCAAGATTTAGATAAAGTTACATAAGTTTCTAACTCTTCAGAAATATCATTTCTTTGACAGGGCAACAAAAATTAGCACTTCTATTGTCCTAGAGAAATTGAAGGAAGAAAATGCTAACACCGAAAACTCTTTACCTTCAAAAATGAAATGTGATATATCCAAGATAGTAGAAAACCACACAAGAAAACTACAGATAGAAAATTACTTTGAGATCCTAAAATTATTGAACAGATAACTTGGGTTTGTATCCAAGGAGATTGCGAAAATAGTAAACATTTATCATTATTAGAAAGGCAAACAGAAATAAGTTTTTATATCAGTACATAAAGAAGAATGCATAGAACATCATAATTTAAACTTAGGTGTGAAAGAGAACAAAATTTGAGAATGCAATATCAGATAGATATTATCTATAACTTCTAGACATGGTAGCCGCGATTTACTTTCTCCAGTTAAGAATACAATGAATCATCAATGCTTTATCTTAATTGAAGAAAAGATTAACCAAAACCATGCATCTATTTACGTATCCACATCCATAGAGTTTCCTTGCAATCATCACTTTTTAATACACCCTTCCCATTTATCAGCATCATTTACAGTTGTACAATGTCTTTAGCATCCTTGATATTAGGCACATATTTTCTGCTTATAGGTTTATATTCTCCTAGGACAGAAACAATAAACAATATCATCAATTTCCACTAGTTGTTAATATATATATATATATATATATATATATATATATGCAAGTTGTCCTAATCATAGATTCTCTGCTTAAGTTAAGGTCAAATCTCATGCTAACATAGTCTTATTTTAATTGCTTATGCTCCCCTCACATCCTCATTCATTTATTGCAAAATAAACTATTCCATCAGATATTTCTCCTGAAGAATTTCATGTGAATGTTGAATATTTTTGGAGTATGTAAAACTAAAATTTCATAATCACGATTATTGTTTAATTGGATTTTCTTCTCAAAAAAATTAAGAACTTAAGAACTTCCAGCAACAGATTGAACTGAAAATAAAGAATGTTCCATCCTTTTTCTATCTCCTATTGCTTGTCCCACAACATGTGTTGAATTTAATGGTGGTAGAAGAGGATTTTTGTAAATGATGTGTCTAAAAGTAAATCTCTAGGAGGGATATTGTTCATTTATGCCTTCTTCTCCCTAAAATAAACAGAATGCATACAAAGATAAAATGAATAATTTGATCCTATACATAATCAATAATTTGATCCTTGAAGGTCATCTTATGAACTTCCTGCAACAAACAAAAGTTCCAATAAAGAATGCATTTTAACCACATAAGGAGTTTTTTGAACCCTTGCATTTTTGAGAATTTAAAAAGTAAAACAAACACTAAAGCAGACAATGCCCTCGAACAAGGAGGATCTAATTGAACAGACTGCTGCAATCCAAAAAATTCTGCATAAAACAGGGAATACCTTAAACATATTGTTACAACCCATAAAATTCACGAAAAAAGGTAGATGTGAAAAATAGACTACTGCAATACAGAAACCCATAAAACCAGTAAATGCTGTGTCTAAAATCTCTAGGAGGGATATTGTTCATTTCTGCCTTCTTCTCCCTAAAATAAAGAGGCGAAATAGAATGCATACAAAGACAAAATGAATAATTTGATCCTACACATAATCAATAATTTGATCCTTGAAGGTCATCTTATGAACTTCCTGCAACAATGGCAAAAGTTCCAATAAATAATGCCTTTTAACCACATAAGGATTTTTTTGAGCCCTTGCATTTCTGAGAATTTAAAAAGTAAAACAAGCACTAAAGTAGACAGTGCCCTCGAACAAGGAGGATCTAATTGAACAGATCGCTGCAATCCACAAAATTCTGCATAAAACAGGGAATACCTTAAACATATTGTTACAACCCATAAAATTCATAAAAAAAGGCAGATGTGAAAAATAGACTGCTGCAACACAGAAACCCATAAAACCAGTTCTAGACAGAAGGTTCAAGGTGCCCTTTAAAGCCCTTACCTCAAACTAGCCCAGAAAAAACTACCAACATTGCAAAGATTTGAAATATGTGCATAGAAGCCCAAGGGGTTAGCTCAACTAGTTGTCTCTAGTGTCGTTGAGCACTTGTCAAGTTCCATACCAGCAGGTGCCAAATTAAACTGCTGCAATCAGGTTTTCCCGCTAGGTTTTCCTTAGCAAAAAGGAAATATGAGCATAAAATTTTCCTTGTGGAAAGAACTGTGGTTAATAAAAGGTTTAACCTGACCTCAAAGAACACAGTACCAATATTAGAATGGAAGCCTCCTTTTCCATGTCGGTTCTCCAGGAGATCAACAATGCTTCATGACTTCATCAGAAGATGAAGGCAATTAAACCCCACAGCAAGCTTGAGTGCAAGTAGTCAAGGCTTTGAAGACTCAATCCCTCAACACTGATACTATGTTTTTGTGCCTTATTAAAGCCTCACTATTGCCATGATAAAATTCCTTACAACATTTTGCTGTCTTTTGTTGTGGATAAAATTACATATGGATTAATATGGTCTCGTTGTAGAATGGCTTGTAGCTTTTATAACTTGCATCATGCAAGATTAACAGAAAATATGAATCTACTGTAACATGTACTAGTGTATTTTTGTCACAATGTTACCTATTAAAATGCTTAATTCAGGGGAATCATTTTCTTGAAGCAACATGAAAACCTCTGAAAGAATGTCTTTGTCAGTTGTCAGCTAACAATCTTTAAGTTTGCATGTCTTCTATGGATAATGTAAGGTCACCATTGATAGATACCAGTATGCATGCTATGATAATGTGTAGAATAGAAGGGTCTCAAATGAATATGCAACTTCACGCACAGGCTGTTGGGAGAGGAGATACCTTTGGAGTCATAAACCTTAACTGTAAACTACATCTATATTTCAACTGGGAACCCTTATTCAGTAGAAGATAAGGTATTCTAAGTAGGATTGGTAGGGAACCAGAGTTAAGGAATCAAATGAACAATGAAAAGCATCAAGTAAGGGTAGTCGATGCAAAATATAGAGTATATATTTCTTTTGGCGTATAATCATGAAATTCTAATCCTAGGTACACTGGCACTGCAATAGTTCTATCACATTTGGCATCCAATTTCTATTTAGTAGTTCTATCACATTTGGCATCCAATTTCTATTTAGTATTTACATGACACGTTATCCTCCTTTAAATAAGATCACAAGAAACATCGTAATTTTTTCCAATGACAACAATGAAATTCTAATAATAGGTACACTGGCACTGCATTAGTTCTATCACATTTGACATCCAATTTCTATTTAGTGTTTCCATGACACATTATTCTCCTTTAAAGAATATCACAATAAACATCATAGTTTTTTTCCAATGACAGCATTGTCAACCCAGCCTAAAATTTCTATACTTTCATTTCGTCTATCTCTCCATTACAAGAGTGCTCTTGTAAAAAGCCAGAAGGAAAGTGTAATGCTCTCTAATCAACAAAGCTTTCAAATGAATCAGTATTTTTTCATTCAATTTACAAAAATAAGGGGTTTACTAGATATCAACAATGGGTTTGCTTGATATCATTAGCAAACGGAGTCGCAAATGGAACTATTACTGTCAGTTTATGTAGGCCTTGGAAGTCAATGCAAATTCTCAGCCTTTTAAAGATTTTAGTACAAAGTCCGTAGAAAATTTTAGTACATCTATTTAAATATTAAGTCTCATCTTTTGCTAATGTATGCAATCAATAAGAATGTGCATTTTCTTGAAATAGAAAAACAAGAAAATTACTCAAAAACAACAATGGATCTAGAAATTTGACCTTTACTCAAAGGGCCATAAGTCTCTTCAGCAACCACGCGCGAAGCACCCACCTGAGAAATGCATGAATTGCCAAAATATTTTGCAAACACTTTCATATTACCTATGGTTCTGGTAAATGCTCATTATGATTAATTCCATGCCAAGAACATAATCAAGCATTCAAAAAGACATCCATACAAAAGCAAAATACACATTTACTCTTAAAGAGACTCAAATATTTCCTATAACTTATCCTATAACTTATGCCATGCAAGTAAAGGTGAATATAGCTCCAATTTTGAGAAACCCGTTAACTGTTTGATTGAGCAAGGGATTGTTCATGTCAATCATCACACCCACAGTACGCGAGTGAATACTACCGGAAATTCCTCCATGAGGCATTTTTTCAGGTTCTCTTCCAGCACAGAGAAACAAAGGACCAATGCATCAGCTTTTCTAAAATGAATCTTCGGAACACAGACAATAAACTACTACTTCTCTATGAAATATAACAGCAAATTAAACCAATCCATTAGATAAACTAGAAACAAATTACATAGCTTGCATTAGATGCCTATTTGACAGTGACAAACACTCCCATATTTTATGGGAGAGCGGCCAACATCCCCTACATATCCCATGATAATTGGATAATTTGGTTTATCAAAATACATTAAAATGGAGAAATAATTAGAGGCATAATCACTAAAACATTTCGTGGAAGGGAGCTCCACGGAACCAAAGACAAACACATCCGACCTCATTCGAGGCTCATGCCAGTTTGGTGAACTAGACAACAGCAAGAATGGAACCTAGGTGGTGGATGGCTCCACACTCACCTCACTAGTTAACTACGCCTTCACTGGCGCTAGGTATTTGTCTCAGAGTAGTACAACAAGCACGGACTGCATATCCCAACCTCTAAAACTACTGCAACCATACCCATCCCCATTCCCGTAAACTCTGGTAGCGATGGTCCTTACCAATGTTATGCACACACATTATATGGGAACTGATCCTAATGGCTAGTCGGTGCAATATCTGAAGTACCGATTGCAGGTTCCAACCCCTCGAAATGACCCAATGCATTCCAACATAATAAAGCGCAACAACAAACAACATTTCAAACTTATTAGAAACGAGGTAGGGCTCAATAGCATGGGGATCTCACTTAATCAAAAAACCCAAAAAACCCTCCTCTCAGGCATGACACCTTCAAAATACAATAATGAGAAATACAATCGACTATTTTTAAAAGTACCAGATGGGCAAAGGTTGATTTTAACCTCAGCTACGCAGATCAAGTATTGTACCGCATGCTGGGCAGAGCTACATCGACACCGAATTAGTGAAAATAGAAGTGGGTTTTGAACATGTGACCAAAATAAACAGAACTCTGGACATTCGCAACATATTTCAAGCACATTCGAATATAAACATATGAAAAAATAAAATCGTGAATACGCCGAAGTGGAGTAATCTAGAAGTATAAAGACTTGCAAGGGAGGGAACTACAAAGATGATCTCCCTTGCCAAACCCCAGCTTCCTGCAAAGTGAATCCCGCTCTCCCTTGCTAAACGCCAACTTGCTGCTAATCCCTCATGCGAATGCAACCCCAGCCTGTTGCTAATCCCTTATGCTGAATGCAATCTCTCATGCGAATACAACTCCAGCTTGCTATTAATCCCTCATGCAGCAAATGATCCGTCATGTCGCGCGCTCTCCCTTGCCAAACCCTCAAAACTAGCCCGCTTGGCCAAAAAAATAAAAAAATAATACCTTAAAATATTATATTTGTTGTATAATAAAAAAAAACCCACTAACCCTTAGTTATATAGTCAATATAATGTTTTGGGTTTTTTTTTATAAATTTACCCCAATATGAACGCACGTGATATAATATTGGTTTGTCAGTGACGCCCCCGTGAGTGCTACATTCTCTGCCTCTGCCTTTTGTAGCTTCTCCTTCAAAATTGTTTCTTTGATTCTTTCCTCATCCCTTGATGATTCTTCAATGATAGTTGGGCTCGTGGGAGGAGTTTCTGTCTCTCTCTTACTTATCCTCTGAATCTTATCAGCCCTGAAATACATAGAGTTCTGACTTTTCTCTTTTCACTCAGAGGAGCTAAGGTGGCAACTACCTCTTTGTCTTGAGGGGATGTGGTGTTGTGTTGTGAGTCTGCTTCTTCCTCACTTTATGCTACCTTTATGAATTCTGTCTCTATTTCCATTTCTTCCATTTCTTCTTGGCCCTCTATCTCTTCCTCTTCTTCTTCTTGTTCCTCTTCTGGTTCTTCTTCTGGCTCTTCTTCTCCTTCTTCTCTTTCTTCTTTAAGGCTAGGAGAAAATATTCCCTTGGTCCCTTGATACTATGTCTAATATGCGGTATACTTCGGAAGCTAGCTCAACTACTGGTGATGTTGTTTTGTTGCTGCTACTGCATGTTGTTCAAATACATAGCCCATTCTCAGTACTATTGTGATGCGGCTCCCTTTGGTCTCTTTCCTTAAAAAATTCTCAATTCACTGGTTTGGATGAGACGGGATCTCTTTTTATTAGATTGCGCAACTAATTTTGGAGCGCTTATGTAACTCGGCTCAGCTCTAGTTTCTGTTGTAGACAGTTGGACCCTCTTCTTGTTAATTGGCCGATACTGCACATCTCCTCCCCTCGTTCTCCTCTACTCCACTTGATTTATTTTTTTTCTTTTGCATGCCCAGGTGGCGTGACTTTGCAGTTCTTCCTAGTCATACTTCACGACGGTGGCCAAGCTAGCTGACCACCTTTTTGCCCCTTAAACTCTATGTCTACAAATTTAATTATTTCTGGCTATTATGGATGCATAGCGAGGGGTGAGAAGCTATACCTGAGTTTACCTGTTTTTGTCAAGGCATTTGCAGGAGCTGGAATTTGGAGACAAGCCTCTTAGATGCTACGTTCTTCCTTATTTTCCTATTTTCTGAGTGAGCAGCTTGCTGAATGAGAAACTCTCTGAGTGAGCTGCTGATATTCTTGTTGTTTCTTCCCATTGTAGATATTGTGTGGGGGTGCTCCAGATGCCATGGGTGGCACTCTTTTTTTTCATGGGGTATTCTTTATTAGCTCTTCTCTTTGGTTTTTCTTGCTGTTCATGAACATATTTTTGCGCTGTAGGAATTCCTTGATGTTTGTAGAAGTTTTTGTTTTTCTTTCCTTGCTACATTTTGCTCAATAATGGAGGAATGTGGTGTATGGAGGTGATGGAGGAAGTTATGAAAATGAATGGAGTGAATGATCAGATGGATGGTAAAATAGAAGAAGGGAAAATAATATGAATGCTTCCCTGTGTTTCCAGAAACCATTAATAACCTGAAAAACAAAAAACACAAAAAACACAGAGATGCAGGTGTATTTTTTTGTTTGTTTGTTCACTTTTTTTTTTGAAAGAAAGTGGGTTGCCTCCATGGAGGTTTTCAACCCACAAACTTGCCTTGGGTGCCTCAGAGAGGTTTTCACCCATGGATCTTTATTCTCTTTTTTTTTTTGAGAGCAAGTTAGCCGCCTCCATCAAGGTTTTCAACCCACAAGCTTGCCTTGGGTGCCTCAGAGAGGTTTTCACCCATGGATTTTTTTGTTTTTGTTTTGTTATTTTTTTATTTTTTTTTCTAGGTGTGGGAACTATGGAGTTTCCCATCACATACACCTCTCTTCTTATTGAATTTATGAACTCTGCCCTTGACAAAGGCTTCTTTTAAATTTTAAGTCTATGACCATTGACAAGCAAGGGATTCTTTCCTCATCTATGGTTCTGATTTGAACTGCACCGTTATCAAAACATTTTTCCACTGTGTAAGGTCCCAACAATATTGTCATCAACTTGCCTTTGAAATATTTAAACCTTGAATCATACAACAATGCCCAATCTCCTTCTTGGAAGGTCTTTTCTTTGATGTTCTTGTCATGACAGACCTTCATTTGCAGCTGAAATACCTCCGTGTGAATAAGTGCTTGCATTATGAACTCATCCAATCCATTTAGTTTCAAAAACCTCTCTTTCTGGGAATTTGATAGATCTATATTTATTTAAGCTTCCATTCTTAAATTATGGAATTTAAACTCAACTGAAAGTAGAGCCTTCTTACCATAGACTAGTTCATAAGGAGAGAATCCAGTTGTTGTCTTCCAAGTAGTTTTGTAGGCCCAAGTAGCTTGTACCAATATATCTTCCCAATCTTTTCTGCTGCTGCTCACAATCTTGGCGAGGATGATCTCTAATGTTAGTTACTTCTACTTGGCCATTCACATGAGGGTGATAGGAAGTAGAAGTTATATGCTTAATCTTGTGCTTCCTCAAAATATTCTCAATGAGGTGAGAGGTGAATTATGCTCCCTGTTCAGTGACTATTTCTCTGGGGTATCCAAACTTGTAAAACACATTATCTCTCAGAAATTCTACTACTTTCTCCTCGGTCGCTACCTTCACTACTTTTGTTTCAGCCCACTTTGTCGGGTAATCGGTGCAGGCTATGATATACTTCTTTTGTCCAGATAGGTCCAACAAAGTCCATGCCCCACTTGTAAAATGGCTCAAGACCCACTTGAGGGTGCAAAGGCATCTCATCCCTTTGCGTGGGTTTTCCCATCCTTTGGCACTGGTCACACCTGCAGGTGTATCTTCTGGAATCTTAGTGAAGGGTAGGCCAATAGTATCTTGCCTGCAAAACTTTGTAACTAGTTCTCTTTGCAACAAAGTGTCCTCCACATGGGATGTCATGACATGTAGAGAGGATATCAAAAAACTTCTTCCTCCCTCACACATATCCTTAGGTTTTGATCAAGGCCTAGCTTGAAAATTCCCCCCCAATCCATGTGAAAGGGGTGCTTTTTCTGATGATTCTGCTCCTCTCCCTAAATGAAATATTAGGAGAGAGTCTCCCAACAACCAAGTAGTTGGATATATCAGAAAACCATGGCGAGAGTGATGATATAGAAAAGAGGTGCTCATCTGGCAGCTGGTCATCCACCATTCCTTCTTCACCTGTATGGAGAGCTAACCTGGACAAAAAATCTACAACAACATTCTCCTTTCCAGGTTTATCAATAATAGTCAAATCAAATTGTTGCAAAATTAACAACCATATAATTATCCTAGCATTAACATTCGTTTTGTTCATTAAATACTTGATGCTTGCATGGTCAGTGTGAACAAAGGTCTGATATCCAGTTACATAATCCCTGAATTTGTTCAAAGCATGGAAAATGGCTAACATCTCCTTCTCAATAAAAATATAATTCAGTTTGGCCTTGGACAAGTTCTTGATGATGAAATAAATGGCATAAGGGATTTTTTCCTCTAATTGTCCTAATGCCGCCCCTATAGCTTTGTTGGATGCATTAGGGTGGATGTGGAAAGGCAGAGTCCAATTTGGACCTCAGAGGATGGGGGTAGTAGTCAAATTTTCCTTAATGAGCTCGAAAGCCTCTTGACAAGGACCATACCAAATAAACTCAAAATATTTGGCCAATAACCCAAATTATGGCGAAGCCATCTTGCTAAAATATTTGATGAACCTTCTATAGTAACCAGCTAAGCCTAAGAAACTCTTGACATATTTCTGATTTTGAGGAGCAGGTACCCTTTTGATGATAGTGATTTTGTTCGAGTCTACCT
>JAXQQM020077714.1:0-14792 GCA_034641835.2 Pinus albicaulis
TTTTACATTTTTTTTCCAGAAATGAAAAAACGTTGTTTACTAGCATACATAGTCTATACAGAAATCACTGGAATCATTCAGGTAGCCCCACACACAGCATTTTTCGAAAGAGGCGAGAATTTTGGTGACATACCCGAGTTCTACTTGATGCAAAGTAACTCGACGAGCGGGGACGGCAGGAGCACCACAGCGGCCGGGAGCAGCAACAACGTAGCGAGAGCGAAAAAAAGCGCGCGTACAATGAAAACTGTAAACCATCAACATTCGCGGGTGACTTATTTATAAAAAATAGTTCGACCGAACTATTTTTTTTTTAAAAGTTCGGCCGAACTTTTGATGCCGATTTTCTAATTCCCGGCAAAAATTCTGTTTTCCCGCGTCGTCAGTGTGCCGTCAATCTAAACGAAATCATGAGTTTGGCCGAACTTTGTAAAATGTTCGGCCGAATTATTGTTGAAAAAAAATTTCGGCCCCCGATTCTCATAAAAGTGTAACCCAACTTCACGTTTCCACCCTTCTATATAGCCTAAACTAAAGAGGCTAAGGTAAAACCACACATTAAAAAATTATTGGTGTATATATAGATACCTATAAGTCACTAATTACCACTCTTTATTTTAATTTTAGACTTATATACCTTCCCATTTTAAATAATTGTAATCCACAAAACTCAAAAAGGTTATAAATTTGGCTTTGGCTTTGGATTTCACTTCTAGCTCTTAATTCTTTCTAGTTCATAAATTTGAACCAAAAACTACATAAATGTTTTTTGTGATTCTTTATTTTCAATCCTAAATAATAAAGTGAATCTCTCGTATTTAAAAGCTCACTGCAAGATTGACAACATATAAAAACAATGCCACAACTACACAAAAAAAAATCACATCTCATGTGTGAAAGCTCACTACAAGATTGAAAACAAGATATAAAAACAGTGCCACAACTTCTTAAAAAAAAAAATCATTAATAATCATAAAATGCATTATTGATAATAAACAAAACAACAACGTTATATATGATGAAGCCACTCATGTTAAAAATATATATGTTCTCTTTAAAAATTACAAGGTTGAATTCTTAAGGGAATAGAGTATATACATATATAGATTAAATAATTAAACAATTTCAATCTTTTTCTTATTTCATAAATAAAAAATGTTCACTTATGAATTTAGTTTCCATATACTTAAAATAATGCAACAATATATTAAAGAGAAATATCAAATATGGTTTATTTTATATTAATTTGAAATAAATGTTCATTTTAACTTTCATATTAATTTATACTTTAACATGGAATTGAAACATTATATTATAAATACAATTCTTTATATTAGTGGGAAAGCTCAATTCGTGATTGTCATGTTATACAATGGTATGTAAACTATGATATTTAAGATTCAAGTTTCTTTGATTAATTCATATTTATAAAATGAGAATATATAGACTTGGAGGTTATAGTGGTAGCACTAGGAATCTATTATATATCATAAAAATATAAACACAACCAAGATGCCCATTCCTATATATATATAGATATATATTCACTCCTACTAAAAATTCCAATTCATTTTAAAAGTAATTGAGTCAGCAATAATGATTACAATTATATAACTCCATGGATGAAAACAGAGGTCACACAAATATAAACCTGGCCCAATTATCTACTTCTCTAATTAAAATTTAAAAAATCAAATATAATTATGATATTAATTTTAACTCATTATAAAAATCTCAATTTATAATAAAAAATTAAATATAATTTAATTTTAATTTTAATTCACTATAAAAATCTCAATTTATTTTAAGAATAACTTAGTCATTAATCATGATTACAATTACATAACCCATAAATAAAAGTTATGTCAACGTTACTTTGGTTTTATTTGTGACAAGTAAGTTTAAATGTTTGTTTTATATGTTTTTGTGAGAGAATTAAGATAGGAATTTCAAATATGAAACCAGATTTGGACAACTTTAATGCTAATTTTAATCTTTTTAATGTTAACCGTTAATGGGAGTGATACGCAATTTTCCGGTAAAATTACATCACTGGTGGCGACTACAAGGAGCAATTATAAATGAGCTTGATAAAGTCATGTAAACAGTCTTTTAAAAAAGACCGCAACATATCATGAAAGAAGTTTAAATGGACTTTGGTTACTGAAAAGTCTACTTGATATGATAGAATAACGGGAAAAAAAATCCATTTTCATCAGGCTGTTGAAATCAAATCCAACTTTTCGACGCGCTCGTAAATTTTGTATTAACACACCGTCCCCACTTCTGTTTGACTTATAAGTTAAAGAAGCGACAAATTTTATCGACAAACGTCGGGTCGGTTGCCGTAAAAGCTGACCTGCATTCAGCAATGTAGACGAAAATTTTACTCTTTTCGCGTTATCCTTTTCTCATTAACCTAAGTTGAAGTCATGGAAGGAGAAGCAGAACTTTCCCACCACAAAATACAATCAATAAATAGAATGCGTCATCAATTTCTCTGGTGAACACGAACCTGAAAAAGGAGCGCCTACAACGCATTGCAGAAGCTGCACGTCCGACGGTCCACATGATACATGATCCCCGTACCCATGGATTATATTGTCAGCCAACCATTATCATGTCATCATCTCCACCGCCTCCCTACTCTCATGGCCGGTTGTACCCTCTATATAAACCCTAAACTCCGCTCTTACTTTGCATACCATTCCTTTCCTTTCAAATTGCTTGCATTTCGATTGAATTTCGTTGAGATGGAAGGGACTCTTCACCATCGTCCGTTTCTGCTCCTCATCATCTTCTCTATAATTTTCTCATATGCTTACTCTGATCCACATTCTCCATCTGCGAGGCCGCCTTTCCATCCCAATGATAAGCCTTTTCCGAGGCCTAATCCCTCGGTACCCCCACAACCGCACGATAATCCTTCTCCTTTCCCTGATCATAAACCTCCCCAAGATCACATAAAGCCACCTACATTTCCTCCACACCCTCTGGATTTTCCCCACCCCCAGCCACTGATTTCCAAACCCCACCCTTCTCCTCCAGGGAAACCCCATTATCCTATTAGACCTCCACCCCGAGTTGTACCACTAAATGCTCATGACCACACGATGAAACCGTCTGCTCCTCATGATCACAACCCAAAACCTACTCCAAACAAACATCAGCCACCTCCCACTCCTATCGATGAGCACAGACCACGTTCTCCTCTGAATCCCAAAATCCCCAAGCTTCACAAGATGCAGATACCTACTCCCTTGAACCACCACACGAACAAGCCTGTTAATGATGTAAGGCCTGTCCATCCCTCACACGCTCCCCATCTCCACAAATCTCCACCCCCTCATGATCGCCACGGTGGTAGCTATGCGGTGCCTCCTCCCAAGCACCACTAATTAGCGTAAGTTCTCTTGGCTCCTCTACATCTGCATACCAAACACTAATATCTCTGTCGTGCATACTGTAAGATTCATGTCGTATGCAATATTATAATTTATAATCTAGTGGAAATCCTTTTAAGTTAAATCCTTTCGTCTCCATTGTATTGTAGGATGGTGGCAGAGACGCAACTTTTATATTATATATAGAATAATATGGAGAGTACGCATATGCAGGAGAGGCGGCTCGGACACTTCTCGCTAAGACATATAGATATATTGCGTAGACAGATATTGTCATCCCTCTGGCTCTATGCTTAGATCAGATCACAGTGCAAGATCTGTTTTAGAAAACTATGATAAAATATTTGTATAATTTGAATAGTTTAAATAGCATAAGTTATGGTCACACCATTGTTATCGTTCCGTTTTTAGTTTTAGATAAATTGGCTTCTTAATTGGTTTTGTTAATCGATTTGTGGTAAACGATATAGTAGTTTGATGTTCCTTTGAGTTGATGTAAATGTTTTATTGTGTGAACTGTGACAGGTTAAATTAGTATCAAATAAAACCCGTGAGGGTTTAAGTACTTAATAACATTAACACATGCAAGTTCAAAGCCTGTGAGAGTTTATACTTATTAACAATAACACATGCAAGTTTATAAAGTGTGAGGGCATGAATATCAAACTATTTTTATGAAGATTTTATACCTGGAGTAATAATAAATGAATACGCTAAAGAGTTTATACTGAGAGCGTTAGCGTTAATACAAGCAATTCATATAACTTATAAGCTGTTCGTTTAAACGTTTTGTAATTTGCAGTTCACACGTACTCTAGTGTTATGGTCATTTTCTTCTTCCTCTAATTTCGGTGATGGTGGGTATAATTTATGAGCTAATCTTTTTAACGTTTTATAATTTGTAGAGAACACGAATTCTAGTATGAAGGTCATTTGCCCTCTCCCTCTTATATCGGTGATGGTGGATGGTGCACATATTTTCAAATTATTTATGTATATATATTTTTATTTCTTAGCAGAAACGTATGCTACCTCTTTAAAAATCATACGTTTCAATCCCGATTATATAGCTATACTATATAATATATATAGACTAAATAGTCAAACAATCTAATTTTTTTTATATAATAAAAAGCTCTTCGTGGTTTCTGGTTACCTAAACTAATACAACAATATCTTAATGACAATATAAATAAACAAATATCTTATATTTCTTTATGGCTGAATTTAATATGGAATTGAAACTTCACATCATAAATACAATTACTTAGAGATTTAAGATTCAAATCTTATCAATTAATTATATTTGTAAAAAATATATATAAACACCAAAAGTAATAATAATTATGAGTAAAATTAACACAAAATCACACAAATACCAACTCAACTTAATTGTCAATTCCTTTAATTACCAACAAATAAAATTACCATTATAAATATAGTAAGCATAATAAATTACATGTAACTAAATTATCACACATACTAAAAATCCCAATTCATTTAAACGAATAATTGAATCATCTATAATGATTACAATTAGATAGCCCCATGGCTGAAAATTAGATGCCAACGTTTGATTCTATTTGTGGCGAGTAAGTTTAAGGGTTTTCTTTCTAGGCTTATTTGTGTGGGACTATAAGAGTATACAAGGGGACAAACATGAACAAGAATGATAGACTTGTTGGTGAAAAGTGCTCAACATTGCATGAAATAAGTTTAAATAAACTTTGGTTGAGCAAATTTTTTTTTATATAAAATGTTATTGTTGTTGTTGTTATTATTATTATTATTTTAAGGTCACAGCCATTAGTCAACAATTTAACTGCTAAGTCTACCAAATCATACATTATCTTTTTAGTTTTGAACTTATGACCTTTTAGCAGGAAACATATACTCTTAACCATTCAGGCTACTCAAGTTATATAACATAAAAGAGAGAAAATCTAGTTTTCCAAGACGCTTATGAATTTTGTAATTCAGCAGCAAAGAACAAAATGGCATGACAAATTTATCGAAAGTAAGGTGTTTCACAGAGGGGATTGGGCACTACTCTACTATTCCCGCTTTAAGGACTTTAAAGGAAAGCTCGACTCTCATTGGATGGGACCATATGAAGTTGATGCATTGTTTGATAATGGAACTTTCAGACTTGTCACAATTGATGATACACATGCTTCTTTCATAATAAATGGACATATTCTCAAATTTTATCATCACCCAGCTTCTAAGGATGTCTTCATCAAACATATATATGATAAAGATGGTTTGAAGGTTGTTAGTGCAGAGAATTCCTCCTCTGCATCCTCTAATTATAAAAAATAAAAAAATAAAATACTATATTTAATAATCTATATAAATATAAAATATTGTTACTACTCAATATATTTTTATTGCAGGTACTATCACCATCGTGCAATTCTATGGAGGTCAAAATTTTTATAAGTACCCGGTGTTGTTATTCCGATGATGTTACTCCTCTGGGTGTTAGAAAATTTTCTAAGTACCCGGTGTTGTTACTCCAATGATGTTACTCCTCGGGGTGTTAGAAAATTTTCTAAGTACCGAGTGTTGTTACTCCCCCGATGTCGTTACACCTTCGGTGCTACTACTCTATCAAAAAAAATTCTATGTACCTGGTGTTGTTACTCCTTTCATGCTATTACTCCTCTGATGTTGTTACTCCATAGAAAATTTCTAAGTACCTAGTGTTGTTACTCCATTTCCAAAGTCTTTCCAAGTACCTTGTGTTGTTTCTCCATCAATGTGGTTATTCCTCTGAGGCTGTTACTCCGCCAAGGTAAGTCGCTAAGTATGTCCCTGATCAACTTTTGTGGATTTGATTAATAATTATTTTGACATGAATTGACATGATTGTGGACGGTCCTCCCTTAGTTGGGGTAGTTATTTTCATAACTGAAACGATAGCATAATCAAATTGTAATGATGATTTGCAGGCGTCATCATAAAAACTTGTGCTAATACGTACACGGCACGACCATTACTCTATTCCGCACAATCATTAATATGCATTGGAACTTGAGATAAGTATGTCTACATTAGTTAAAAAATCTTTTCCAACTCTGTGGAATAATTACCATAATCATCCTTCATCATTACCATAATATAACATGATTTATTTTCCCATTTCTAAGAAATTACCTTTTCTATTTCATTATTACCGCACTTCATTTTCCACCATTCCGTCACCACACGAATTACCTATCGATAATCTCCCCTAACGGTCCTATGCTACTCCAAAGTGCTGTTACTGAGATATCGTAGAACTAGAAAATACAATTTTGGTGCACAGTAATGCAGATGTATGGAAACTATTTTTAGACGTAGGCTAGGATATGTACTTTGAAAGGTTGCAGCAATTTGATGAAATTATCACAACCAAATTTGCATTAAACTTAGAGGGAAATCACTCCATAGTGTTGGGTTTGGATATCTCTATCACAGACGAGGCCATCTCGGTCATTAGTGGATTGCCACAGGGAGGGCCTAAATGGTCTCTCGAAAATCCTCTTTGCGAGAATTCACAGAATTATTTTTACAGTCCAGGGAAACAATAGTTCAAAAGGGAAGGGGATATGATCATAGCTCTCTTCTATATCCATTGGATGAGGTGGCATATTTTATGCTAAGGCACATCACCTTCGAAGGGTGATTTGCTACTATCTTCAAATACCACTTCAAGCTTCTAGTGTATCTTCGATTTTGGCATGCACAAATCCATTTTTTGGATATGCCTTCCCTCCTATGGAAGAGTCTTCAACTGATGGTGCAATCTGCTTGTCGCTCTCGATAAGTATTAGGACTCCTCACAAATCACGAGTTGGTATGGTTATTGGTAATACATGCTCTTGCTCAAACTCATGTGTCTTGGTCACAATTCGTTGACTTGTTGGAAGATGACCTTGAGGTTATGATATCTGCAACAGAGGAGAATGAAGGAGAAGCAATGGAAATAGAAGAAACCAGAGTCAATGCTGCCCCAAAAGAACCAACATCGGTTGTTGGTTCAGTGGGAATGGAAGCAATGGAAATAGAACAAACCACAGTTAATGCGGCCCCACAAGAACCAACATTGCTTATTGGTTCAGTGGGAATGGAAGCAATAGAAATAGAAATGTAGTCAACGTTGTTCTACAAGAACCATCATTGATTCGAAATTCACAGGGAGAATGGTCACTAACCAAAGGATCAATAGGTCATGTCGTTACACAACAACCAACACCATTCATTCAAATATATTAGGAGTTCAAAGCGGAATGTGCATGCGGTGTTGTTACACAAGAACCATCATCAGTTGTCCAAGAAAACTTGGGACCTGAAGCAGGAATTACAAGTGGCGTTGTCACACAACAACCAATACCACTAGCTCAAAAAAATCAGGAATCTATAGAGGAAACAGGCCCTACAGTTGACACTTATCCACAAGAACCAATGTTGACTGTCGGACAAGGAGACAATTTAGAAGGAAGCATGGTTCAATAAGTGAAAAAGGGGGATGGAAAGGAAGAATCCGAGTCAACAGGCATAGTCACGACAGATATTGAAGAATATGTCCCTCATTCCCTATTTCCTGCAACTTTACCAAAAGGGGCAAAGAAATTATGTTCCCCTCGACACTTTGTGGAAGAAGAAGCTATTACCCCAATTTTAGAATTTTATGGAACAATCTTGCATATAGTGGTTGATACGATCATTCAGGTGCTAGTACTCGCTAGCACACAGACATGAAAAAATGGAAGTATAAGGGTTAGCACTGACACACAAGAACCAGTGCTGACCGAAGAATAGGTTGAAGAAGTAATAATCGATGCCACCCCTCCACGGCCACCAAAATAAAATTTTCTTGTTGAAACTGACCCGCAAGGGTTAAAAAAATTCTTGGACAAATAAGAGATGGACTTGCAGTAGAAACGATGCAAGGGAAAGATGTCGATGACACTACACCGCCGACCGCAGTGATTCCAAAGCCAACAAGGGGAAATGAAGAGGTTGTAAGACCTGAGGAAGGAAATGAAGAGGTCACAAGACTTGAGAAAGAAATTGAAGGGGTAAATCCACAAATGGAGGAAAATATAAAATAATTTAGGGTAAAGGAGGAGCCAGTCAACACATTTTTTGACAATAATCCACCAAATCCCACACCAACTATAGGACAAGTAGAGGAAGTCATTGGCAAACAAGAAATCATTGAAGAATGTGAAAAAATGATGCCCCCTCATAAAGAAAGGTACCAGTCCCAATTTAATGAATCATGCAATTAAAAATAGAAAATATTAAATTGAGAAAAAAAGGTAGTGTGCTTAGAGAAGAAAGCAAGCAGATACATGAAAAAGGCTGCAAAATCCATGGCTGGAGCGATTTCATCAGAAGTTCAGACAAGGGATAATCCTACAATTTCTGTCACTACACAAACTAAGCCGATTGAATATTTATTTGAGGCCTGGAAACTCTTTTTGGCCATAGAAATTAAGAAGTGGTAGGTGGATGGGTCTTGTCTTCAACAGGGGACAATCACTTTGAGAACCGACTAGGAATAAGTGAAAAGGATTTGTAAATAGACTGCACAGACCATCACTGGTTACATAGACTAGATGGACAGAGAGAGGAAAAAGTGGGAGAAATAGTAGAAAATGATCGAGGAATTGGAAGAGAAGGTGTGAATACTGAAGGAAAAATAGGAAGAGATGTTCACTTTTGTACAATACGTAATGGCTTGTTGACCCCCTACTCACAGCTATGCTCTTCTTCTTTATGAACAATATCTTCTCTTTTGTTTGGAAATTATTTTTCATGAGATCACCCACGAGATAGAATATCATATACAGTTTTTGCGCATCTTGGGAATTCATGATGTTTTGAATGAACACTTGATGTGTGGGTTGTATATGCACGATTACTTCTAGAGTAATGATCAGACATTAAACCCAGGTTTTTTGTAGGATGTGTTCAATTAAGAGCCTTTACTTCCTATACAATCAATCAGGTGACTCGTATCTTGGGGGAGGCCCCCAAGATCTAAAAAATTGAAATGGATCTGACAAGATCTGTAAAACTAGAATGATGGAAAAAAGGAGTAAACACACATAAAATAAAACCACAAAGAAACTTGTTTTATTAAAATAGAGAATAAATGTAAAAGGTACATTGTGCTGGACAATCTATCTGTTTACAAAATGTGGCTTGTTACTTATAGCCTCTTTTTGTTACAATACCACATGTAAATTACATGGGTGGCTAAATACCATGGGTTGATCTCACTTACAATACCATGGGTGCATGCAACTTACAATACCATGGGTAAATTCCATGGGTGGATGGATAACATTGGTGGATAATTACCATGGGTGGATGCCATTTTCCATTCGGATCATTCCTCCCTCCTTAAGAAGAAATGGTCTCCATTGTGTGAATTTCCCTCATAAGAAGCATTTGTTGAATACGAAGAGCCACTTAGGAGAAGGGTTTGTGTGGTTAACCCATAACTGTGATGAATGAAGATCCGAGGATAGAGATACCCTGTAATTATTGTGACCAATTGTGATATTGACAATGTGGAGCCTAGAAAATGGACTTTGATGAAGTGTGGGTTTTTGGATGACCCATAACCATGACAAATGAAAATCTAAGGATAGAGATATCGTGTAATGCTTGCGACCAATAGTGATACTGACAGTGTGAAACCTAGAAAATAAATTTCAATGAAGTGTGGGTTTGTGGAAGACCCAGAACCATGACAAACGAAGATACGAGGATAGAGATGCCCTGTAATGCTTGCGACCAACTGTGATACTAACACTGTGCAGCCTAGCACATAGACTTCAATGAGAATGATTATATGTGGTTGACCCATAACCATGATATTGATTTTTTATGAAGTAGCAGGTGCCTACATAGCCTGGGGTGGGAGGGCCCATCTCCAAATAACCCAAGCCGAACATTTATATGCTAAAACTAGTGAATTTGAAGTAGGTGCCTACTAAAGCGGGGTGGGATGGAACTTCTCCAAAAGGGAAACCACTTTGAATGTTGCTCCATATTTAAAATGAGCATAAGTCCTTTAATATAACCTAGAATATTTATTATAACCTACTTTTTTAAATAGAATGATCATTCATCATCTTCCCATGTGTTTGAAATTGTTATCTAGAGACTCTAGACTCTCATATTCATGACTAAACTGTCGTGTCATCACAAAATTTCTGAAAAAATAGTTGATTTTAAATCAACGATAACTCCCTCATTCAGACTCTGATTCGACGGATTTTTCTTTTTAATTTGGGTATGTTTTAGCAAGGAATCTCGATCTGTTATTTTTTTTTGTAAATTTGGAACCAAAATTTTCATATCTGATCTGCAAAATCGACTCCCAATAAAAATTCCTGCAAAAAAATGAAAAAACAAAATTATTTCCACTTGGCCCAAGAAAGTGATCCATGGAGGTTGTGGCACTTGCATAAAGTTTGCTGAAGTTTGCTGCAAAAAATTGAAACTGAAATATGCTTCAAACCCTCATTTCCTTAGAGGCATAACCTAATTCTGATACCATTGATTCGGATCTTAGGAGGAGTCCCCCAAGCTCTAAAGAATTTAAATGGATCTAAAAATATCTGCAAAATTATAATTTCAGAAAAAGGAGAGGACACACATTAAATAAAACCACAAAGAAACTTGTTTTCTTAAAACAGAGAATAACTGTAGAAGCTACATTGTGGTGGACAATCTGTACTTTCACAAAATGGGACTTGTTACTTATAGAGTATTTTTGTTACAATACCACAGGTAAATTCCATGGGTGGGTAAATACCATGGATGGATCTCACTTACAATACCATGGGGAAACACCATGGTGAATGAATACCATGGGTGCATGCCACTTACAATACCATTGGTAAATTCCATGGGTGGATAAATACCATGGGTGGATGAATATCATGGGTCGATGCCATTTACAATACCATGCGTAAATTCCATGGGTGGTGTTAGTAATCTGTAAAATATTAGCAAGATTGGCAGAGTCCAATTACAGAAACAACATCGTTTCAACCAACTTTGGGATTCTAGGATCTATCCCTCCTGAATCCGAAGAGGGATCTCTCCAATATGTAGAAAGATGGATTTGTCTTTGAAGTTTAGGGTAATGATATTAGGCTAGTTATGAAGGCCAAGGATTTGTTTTGTTTTTTGGATGGTTGACATGATTACTGTTTGAGGCGTAAAGTCCTGAATGCAAAGAGTTTCAAAGGTGAGAAGTTGCAAGCAAATAGAATATATTTGGCTAAAAGATAGATATAACGCTGGTTTTTAGTCCATTGGGCTATGGAGTCAAAACAGGGCTTTAATTGGGCAACAACATCAAGAGTGATCCAAGGGGCAAGTCATCTATACCACAAGATTGTTTGAGATAGAGTGATGGGATGGAAAAAATAAAGTGTTGAAGGGGTGGAAACTGATAATAATTTCACAAGGGATTTATAGTCAGTCCAAACAAAGAAAGCCTTTTAAGTAATTGTTTAAAACCAACCAAGTGCAGGGCTAAGCATTGACTTCTTGGGCAAGTTTGTATTAAAACAGCTTAATTGACAAACAATCTAGTAATCCACATAATTACCTTCAGAAAGTATGAAAACATATAAGGGGAACAAAATGAAACTTAAGATCAGATAAAGTACTTTTAAACCTAGTCTACTTTCAGTCAACACCAAGGGAAACTTTCAGAATCTGCTTTTGGAGAAAAAACTAGGACCAGGGCACACCATATCTTCCATAGTCATCTTTAATAAGCACGATAAGGAAAATAAATTTCAAGAACAATGTTTAAGGCAAACATTAGGACGAGGGAAATCCAACATTCCTAACTGCTTAACTGTATTAAATCATTCTTAAATAAACAATTTGGAGGAAAACATTAAGATAAATATTTTCAGTCAGAGAAGGTTACTGATATACAGTAGGTCCTAAATCTATGCGTGATGTTCTTTATCATAGAAAAGTGAACAATATGACATACATAGAAGGAAAACAATAACAAAGAAAGGGGCACTTCACCAGTGATATAGACCAGGATCCCAAGAAACAATTTTTATATTGATGTCAAACCAGTTACAGTCTTCAAGTCCAATGTTTCAGTTCAGCAATCATCTTCACTATTCAGCCTAACTAATCTATCACAAGAAGAGCTCCAAGGGCCATTGAACACTATTTACAATCAGAAGTTTGAGCTCAAATGTATTTCAAAGTTCTGCAACCAATAGTTTCTCATCTTCTACTAAAGTATTTATAGAAGAATGAGGAGGTGAGACCTAACAAAAGATCTCTTAGGTCAATTAATACAGATTCAAGACTTCTCGGCCTTTTGAGGGGCTCGATGGAGAAGTTTACAGGTGGAATACTGTATTAACTGTTTTTACAATAAATATCAAAGCTCGGTGAGAGATTTTATTGACTTTGAGGCTCTGTGTAACATTTGGAGTAACTCTGAAGATATTTCTGCATTGATTTCCTTGCAGAAGTAACTCCCTGGCTGCACTGAGGCAAAATATGATCTTCTTCAATAACTTCGGCCTCTGTTTGAATGGTTTGAGGCAACAGGTGGCTCTGTGGTAGCTGGGAGAAATTGATTAACCTCATATGTGGTGGTGGAGGTTTCCTGTCTGATAATCCTTTATGCTTTCTTCTTTAACTGTGTTTTAAATCGGGGATTAGGATTTTGATAACAGTCTTAGCCGTAATCCCCGTAAAAACTATCTTTATTCCTCTGTTCTGATATATTGGGGTCTTTGACACTGATATTCTTTAATTGTGCCCGATTCATGGTGTTGCGCTGGAGTGCAGGGTTACGCAGGGACGATATGGCGTCAATGCCTCACGGATCATTGATGAGACGTGAAATTTACACCCTGCAATTGATTTCCTCTGATAAATCGAAAGCAAGAGGGTCGTCACCCTCTCTTTCGAATTTTCTTCGAACATAGCGAAAAGATCATTAAACCCTACAAAATACAAACAAAATTTTATAAAACCCTGCATATTAGGTCAACTGCATCGGAAGGCGTGTGGAGGAAGTGGGGCCGTTGGATGGCATCATCCAACGGTCGAGATTGATCAAAGGGAGGTGGAAGAAGGATTAAATCTGAGCCGTCGATCGCGCAGAGATCGACGGTCGGGAGCGGAGTTCGAAAGTCAAATGAAGAAAATAGAGCAAATGGAATGAGGACCATCGATCTATAGATCAGATCGACGGCGGAGATTGATTTACCGCCACGCCGGAGCTCGTTTAAACATTGAGCATCATAGATGAGTGATAACCGTTGGATGACTCGCTCCAGATCGGACGACTCAGGGCAATATCGCTGGGCGTCTGCGTCCGAACGATAACACGCGATGGAAGACGGTTTTGTGAACAGTGGCCAAGCCACGTGTCAAGAGGTGTATGGAAACGCTGGCGATCAGGGGAAAACAAATTTTCGCCCAAAGGCAGTGCGATGGATACCACGCGGGTTTGGGAAACGGCGCACGGCTGGCGGGGTCCACCTGGTTTGATAGGTTCCGCACCGTCGGATCTGCAGATCAGATCGACGATGGAAAATGCTCAGATTTCCGATCAGTGGAAAACCTTAGAGAAATAATAAAAACCAAAGTTTTGATAAATAACTTAAGATTTTAATATTTCACGGGCGAAATATGCAAATAATGGGGTTAGGCACCCAATTGCGGGGCAGTTGGGCGTATGGAGAATGATATGACCGAGGGTTTAAGGGGAGGGAGCTTATCACATCGCAAATATTTGCGATGAGCACTTTAGATAAAACCACAATTTTTGCAATTTGCGATTTGCAATGGATCGCATCGCACATATTTACGATGAGCACTTTAGATAAACCACAATTTTTGCGTTTTGCGATCTGCGATGAGCACCTCCAGAGTTAGCGCTTGGTTTTTTATGGCAAAGGCATATGTGGGGAAGTGGTTAGGACTTAGCCGAAAGGGGCTTAAGTCCATGGTAAATACTTGTATTTTTTATGTGTTTTTCATGGTTTTTAAATGGAGTTTGATAGTTTTGGAATTTAAAAAAAATGGGCTTTTAACTATGGAAAAGTGATTTTCATAAATGGAAGACGAGGATCTATGAAAACAAGGGAGTTTTTATGGAGAAAAAAGGAAGAAAATGAAGGTTTGAAAAGGGGGAAAATGATGGTCTTTCAGCAGTCTTTTATCATGAATCAGCAGAATTAATGGGAACAACAATGAGGATTTTGGACAGAGGCATGAGGCCTCAAAAGCCTTCAATATCCAACAATTTTTAGTGATAAAATTTGTTCCTTGGAGGCTCAAAAATTCTTAGCGACCTTTTGGTATAATCAAATATTATAG
>JAXQQM020063374.1:0-53257 GCA_034641835.2 Pinus albicaulis
TTTGTTTTTTTTCTTGTGTGTGCAGGTGTCCCATCACGGAGATCGTGGGGATCGTGATCTGCTAGAGCTAAGGAACGAGAGCGCCACCTCTTCTACAACGACTGCGTTGGATTCCAGGTAAGCCTTCATCGCTAGTTGCTTTATTTGCAATTAGGAACCTGCACTATATCGTGTGACGATTGTTGCTAGACCCGATCTAGGCTAGTAGGGATCGCCTCTATCCGTAGAGGGGATTTACCTCCACAACAAAGGGCACAATAATAACAATATGTGGGTTAGAGGGGTACAATAATAACAATAAGGGGGTTACACTAACAACAATAAGGTACTATACTAGTAATATATGGGCCTAACACCTACCATAGTTGATGACCCATAAAAGATCTTGTGGAAAACTTCTAGGATTGAAGATTCAACTACTGTTATGACCATTCACAAAGCAATTTTTGTCCCTGAAAACCTCACAGCCTTGCAAGATCCCCAATTTGACTTATACCATAGAAAAATCCTTTTTAGAGCTAATTATTAGAGTGGGACAGACCAGACAGACCTTGAGCCCATATATTTGCAGCAGAGTCCTAGTAGAGAAGCCTCTCCTTCCACTCCTCCTGATTTTCAGCTTCTCCAAAACTTTGGCTCCTTCCATTCCAAATCTTCTCAATCTCAGCTTGCTGGTCCAAGTACATCTGCCACCCCCATTCACACATCCATTGTGCAAACCACTCCACTTCATCCTCCACCTCCTCTCACAAACCCCCCTCTCACAAACCCTCCTTGGGTTCCTTTACCTCCAATCATGGCAGCATGGTTTGCCCCATTGGTTCTACCCCAACCTTTACTACCCATGCCTCAAGACTACCAATCCAAAATCCCTCACTTTACTGGAGCTGACTCTACCACTACCCAACAGCATGTAGATAGGATGAATGATGCCTTTGACTACTAAGAGATAGAAGAGGAGACCATAAAAATGAGGATGTTTTCCAAAAGCTTAGGAGGAGAAGCAAATAAATGGTTCAAAAAATTGACTCCTAGCATCATACATGACCTCCCTTCCCTCTATCAAACATTCATAAACAAGTGCGAGGTGAAGAAAAATCCTCTTCAAAACCTCTCAGAGTATAAAAACCTTAAGAGAAATGTTGGGGAAAGTTTCCAAGACTACTGCAATAGGTTTAATAGTGTGTACAATGCACTCCCACCTCACATGTAATATTCCTAAATTAGCATGAAGCTAATGGGAATATTAATTTTTCTCTTAACATCTAGTTAGATGAATAAATGGGTAAGGAAGCCCATAAGCATCTTAAGTAGGCATAAAATCCCTCTTAATGTGAAAAGGGAGCATGTTAATAACTAGATCAAGCATCCTCATGTGTGAACGAATTCTAATATATGTGGACAAGGTCAAGTTTTACCAAGTCAACAGCATTAATATGGGATGAGTGGATCATCAATAAAGACAACTCAATGTGAATGAGGATCAATTTAGATAGTCAGAATAAAGACACCTTGGGTGTGAAAGGAGACAATGCATGGAGACTAAGTCATGGTTGACCAAATCAAACAGTGTTGTAAATAAATGAGTGGGACTAATGGAGATAGCGTAATTTCGGAGGAGGAGCCTTTGCATGGAAGTAACCTCATAATTGGGTGGGACCCATGGTGAGGAAGCTCATCAACTATATAATGGATGGAATGGAAACCATATGGGGATGATTGAAGATATTATTTGATAATTGGGTCTTTTTAGACTTATTTCATGCTTCAACTGTTTAGCTAAGTTTGTTGCACTATTTAGTGCAAGGGTTTTCTTAGGCGGGAATTCCCCACTCTTCCTTGGAGATATTGTTTAATAAATCTGAGAGAAATTTTTTGGACTTCATTTCCACTATCTGGCACTTGGCCAAGCATTCACCTACAGCTATAGTGCATTATATTGGAGGATCTGTGTCATTTTACATGGTGTTACATTGGGAGGGTTTAAACCCTTGTTTTATGAACTAGTTTCCCAAGAGGAGGATCAGCCTTTTTCCCAGAAAGCTAGTAGGAGGAGTTATAGCCATTTATTTGCGTGATCATCCATATTTACACAGTGATTCAACCATACAGCATGATTCAGTCATATATCTGTAGCATATGCTTCTTGTATTTCATATTTATCAAGAAACCCTTGCCGATTCATCTTGGATTTCTGTAAAAGAGACTAGATCTCTGTTTTTTAACCTCATTGATTAATATATCAGCAGATCTATTTTGTATCTTTATTTTTTAGTGTAAACCCTCAATAAACTGCGTTGTCACTTTCTGCATGAATTCTGTGTTGCAGTAGTCTTGGGGTTGCAGTGTTTTTGGGTTGTTCTAAGCATAGGAGGAATGTTTAACTAGGCTATAATGATTTGTTTCTGATTTCCTCTTAGATTTGGTTGATATAATGTCTAATATAAAGGATCCATGGGCTGTTATTCATTTTTATAACACGGATTTCTAAAAAATGTGTTTTTAATGCATGTATTTATGATTTTCCCATTTTGGAATATTACAGTGGTATCAGAGCTCTAATATTGGCTCATCATGTGTACTTAAACCATTATGGAGTCTTCTCATGGGAAGGATAGGATATTCAAAAGGGATCAAGGCAAACCCTTATTGTCTGGAGGGAAGGAGTTCTCAAAACTTCTTCTACAAACTCTGCATGGGTTTAGTAAATACATCAAAGAAATGAGGAGGGAAAAACATGGAGATCCCTCAACAATATTTGGACATGAGGAAAGCCCTAGTTCCTCATATTATAGGTGTAATCATTCATCTACACCATCAGATTTACAACGCTCTACCAACCATATGTTCATGATAAGTGATATGGAGAAAGGAGATGTGCCAAAGAAGGAGACTCTTGGTGATTATTTGCAAGAGTATGAATCTCAATCCAAGAGGTTCAAAGATCACTTAAACTTCCAAGGGTTTTGCAAGATCAAGGAGGAAAGGAACACAAGGATCAAGTAGCATGGTGTGGCTAGATTCTTTCTATATACTTTTGATGGCTCACCTAAATGTCCAGCTGGGGTTTGGGTGAAGGAGCTAGACACCTATGTGCAGCAACATCAAGTTTCATAAGAAGAATCCATTAAAGTAGCAGCGCTGCATTTTGAAGGTAAGGCTTATTCTTGGTGGTTGTTTTATTCCTTTTCATTAAAGAATGCAAATACATCTACTTATTCAAAGTTCATTAGAAGAGTAGTGGAAAGGTTTGATGAAAAGTTTTGTGAAACACCTTCTATGAAGCTAATCAAACCAAAACAAACAAAACCTTTGCATGGGTTGGAAGGATCTATCAACCCAACTCCATTTCATAAAACAATTAAGGGGGATGAAAACTTGTAAACCTTGTCAAGGGAAAAGTCCCCATTGCATGATGATCTTTCTTCTCAAGAGAAAGACATGGAGGTTCCTCTTTCAAGGGAAGACCACGATCTAAGGTCTCTCATTGTTGATGAGGCATTCTCAAATATTGATGAGGAGGAAAAGAAGGCTAGAGGTAACAGCACTTTCATATCAAGAGCACATCCAGTACCTCATGAAGAGGAAAATGGAGCATTTTCTCCAAGGAGAGAAAATATTTCACTCTTGCAAGGAGTTCCAATGAATCTCACATATGGAGATCATGGCACAATCCATGTGCATCATGTGCCATCATGGGAAAATGGTGAGATCTTGAAGAGAGAAGGAGATAAAGGGGAGGACAAGCACCATATGATGAGGAGTACACACCCCTCTCTATTTCATAAGATTTGTGCACAAAAGAGGCAGGAGGATTTGTGTAGTGAAGGCAAGGACAAATTAGTCCACACACATATACATCCTGCTCTATGTCTTGATGTCTCTTTGCATGGAGGCATTCCACCAGGGAAACCCCCTGATTGGAAGAAGAATAAAGTGTTATCTCAACTATGTGTAGCAGTGACATATTTGGCTAAGGAAGGAGCCTTGGGAGGAGCTACCACAGCGCTGAGAACCTTTGATGGGTTCCATGGAGAGATGAGAAATTTTCTGATATGGACATTGCTATTTTTCACTCAGTTATTTGCGCTAGAAAAGGAGGATTCGAAAATCTATGGTGACATGAGCATGGTGTCAAAAGGCCACTCCATAGCCTTGGAGCAGCAAAAGATACTTCTACATATGATGAATATTTTTTAATATGACAAGAGGGTATTACCACTCTTGTATGGATGGGCCAAACTATGGAATTTTTGGAAGAGATAGACCTTTCAAGAGGAGGTTGGCTTCCATATACTTCAATCTTGTCTTGAGCAAGATCAGCTGCAAGAGAGGCAGTAAAAGTGGAGTGACGTTACTCCAACATGTGTCTTTGTCATTAAGCATGTCAAAGAGGAGAGTTATCATATGACAGGCACTTCATTTCAGATTTCTACAGCGCTGTCATTGTTGGGAAGCCTAGATCCATATTGGGAGTCCCAACTCTTGGTGGAATATTCCAAGAACCTCTTCACATGTAAGGTTCTTGATGGGAAAGTGATGGATAGGAGGTATAAAGTGGTTGATGGAGTAATTTACTTTCATGATCGGATCTATTTGACTAGAGACTCCATGCTCAATGAAAAACTACTATATGCAGCCTATAAGATATTTCTTTCTAATCCCACTAGTTTCATTGGAGCATACTGTACTATATTGGAGGGATTCATGTGGGAAAAATTCAAAGAGGAGATGCACTATCACATGAGGAATTTCATATATTGTTTGCAAGGTGAGGAGGGACATAAATCTTATGAAGAGTTATCATTACCATCTCCTTATTCATTGGGTGTGAGAGGGAGCTCATCCATAATCTACCTCACTGATTCAAATCAAGTGTATGGTAAGGATTATATTTCTAAACATCATGATGTATTTACTATATACTTGCATTTTATTACCACACATGTGTAGGGCATTGCTCCAAGAGGGGGCACTCTTCCTTATTTGCTTCATGGGCTACTTGGGGCCATGAGCAATGGTGATGTTGACCATTCCTTAGAAGATTTTGGGGAGATGATGTACTCATCGTGATGTGATTCATTAACACCAACCATCATACACCTTCTCCAAACATGCAAGAAGAATGGGGCAGAAAACAAGTGGTGGGAGAAACACTTGTTATGTCATATCCTATGGCAGTTAGGAGTAAAATTGCGCTGGTTGCACATGAGGGACCATTGTCCTTCTCCTTCACTACATATGGAATCTAGCATGAGTTTAATTATGATTCCATATGCTGAAGATGTCCTTATCTTTGTTTGGAACATGATTGGAGGTGAGACATTAAGAATGAGAAATTGGTTGGATGTGTCCTTGGGAAAAGAAATTTCCCACACCTTTTTCATTTCATGCTTCAAGGGGAGCATGGGAGATGATATGGCCACTATATTAGATCACTTTTTTATTTATGAGGTAGGCCATATGATTGTTTGGAGCACTTGGGACATGCCTCTCATGAGCATTTGGGAGGATCTTTTCTATGAATTACCAAGCTAGGAGGTGATTCATTTCATTTGGATGATAGCATGGAGATGGGAGTATTTCATTGGGAATGAAGTCCCCTATGACTTTCATCACTTCTACCTTGAGGAGGCCATTAAATAGCAAGAAGGTTTCCATATAGACCTTCCATTCTTTCATGATGAGATCCATTTGGTTTATCCACCAAAGGCCAAACTACACATTTGGGAGGAACCATTGGGAGACAAAATTGTTGCAGAATATCTGAAGCAATGGTGGAGACTATTGGATGTGGAGGCCACAAGAGGAGGAGGGGAGATTTTGTAGCACCCTTGTAGCTGCTTAAGGACAAGCAACATTTGGGAGGGGGAGACTATAATATTCCTAAATTAGCATGCAGCTAATTGGAATATTAATTTTTCTCTTAACATCTAGTTAGATGAATAAATGGGTAAGGAAGCCCATAAGCATCTTAAGTAGGCATAAAATCCCTATTAATGTGAAAAGGGATCATGTTAATAACTAGATCAAGCATCCTCACGTGTGAAAAAATTCTAATATATGTGGACAAGGTCAAGTTTGACCAATTCAACAGCATTAATATGGGATGAGTGGATCATCAATAAAGACAACTCAATGTGAATGAGGATTAGTTTAGCTAGTTAGAATAAAGACACCTCGGGTGTGAAAGGAGAAAATGCATGGAGACTAATTCATGGTTGACCAAATCAAACAGCACTATAAATAGATGAGTGGGACTAATGTACACAGCGTAATTTTGGAGGAGGAGCCTTTGCATGGAAGTAACCTCATAATTGGGTGGGACCCATGGTGAGGAAGCTCATCAACTATATAATGGAGGGAATGGAAGCCATGGGGGGATGATTGAAGATATCATTTGATAATTGGGTATTTTTAGAATTATTTCATGCTTCAGCTGTTTAGCTAAGTTTGTTGCACTATTTAGTGCAAGGGTTTTCTCAGGCGGGAATTCCCCACTCTTCCTTGGAGATCTTGTTTAAGAAATCTAAGAGGAGTTTTCTGGACTTCATTTCCACTATCTGGAACTTGGCCAAGGAATCACCTATAGCTACAGCACAGTATCTTGGAGGATCTGTGTTATTTTACATGGTGTTGCACTGGGAGGGTTTAAACCCTTGTTTTATGAGCTAGTTTCCCAGAGGAGGATCAGCATTTTTCCCGGAAAGCTAGTAGGAGGAGTTACATCCATTTATTTGCATTAACATCCATATTTATGTAGTGCTTCAGCCATAAAACATGATTCAGTCATAAATTTGTAGCATATGCTTCTTGTATTTCATGTTTATCAAGAAACCCTTGCCGGGTCATCTTGGATTTCTGTAAAAGAGACTAGATCTCTGTTTTTGAGACTCATTGATTAATATATAAGCATATCTATTTTGTCTCTTTATTTTTGAGTTTAAACCCTCAATAAATTGCACTGTCACTTTCTGCAGTAATTCTGTGTTGCAGTAGTCTTGGGGTTGCAGTGTCTTTGGGTTGTTTTGAGCATGGGAGGCATGTTTAACTAGGCTATAATGATTTTTTTTTTATTTTATCTTAGATTTGGTTGATCTAATGTCTGATATAAAGGATCCATGGGCTTTTATTCATTTTTATAACAAAAATTTCTGAAAAATACGTTTTTAATGCATGTATTGCTGATTTTCCCATTTGGGAATATTACATCACATGAAACCTCCACAGGGCCTAGCCTTAGTAAAATTTCCAGAGGGTTTTGATCCAGACATGGCCTACCAATTGATAAAAATAGATCCCCTAACTTTAGAAGACATGCAAAGGGGAGTTTTAAGTGTAGAAGCCAATCTGATTGAGAAAAGGGCTAGGATGAGGGCAGAAAAGAAAGTCACATACAAAGAGGAAACCATAGCCTCCACCTATGAAACTAAAATTGACAATCTAGTGAGGGTAATGGAAAGAATTATGGAGAGGATCAACTTAAATGAAAGAGCACCTCGTATGGAAAACCAAGCAAATCCCCAAAACAGAAATAGAAACCAAAACTTCGGAAGAGACCCTCCTCAAAACAGACAAAGAGACAATGACCAAAAAATCAGGCCTCCTTTCAAAGACAACTATGTAGATGAACAGGAAAGAGAGACTAAAGAGCTGGAATAAAACCATGTAAATCTGATAAGCTCTGATAATGAGGGTGATTTTTTTCTCACAAAAGAAGAACAAGGGCTCTTTTCCTCAAACCAAACTGATAGAACATATGAGGATTCTGAAGAGTAAAAATTAGGATTTGAAAATGCTATTATGGAGGTTCATAGGTAGTATGACCTTAGGAGTAAGAAAACTCAAGATGCCTCCAAAAATAACAAATTAGAAAATGATGTTAGAAAGACCCCTGAAAAAATCCTTAAGAAAACAGCAGAAAACAACACCATAATGGCTAAGACCCCTAATCAAAACAAAGACAAAACTAGTCAACATAATGGTGACCCAAGCTGCCCTAGTACATCAACTAGTGGCCCTGGAAAAACTGCTCTAAATGACAGTCCAAATAAAACCCAGAAAACTAAAGTTGCTGAAAATACTATGTGTGATAAAACTGATGTAAATATACCAAGAACACTAGCACCTTTCAGTTTTTCGGGAGAGATTTCCAATATCAAAATAAGCATACCTCTTACTGAACTAGTAACTCAGGATCTGTACACGTCCTAATTTTTGAAAAATTTGAACATAGCGAATGACACCGACACTCTGAAACTAAATGATGAAAAAGAAGAGCTATTGTTTGGACCTGAGGTAGAGGGAAATTATCAAGGAGGAGTTTTCCCTCCATTCTATGTCAACTTAAACATTCATGACAAAATCTTGCACAATGTTATGCTAGACTCCAGTGCCTCACACAATCTCGTGCCCAAGGTGGTGATCGAGAGATTAGGCCTTGAAATAACCAAACCTTACAAAGACTTGTACTCTTTCGATTCAATTAGAGTCAAATTTTTGGGTCTGATGAAAGATTTGTGTGTTAATCTGGCACAAATACCGACTAAGAGCCTAGTCATGGACATTGTAGTGGTTTAAATTCCCCCGAAGTATGGCATGCTTTTATTTAGATCATGGGGAGTGAAACTCCAACGGAACCTCCAAATGGACATGACCTATGCTACCATCCCAGTCTTTAACAAAACAAGGAGATTGTACCGGGCATATCACATGAAATACATGGTTAGCATCCAAGATAGGCCAAAAAACACCCCTCTTTATTCTATCCATTCAAACCTTGACTCGTTTATCTTGTACAATGAATATGACATTAATGAACAAGTAAATTAAAATGAGAAAGATCTAGGCCTACTAGAACAGTCAAACCAAACACCAAATGAAGAACTTGACAGCCAAAACTCTAGCAGCCCTAAACAACAACATAATGGCGAAGCTGAACTTGAAACACTTTGGAACATGAGCTTTGATTGCTCTTGTGGAAAAGCTGGTTCGGGATCAGGTGTTTGGATGCATAACACCAATGAAGGCCACTCCTACAAACTAGATTTTCAATGCACTAACAATAAGTATGAGGCTCTTCTCCTTGGTTTACATTTGCTAAAAGACATAGGAGCCAAGAAAATTTATGTTCAAGGAGGTTCCGAGCTAATCATTAGACAAATCAAGGGAGAATATTCTGCCAAGAATCCTAGGCTAAGAGAATATAGGAATGTTGCCTTAGATCTCCTGAAAACTTTTGAGAAGTATGAACTTACCTCCATACCTAGAGCTCAAAACAACCTTGCCAATGAACTTGCATTTGCTGCCAGCACTTTCCAAATACCCCATGCCAATGAAAAATTCATGGTAAAAGTCAAAAGTAGACCTACAGTACCTGACAACATAGATTATTGGCAAGTGTTTTAAGGGGATAAACATATTGAATATTTTCTGCAATCTAAGAATTAATTTGCATTACCAAAACCAAACTTAGATCATGCACAAGACTACCCTAATTAAGAACAAACACCAAAAACAAATCCATTTCTTACTGTTGATGTAAATCTGCTAGAACACTTTCATGAGGATGAATTCTCTAGGGACCCAGATCAAAAATACCTTGAGGTATTGCAATGCAAATATAACTCATTACCAAGAGGTCTTACCCCTTTAGAAGAGCTTTTTGACTTCAATGATGTTGCTAGGAAGCCAAAAATGGAATCTACCGAGACTGATGTAAAAGAATGCAACATAGGCAGCATAGAAGAACCCAAACTGATCAAGCTGTCTAAGACTCTACCACCTCACATAAAATAGAAATACATAGAGTTGTTCAAAGAGTTTAAAGATGTTTTTGCATGGGGGCATGAAGACTTGAAGCCCTATGACATAAACATTATTCAAAATAAGATTCCTCTCAAGGAAAACAAGAGACCATTCAAGCAGAAATTGAGAAGAGTAAACCTCGTCCTAGTACCTCTAGTTGAAAAAGAAATAAATAAGATGTATGATGCTAGTATCATAGTCCCACTCAGGTACTTAGAATGGTTTTCAAACCTTGTGTTAGTAAGAAAGAAAACATAGGAGATTAGGCTATGCATAGAATTTAGAAACTTAAACAAAGCCTCCCTCAAAGAAAACTACCCTTTACCTAAGATGGATCATATACTACAAAGGGTGGTATGTTCTAAAAATATGTCATTTCTTGATAGTTTTTCAAGATACAACCAGGTGATAGTACTTCCAACTGATCAGCACAAAACCGCTTTCACAACACCTTGGGGCACCTACACGTATGACAAAATGCCTTTTGGGTTAATGAATGCAGGAGCTACTTTTCAGAGAGCCATGGACTTTGCTTTTTCCTAAGACTTAAGTTACTTCATTATGATACACCTTGATGACATCATTGTCTATATTAAAACTGATGAAGAATACCTAGTTCACCTAAGAAGGGTCTTTGAAAGAGACAAAGTGCTGAAATGGGATTCAAGGAGGGAGGACAAAGGCAAGCATGGAAAATTTGAAAATTTTTGGAAGGGTCTTTACATCATTCATTCAGTTAGAGGTAATAATGCATTCTTCTTACAAGAGATAGATGGCATAGAGTTATTTTGAGGTCCTGTCAATGGCAGGATGCTCAAGCACTATTTTTGTCAAAATTCCTAGTTTGAAGCTTTCATTCATTGTACATAACATTGATTGATGAGAAATCAGAAAAATGAAATACAAAAATAGATAAAAGAAGAAAAAGAGGGCAGGAAAAATAATAGGTACAGCCCCATACCAAAAAAGAGTATTATGGAAAGTGTGCAAGCCTAAATGCCACTACCTTTGAAAAAAGAGAGTCTTGTTCAGTCATCTACCCTAATCATGACTAAAAATGTTTTAAATTTCTACTGATAGGTTAGTGAAAGGAGATTTTCCAAAACATGTATACTTGGCTTATTAGTAGATTATATTAGGAAATATTCCTGGTTCCCAAAGTATAAATCTGAACAAAAGGAAATGAGAGGGATTCATAACCAATTCTAAATCACAACCCTTATATTTTCTAGTTTTTTATTGTACAAAAATAATGTCTGTGTGCAGCTTTTCCAAATGCCACAACCCATGGAAAATCATATTGCTTAAACCTACACTACTACATTTGGCGGAAATTCCGACACCTGTTTCCGACGCTTTTGACCAATTGTCGGAAATTTTCCCAAATTTTTTCCATCCCACCCGAAACCGTCGCTATACCGACGTCTATAGAAAAGTGTCGCAATTACGACGTTTAAAGGAAGACGTCGCAATTGCGACACCATGGCCCAAAGCGTCGCTATTGAGACGACTCTAAACGTCGCAACTGCGACACAATGTCTAGGTGTCGCCATTGTGACGTTTGGAGGCACCGTCCTAATAGCGACGCCTTTTCCGCCGTCGGTATAGCGACGGTTATTTTCGCGCTACATAAAAATACCAAACTTATATGGGCGCTACATAAAAATTCGAAACCTTATATGTTGCCATATAAAAATGTTTCCGTATTTGTTTTATTAAATACTACATTTGATATCACATGATTTTACTTTCCGTTTTTGTGAAGAGATTTTCTCTAAAGATTCGCTAAGCCACTTCACAGAAATATTTTTCTCAGATCTGCCTCATGAGCCGCCTTCTCTAGCTTTCCAGGGACAGTGATTTTCCTCACTTCTGCAAATGGTAGTTCTTACTGCAGTTCCTTCCAAAATAGGGTTGACTGGTTTGGGTTTTTTTGTCATCCCATTGATTGTGTTAGGTCGTAGGTTCTCTGTGATGCCAGAATGATCTAATTAATCTCTGTATTATCTTCATCACCCATACATTTAAATTTTTCAAAGAAACGCCAGTTAATTTAAAAACACACTTCTCCCCGGCTTAAAAACCCTGCATTGAAGGAAATAAGACAATAAATCTACAAAAATCTATTAGTGAAACAAATGTATGGTGTTACATAAACGTTCTATATCACACGCATTCAGCCTCCGCTCTGCAATTACCACGCTCTCGTATCTGCTTAGCTCGTTAACAAGATTGTTTCCCCGCGCTCTGCAGGCTGCATTTGCCTCTGATTTCCCGCTTCTGGTTTTGCCATTCGCCTGATCGCCTCAGCTTTTTCACAATGATCGCCTCCTCGGCTTGCAGACACTTTTACCCCGGGATTTCACAGCTGCCGCCACTTGAAGAAGACGCCAAATTTCAAAATAGTTCTATCACAGCCCTCTCCTTGTGTAGGTTATTCTATTTGGGTTTTTGACACCATGACTAAGAATATGGTTTCTGAGTCAAGAACCAAGATTCAATACCCTATTATTTCACCCAAAAGATTAAATTTTTCCACAAATGCTTATTAATTTCATGTTAATATTTCTCCTCGCTTTTGAAAACCTGCATTAACAGAGTAAAACAAGTATCAATAACTACAAAAGGATATGAAAATGAATAAGAAGGGGCATCACTGTAGGTATCTTTCTTCACCTTTATTTATCCAAGAATGTACAGTTCAGATGTTGATTAGATTGCCTTTAAAAAGGAAAGGTAATTATTTCCATGGAAAAGAAGGTTTTCCATTTTTAGTAGGTTGTTTGACTATGTGGTACCATAAGTTTCTACATATGAGCTAAATTGAAATAATGGGATATTCATGAAAATATTATATATCACCTATGTGATGTCCTTCATCACTAATTAAAATTATAGTTTCAATGACTTAATCATCTGGTACAATTCCTAGGTTCTCATTGGTGGATCAGTTCTTCTGGCTTGATTTTCTTCTTCTGATCTTGTATTTACATTTGAAATTTAGTCAACATTAGTATATTTTGTATCCTAAAGTATTGGTAGAAATCATATTTTAAAGTTTATATTTAGTGATTTTTTGAATTGCAATGTATCTATGCTATCAGTTATATATCAAGCAAATTGTCTCATTAAACTACACTATGAGGTAGGGTCAACCAAGCTTGAACTTGTTGGGACATAGCATATGAAGTTGTGATGAGTCCATATCACAAACACATATAGAAAAGTAAGACAATTTAATGATGAAGTGATGGTACAATACATTATATGATGAAATTATCCATGCTATACGCTAATATTTTCACAAATTGCTGTATTGAAATAATACCATTACAGAGAATACAATAATAGGTGCACCATAAATTATTCTTGAAATATGATTGTTAATACTTAAACCTAGTTCATGACATCACCCAAAGATAAACAAACTTAAAATATAAACAACTAACATGAGAATCCAACTAAGGGTTTTCGACAAACTATGCCATAACCCGGGCATTTGAAATCAAATTTAATCCATCTATGAAGGTAATGTAAATTCTGTTGATTTTTACATATGTTTGCATGCTACACTTATATTCTCTGCCTAGATATCATTTTAAATAATCATAATGTTTCCAGCCTTTGAGGGAAATTGTGCCTATTTTGAGATTTTGCTCCACCACCTATAAACCTGTTACACCTGGTCTCACTCCCCCACCTAGGCCTGATTCTGCCTCCCAAGTCTGGGACTTAGGATGTTTCCTGATGCCTCTCACTACCCCCTCCACTGTTTCCTTTTGTTTATGTCAGTAAAAGATAAAGTACTTAGTATATTTGAGAATCCAAGATTCTCGATTCGTATGGTGACATGGTTGATCTTGATATATTCGTGTAAGTTGATGCAAAGTAATTAGTGTTAATCATGAATGAAGTGCTCATTTACCAAGATAGATAGATATCATTTGATATCTATGTTATGTTTTATGTTTTATGGAGCCAGACATAACTTATTTATGTGTTTTAGAGTTGCTAGATTGTTACTAAATCAGCTGAAACTCTATTTTGAATTTATATAATAAAACATAGTATCTTTAAACTTATTTTTATTGTTCAGCATTTAGTAGTTATATTGATGATTATAGTTATAAATCTGTAACCATGTATGATTGCATGATATGGTTTAACTTTTTGAACTTAAAATCGAGTTTTCAATAGTATCCACCATTCAATTACATTTCAGAATTTTGGGTCATTACATTTATCTTCACATGTACAAGAAGACTCGTATATATATCTGTAAAAATGATAGTTACATTTAAAATATTAAATTTGTAATGCAGACCTGCCCCCCAATGCTCTCAAAATTAGGATCTGTAGCTGCTTCCCCACAGCCTCTCTGTCTCCTGCCCCACCCCCAGGGACTGTAGTACCTATGTTTATATGTAAACAGACACATCTAATCACATACATAATGGTATGTTAATAATCATAATCTGGGTCCTCCATTCATCAATTAAATAAATGTTTAATACTCACCATGGAGGGGGAAATCCTTTTGTCGCAACATTTGCCTAAAATCAGAACACCTACCTTCTATGAGGGAACAGAACTAGATGGCATGAGATTAGTGCCTTTCCTCCACAGGAGCCATATGCTAGCCATCCATCATGGGTCATTTCTCCTGCTCATTCTCACCCCAGCTGTGCAACCAGCCCTGAAATTGAAACCCACACCCAAATTGTTAGTACAAAATGTTTAAGAATTGGTCATTAATAATAAAAAGGAAAACCTTCCCTACCCACCCCAACTTAGATAAATTATGAGCTGAATAGGAAGGATACCTGGGTGTATTGATCCACAACTTTAAACAAGACTAAATCCAGACACTTTGAAAGGAAACATGATGAAGAGAAAAAAGTAATTAAATGAAATCCATATACAATGCCAAGAAATCAATTCCTGAAAGTTCAAAAAAAAACATTTGGTAGCCTGAACTAATTGAATCCAAAATACAAAAGACAGAAATAATGGTATAGTGTAAGAACAACATAAATAAAAAGAAAGATAATTCTTCCCGTGATGCTTTGTCACCTGTATGTTATGTTTTCCTTCTATACACAAGAATGGTATTAAAGGTGTTTTAGCGATAGTTTGTATCAAATACATTACTTAGGATTAGCAATAAAATGAATGCGGTGTCAATATTGCTTCAGACCTAATCTAAATGGCATATTTGAAACTCAACTCATCTTGAATACGATTGCCTTTTCATTTGTGGTTGCTAGATACTGTTGTTTTTAGCATTTAATTTCTTTCAATGTATGACTGATCGAGTATCATATATCCAGTCCTTTAGATTAGGATATTCGTATTTTACCGGAAGAACATGTAGCGCGTCAGATGACGTATCTTTAGTATTTAGTTAGTTTCATAATACCAGCATGGTTAATTTGTTCAACATGTGAGACTAAAATATGAAATACTGCTTCCAGCGATTCCCTTTATGTATTTCTTCATCCAGTCCTGTTGTTAATAAAAGTACACGATGCGGTCGAATGATGTTGAGATGGCGCCCAAACACCTAAATGGGAGAGCAAGCATCTTTAGGCAGCCGTTAGAGGCACGTATCAATAAAAGTCAAAGGAGTTTTTTTATCTATGATGAATCAGGATAGTTGATTTTAATTTTTGGCGATTTCCACGAACCAATAAAAAACTTTTTCAAGAGGAAAAGTATATCGAGAACCCGGCGGTTAGGAAGAAGACAGTAAGAGATTGCTGAAGAACCCTCAAAGACATCCTCACTCTTACTATGAAATAAGAAAACGATGACCTTCCGGTTTGACAATCAAAATGAATCAGCCAACTATTAATTGATATTGATAGCACAACGACATACGCTTCTGATACACTAGCCAGTCACCTATGTGACTACGACAACATTGTTTGTGAATCTATGAGGCAGTCCTTGTAAGCATAAAACTCTTGCAAATTTAAGATAACTATTTACAATTTTATTCAAACATATTAACAAGATTTTGGTTTTAACTAATGAAGGTCTTTTTCTTTGGTTTATTCTGTGAGAAGTCAGCTGAGTCTTATGTGATTCTCGAAGCCAAAGCAGCAGTTCTTATTCCAACACACGTAGCGTGGTGAATTCTTACCTAACTCAAAAAGAACTTCTAGATTATCTAAAGCCCTTTTGGGGCTCCAGACATTTGCTGTAGTGTGCTGCGTCTGCAGTTTTAAATATTTGAAATATACCGTGGACAATCTAGATCTAAATGAAATAATGTCCTGATAAGGATGTCTCTCAGCTTTCTGTGAGGAGGGAGAGTACTCCATCCAGCATTAAAAAGAGGAAAGGCAAAGAAAGAAGGAAAAATGCCAATCAACTTTGGGTAAATACAACTTTAATTCAATAGCTTTAATTTTCTTTGGTGTCAGCAAAAGTGTAAGCATGCCATATCTAATCTTCAATCTTTTGATGCTAGGTTGCCTGACACCTCAAAAAATCAAAGTTGTAGATGAGGTGCGCTTACCAAGTCAGGCTCGTGGTGGTTACTTGAAATTAGCTCTAAGAATTGGTAATTAAGTACTAAACATCATAATTAATCAGATCGCCTTCCAACGCTTTTGTAATCCACTTATGACAAGTACAATCAGTATATTTGGGTGATGACTTTGGAATAACTGTAGGAAGACGTATTGTTTTCCATTTGAAGTACTGTCAGAGTCAACGTCGCAGGTCATGTGTCCCAAGATCTACAATGCCCCGATAAGGTAAAACATTAACCTTTCATATTTTTGAAAAAATTATAACAACCAATGGCTGAATAATCTGAGCAACTAGGGGATAAACACCACTATATGAAGAACCTGCTGGAGTTCAAGATGCAGATGATCTCTCAAAACTCCTACTATCAGAGGGGAATGTGCCGACAATGCCGGCTATCAAAGAGGGGTCATGATGTACTTAATTTCCATCATAATTTTTTCTAATTATACTCGATGGTTATCCTTATAACAAAAAAAGTGTTTAAATGATGGGGGAGAATGTTTCCCTCAGGATCTTACTAATCTAGGAGAGGAAGACAGTGGCAACAAATCTAACGGCGACAACTGTGCACCGTGTAACAATGACAAATTTTTTTATTATTACCAATCTAGTTCAATATATTTTAAAACTTATAATTAAAATTAATATTATCCGTTTGGGATAAGCATACTGCCACCGTATGAAACCATGTAGAAGACTGTAGGAATGTAAACTAACAATGTACAATAATCAGTAACTGTGAAGAATTTGCCAGAATTTTTTTATTATTACCAACTAGTTCAATGATATTTAAAACTACAATAAAATGAATATTGAATTATTATAAATGTCTGCCACTGATTGTAATGGTACATCGTGAATACGTAAACTAATGCAGCAGGGTTGAAAGGCACGAAACAAAGAGGCATGATGATATTGATGATGGGGAATGAGAGTTTTTATGTAGGAAGAAGAAAGTTGTACCATAAATGTAAGATGAATATTATGTATGTCATACTATTAATTTGGAACGTTTTTTTTTATATAAAAAATCATATTATCAATAATTATTTTTATGTCGGGCATGAATGCAATGCTTCTATGGATTTTTTGTTGAATTGTTTTATTAGTTATTGAATTTTTTTTTTATGTCATGAAGAAAAAATGAAATAGATTGCATTGGGAACTGAGAGTAGATGTGAGGGGGGAGGGGCCAGCAAGAGCTCCACCTTCACGTGGTCAGTCTCTGTTTTTAGAGAATAATTTATTGAGCGATTAATCTTGAGCAAACCTCCTTGATCCTAAATGAGTGTCAAAAAATAAGAATTAATTATACCTTTGGATCAGAGTTTGTTCAAAGTTCACTTACCCAGTACTGTTCTCAGAAACTAAGAGAGCTACTAGGTATACAGTACATTAAATATATGTCGGCATACGTATATACCTGAGAAAAATACTACATCAATATTGTAGATGAATAGGATAAATGATATTTTGATTAATTGTATAAAGGTGTACAAATCCTCGTAGACGCGTAGAGTAATACAACTTGTCAAACGGTAATGTCCATATTTTTGTTTAGCGCTGACCTAGAAATTTTCTAGCTGCATTTAGTGCCTGTAGTATCGTAATTCAATATTGCTTGTTCACGATGACATTTAAGTTTTTTCAGAGGTGTTTTTTCATCTATTGATTGGGCAACGGTAGGCATTTCAAGGTTCACTGTTGAGGCTTTCCATACTAAATTCAGATGAATCCACTTATTGTTACATAGGGTTGTTTTATTATACTTACATTTTCCAGCCATTACTAGGTTACATCTGCAGTTGTCAATCTTGTGTTAAAGATGGAGTTTAGTTCTGCATTTGGGCTTTTCTAATATTTTCTCAATTTATATCATAGTTAACAATGTTGTTTGAGCATGCCATCATCACTTGTACTAATTGCATCAATCTCTAGGAAAGCTACATTTCACCTATTTCTTGAGTTGAAATAATAGTTTTAAACTGATCTGCCTGGCTGAATATTGTCACATAATACTGGTGTTTGGATTGATGAGCATAAAACTTCAATGGTTGGTTGATTCATAAGAACTATCAGGCGAAATCCCTTCCTCTAACACATAAAAGTAAAATTTCGTTATATATGTGAGTTTGAATACTTTTGAAAAACAAACTTTATTCTCCTTTCATAACGCAAAAACGGTTGTACTACTTTCAGAAATTAGGGATTACAAAATTATGATCATAAACGGGTATAAAACTAACTATCATTGTTGTCAAATAAAATATACTTCAGTTTCAAGATATCATTGTTTTTCCTTTTCATCATTGCATATATACTGGTAAAGTACTTGGGTTACTTTTTACACTCAGCAGAAAAATTAGAGCAAGACTGTATTTATAAAAAACTACCAAGCTTTTCGACCTTTTATTTATATGCTGAAACATAAAATATATTATAATAACCTTTTTTAAAAAATAAAATAAAAAACTAGAATTTGTATATGTTCACCTTTTATATTTATATATATATATAAATATATAATATATTAAACTATCAAAACATTAAAGAACCCTTCAATTATCAAAAGTCTTAAAGATTGAATTTAAACTAAATTTATCTCCAAAATGGGATGCCGACGTCCGCCTACTCTTAACCTCGAATTCTCAATCCAATGTGCCTCATAAAAAAATTCGAATACAGCTTTTGCAAAGCTTTTCGTATTCTCTAATTTCATGTGATTCAATATTAGCTGCTCCACTTGTCCTTTTTTGTCTCCCCAAACCTGCTGTAAAATTTATGTTTGTTTAATTTCTCGGTTGGCAGAATTGCTAATGCCATGGTATATTGTGTTTAAATAAATCAGATTGGGGAATATGGTCAGGCTGTCATAAAAAAACTTGCAGAATTTTAAATGGAATTTAGTTTGATAAGTGGCAAGCAATCCCCCAAAAAATGTTGTCATTTGAGTCTGTCTTTTTCATTATACAATGCGTTGAAGTAAACTGTTCAAAGACAAAGCTGGAATATAAGTGAGGGTGTAAAGGTAACTTTGGGTTTAGAAGAAATGGATGGATCATCTATTCATTTTGTAAGGTCATGAATAGTTTTTAGTTAGTTAGTTTATCGAGTTCAATAGAGAAGCTGGAGTGAAAATATACTGTGTATTAAAAATTTTAATTTTTTGTCAAGAATTTATGAGCTGTAGAATACAAAACTAATAATGTATAGACTGAATGGGTGTGGGAAAATAATCTGAAATGAAACCTTTTTAGTTAGGTTATTGTGAGGTAAACCCATTCAATTTTATTGTAAGTATCATTGTGATGAAGAAAATCTTTGTTTTGAACTTACTGACAAATAAACTACTTGCCTTTTGAGTAGCATTGCTTCTTTTATGTTTGAATAATAGTGTATCTAATTGAATTAGTTGATCGTATTTTTAGCAAACTTTTCATTTTTCTACATGTAGATAATTGGGAAGCGGTATTTTATCGTGGTCTTCATAGATCATGAAGATGACAGAAGTGTTAGTCTAAAGGTCGAGGTGCACTTGATATGGTAGTTGATAAGGTTTGCCATTAACTTACCTGTAGTGGCATGTTGAGAAGTTTTTGGAACATTTGTATTCAAATGATAATTGGATCCTATACAGTACTAAAAATTTATCAAATTTAGATTCAGTAAAATGTAGCAATTCTTGCAAAATTTCAATATTTAGTTATTAAAACTACATTCTTTCATGTGTTGATGTCAAATGTAGTACTAAAGGAAACTAAATCAGAATAATTTTCGGCACGTAACCACTTCTCCGCATTAAAGGATTTGTAGTAGAACAAATGCTTGAAGCATAGAAAGATACCTCAGGTATAATAACAATAATAGTTATTTTGGAGAAAAGAACTCTATTCTAATAGCATCTTCATACAAGTAAATGCCAGAAGAGAGATCATCGTAGGACGAACAAATTAAACAACTCAAGAGAGCTGGTGTGTCTAACGCTTCCACAAGATTTCTGGTGTAATCTCCTCTGCTTCCTTTCCACTGAGTCTTAATTGACTTCTTTTTCCTATTATTTACTAAATCTGTGAATTTGATAAGCAATACTATCCAATAATGGTTGGATTCTAATTTAGACTCGATTTATATTTATCTAAATCCTGTAACCAATGTTTAACTTTCAAGTAAGAATAATATATGTTGCTTTTTGTGCAGAATTTGTAATGAACTTTCGCTCTATATTTCAATTAATCACCTTTACAACAATTGTTTTTCCAGATATGTTAATGATCCTAATCGTTTGTTAATTAAACAATTTCATTATACTCCGCCCCAATTTAGAGAATAATAACAATCAGCATCAGATTGGGACTTGGCGACCTCTATGACACCTTTAGGTTGAACTGTGGTGTCTACCTAAGTACACTACCATCTCAGATGGCCCTTCTCCAAATCAACACTAAGTGTTCTGCCTGCCTAACGCTGAAGCCAGACCATATGGGCAATAAACTTTGGTTTTGCTCATTTACACGCATGATTCCTATGGAATCGCCTCGCTTATTAGGTACTCATTCTGTGGGGTGCTGGCATGAGCAGCGGGCAACCCGCTGAGATTCCGCCTGTGGTTTTGGTAGAGGCTTCACCAATGTGCATGTCTAGTCCAGCACTTTTTGTTTGTTAAATCATGTCAGAATCCTTTGGCTGTGTCCTTAAAAGGCCACAATTTTTATTCTTACAGCAGTGATTTTGGGCATGTATTATCAAGAAACGAACAAATGGTAAATGAAATACAAAGTCGAGTCCATTTAATTTAAACTGCGATAAACCAGCATTTCAAACCAAATTGCCTGCAACAGCTCCCACACAATAATTCTCAGGATTTAATTTCCTTATCAAATTCGCCCTAATATTTTTTGGGTCCAGATTTCCACTGCGCGAGCGGCCCAAACAAAGATCCGCTCCAATCAATTTCTGCCACGTGTCCTCAATAAAAACTTGCCCTGCTCCCGGCTGCGGGTGCATTCGATGGCGTTTAAGGCGATGGGACATGGATGTGGCGATTTCATATCAATCGCATTAAGATTTAACGTTGTTCAATTAAGTTCCAAGGTTTGCACATCAAATCGCATTAAATTTTAACACTGTTCAAGATCGGACCTCCACTCCCGTTACTGATTTTGCATGCTCCAATATGATCCGGCCTTCGGCTCTCATTAATGATCATAGATTAATTATGACGAGCGTCCTTCGATTGCATTGCATTGATAAAAGATTGCATTGCAGACGGGTCGACATAAAAAATGGCGTTTAGCCATGGTTTTTCAGACAAACCGGTTGCTGGATTACACTGTCTGGTAATTGTGACGATAAGGAGAAGTGGCCAGCGGAACTTCTGCCTAGACTTTGCTGCATATTTCCATTTCTCTCGGTTCTCTCTCTGTCTGTCTTCCTACGGTGGTGGAGTGCAGCTGTACGTCTCTTGTGCCCACTGCTTTTCCCTGCTCATTGCACCCATGCCTGGCGTGCGTCATAGGATGCGTTGCGCGGGGAGCATAGAAGGTCAATCCGGCGCGCTCCTCGGCACCTCAACGAGATGACTTCCGGCCGGATCAGTGATTATTACTTGAGTCGATATCCAAATACTAGGAGTGGGCGGGGGTGTCGGCATAACTGTCAGCCCCTTCATGTGGGTCCCACGCTGTTTCCCCACTGGTAGTTCACCTTCTCCCACAACGCACATTGCTCAATTTCTGATTGCCACTCGGCCCACGCGAATCACAGTGTCAGTCAACGTGGTCTTCGCGAGGAGGCCCAAACGGAGGAAGAATGCACCCGTCCGGCGGGTCTGAGCTCGGAAAAAGCCGGCCAACATTCGGGCCTTCAGGAGGGGAGCCGTGGCATGCATGTGGAGGTAGCACCTAGCGATCCTGGACCTTCCGAAGGATGGTGCCGAATCGTGGAGGAACCAGCGGAGGATTAGTTTGGTTAATTTGTTTTTCTTGCTTAGCAGGCCCAGTTAATTGGGCTACTTTTAGTTTATTTTACTGTGCTGGACCTTTAAGTAATATTTTTTAATTCTGTAAATTAAACGTTCAAGACTGGTTTCCCCGTATGAGGGCAGTCTTCTTAATTTTTTGATTTTTTGATGACAAATTTGCCATGAGTATGGCCAGGCAATATTTTTGACTTCGGTGTAATTTTATTCGCAATGTTAATAGATTAACTTTACTTTGAATTCTCACATGATTAGCGTTTTTCTTGATCTGTTCAAGGATTTTGGGTTCTTTAATTTGTATTTGGAACAATGGACGTCGGTACTCTATCTGTTGCTTTACTGTTCTACATACTACTATTTCACTTTCTTATAGATGCCTCGGGCATATTTGAATTCTTTCTCAGATTGTCGATAATCTCCATGTGGACCGTTACTGGATTTTATATCATGTCCCTGTATGTGACATGGGGTATTTTTCTATCATTGTCTGGGGTGGGACTTCCACTTTTCTGGATGGATATTTGGGTTCCAATCTTCAGATGTGAAAATGTAATGACTTCATGGACTATTTTACTTCATATAATATATTCAAAATAGCATTTTTTCTCTTCTGAAAAAAAAATGATTAATGTTTATAATTCTGCCTTCAAAACTAGCGATGCTGGTCTATGTTGCTGGTTTATTGATATGGTCTGATGGTCTTTTTATATTTTGGACATATCACACTCCTCACATGATTAGCGTTTTTCTCTGTTCAAGGATTTTAGGTACTTTAATTTGTATTTGGAACAATGGACGTCGGTACGTACTCTATCTGTTGCTTTACTATTCTACATACTGCTATTTCACTTTCTTATAGATGCCTTGGGCATATTTGGATGCTTTCTCAGATTGTCGATAATCTCCATGTGGACCGTTACTGGGTTTTATATCAAGTCACTGTATGTGACATAGGGTATTTTTCTATCATTGTCTAGGGTGGGACTTCCACTTTTCTGGATGGATATTTGGGTTCCAATCTTAAGATGTGAAAATGTAATGACTTCATGGATTGTTTTACTTCATACAATATATTGAAAACATCGTTTTTTCTCTTGTGAAAAAAAAAATGATTAATGTTTATCACTCTGCCTTCAAAACTAGCGATGCTGGTCTATGTTGCTGGTTTATTGATATGATCTGATGGTCTTTTTATATTTTGGACATATCACACTCCTCACATGATTAGCGTTTTTCTCTGTTCAAGGATTTTGGGTACTTTAATTTGTATTTGGAACAATGGACGTCGGTACGTACTCTATCTGTTGCTTTACTATTCTACATACTGCTATTTCACTTTCTTATAGATGCCTGGGCATATTTGGATGCTTTCTCAGATTGTCGATAATCTCCATGTGGACCGTTACTGGGTTTTATATCATGTCCCTGTATGTGACATGGGGTATTTTTCTATCATTGTCTGGGGTGGGACTTCCACTTTTCTGGATGGATATTTGGGTTCCAATCTTCGGATGTGAAAATGTAATGACTTCATGGACTATTTTACTTCATATAATATATTCAAAACAACGTTTTTTCTCTTGTGAAAAAAAAAATGATTAATGTTTATCACTCTGCCTTCAAAACTAGCGATGCTGGTCTATGTTGCTGGTTTATTGATATGGTCAGATGGTCTTTTTATATTTTGGACATATCACACTCCTCACATGATTATGATTAGCGTTTTTCTCTGTTGCAGGGTTTTGGGTACTTTAATTTGTATTTGGAACAATGGACGTCGGTACTCTATCTGTTGCTTTACTATTCTACATATTGCTATTTCACTTTCATGGACTGTTTTACTTCATATACTGCTATTTCACTTTCATGGACTGTTTTACTTCACTGTTGTAGGGTCTTGGGTACTTTAATTTGTATTTGGAACAATGGACGTCGGTACTCTATCTGTTGCTTTACTATTCTACATACTGCTATTTCACTTTCATGGACTGTTTTACTTCATTGTTGTAGGGTTTTGGGTACTTTAATTTGTATTTGGAACAATGGACGTCGATACTCTATCTGTTGCTTTACTATTCTACATACTGCTATTTCACTTTCATGGACTGTTTTACTTCATATAATATCTTCACTTTCATGGACTGTTTTACTTCACTATTGTAGGGTTTTGGGTACTTTAATTTGTATTTGGAACAATGGACGTCGGTACTCAATCTGTTGCTTTACTATTCTACATACTGCTATTTCACTTTCATGGACTGTTTTACTTCACTGTTGTAGGGTTTTGGGTACTTTAATTTGTATTTGGAACAATGGACATTGGTACTCTATCTGTTGCTTTACTATTCTACATACTTCTATTTCACTTTCATGGACTGTTTTACTTCATATAATATCTTCAAAACAGTGTTTCTCGTCTTTTAAAATTTTAATTTTTTTTTTTTAAATTGAACCCTCCGTCGGTCTACCGACGCCTTGTAGACATCGGAACTGCGACAACCCAGAAACGTCGGAAGAGAGACAGTATGAAAATGTCGGAAGAGCGACGTTCCAAACGTCGGACCACATATCGTCGGAATTACGACATCTTCCAGACGTCGGAAGAGTGACATCCAAAATGTCGGACCACATTTAGTCGGAATTGCGACAGTTTACAAGCGTCGGAAGAGCGACGCCAAAACGTCGGACCACGTTTAGTCGGAACTGCGACGGTTTATAAGCGTCGTAAGAGCGACGTCCAAAACGTCGGACCACGCTGGGTCGGAATTGCGACGGTTTATAAGTAACGGAAGAGCGACGTTCCAAACGTCGAACCACATTTCACCGGAAGTGCGACAGTTTACAAACGTCGGAGGCGCGACGGTTTGTGAGACGTCGGAAGAGTGATGCTTGTTCGGAACAACGGAAGAAGTGTCGATAGTGCGACACTTTTTACTTGCGTCGGAACGGCGACGGCATGACAAACCACGGTTTTTCCGCCCCCGAACTGTCGCTCTTGCGACGACTATGTGTCGGAATAGCGACGAATTGGCCGTCGGAATTTCCGCCAAATTCTCTAGTGCTAGTTTGGTCATATTTTAAATTTCATGTCAGTAGGTTAGAGAATAAAGTATGTCAAACAGCTTAATCTTGACAGATGAGTAGACTAGGTAGAGAATAAGAGAGTTCATTAGCCTAATATGAACTCTTGGAAGTGATAAGGGTACAAGTAGATAGTTTTTTATGCTTTCAAAAGAAAAGAATGTTAAGGGTTTGCCAGTCCAAGTGCACCCAGAAGAAGAAAAAATGTTAGGCAAAATAAGAGGGGTAGGTAGAACTGAGACTAAAGCAATCATGTATTTTCAGATTTTTGAGATCATAGCTTCAAGATAACATGAACAAATGAAGGAAGAGAGATCTGCCAAGTACAAGTAAGGTACTGATCTTCAAAACTCATAGATCTGAACTCTGAGGTCCTGGACACCTCCTGGAAAGGAGCTACCCTCCCCAAGTGGAGCCACTGTTAGTCATCACTAATTCTTACTATCTGTAGATGACTAAATATTGGTTCTAGATTTCTAAAAACAAAATTCCCGGAATATTGTGAGTTTTAGAAATCTCATTGCCTTCATTATCCTTATGGAAAAATTTTCACTATTCTACCATTTTTCCATTCCATGGTCACCCTACCACTCCTAAAAGACTCCTTATGGGCTTGTGCCACTCATCTCCATCCTTTTTTCTCACCCATAACCTCATTACTCTGTTTTTCCCTTTCCCATCACTCCACTTTCCATCTAGGGTTACCTATAAGCCCATTCCTTCCCATGTTCACTAGGATCCTCAAGAATTGATGGTCTCAAAACTATTTCTGTAGGATCTTTAGATAAATCAAGTACATTGGATTTTGATTTTCAATACACCACTTTTTCAATACTCTGTTTTTACTCTTGAAGACTCCAAGCCAATTTTCAGTCAAAGACCAGATCAAAGAATCCTCCCACTAGGTCAATTAGGGTTTTACTTGGTTGAAGTTCATCATTAGGTTTTTAAGGCACTAATTTTCCTTTGCTAGAAAGTTTCCAAAGAAGTTTGTCTTATCAAATCATAAACTGCAAGAAAAGAAAGGGAAACAAGTGGGTCTTGAAAGGAGAACTGGGATTTTGAGCGAAATGGCCCACTTAAATGTCAAAACACTAACCACTTGCAGCAAATAACCCAGAGGTACACCAAAAACCAAACATGGAGAAAAAAATTTCAGAGATTATTGAGGAGAAAGGGAAGAAGGTGAGGTGAACTAGACATAAATGAATGAACTTGAAAGGGCTATAGAGAACTTAGAAGACAACATAGCTAATTATTTTCAAGCACTCCAGACACCTAGGGTTTTGGGAAAGTGGCCAAAGAAGGTGAAAAGCATGGTTTTAACTCCATGATGACAACAGAGAAATATTCTGAAGATGCCACTGTGATCAGATCCCAGAATTGTGAAAATTGAGTTTTCCATGCCTAGATGAGAAAAGTGTAGGTTAAAAACTCCATGATGCCAGCAAAGAAGGGGTTTTTGAAAGTGTTGCCTTTTGTTTAAGTTCCTAAGGTTGTAAAAGGTGAATTTAGCATGCTTCAAAGATAAAAAGGAAGAGCCACTTCAAGGTTCTCATGACACCTGCTAAGTGAAAGTGTTAAAGGACATAAATAAGCCAAAGAAATTTGACCCTGTCACTCAAGAAAAACTTACAGAGCAAGGATGTAAAGAGTATTAGTTAAAGAAATATCAAATCATCATTTCAGTCACCTACAAAGCAGCAGTGGTCAAAAATATGAAAAACATGATGTTGAGCTCCAAGGTGGAAACCAAAGATGATTTTAAGGTTGCTGCTGTGTAAAATAAATATGTCAAGCTTCAGGAATAAAAGGTAAATCCACTTCAATATTTTTATGTCACCTGCAAAAAAAGAGTGTTAAATGACATCAATGAGCCAAGAAGATTCAAATTTATAACTCAAGCAAACCTGCAGAGCCAGGGTGTAAAGAACATCAGTGAAAATGAGAAAAAAAAAGAGTGAACTTCATGATCTAAGTCATCTGCAAAACAAAAAAGTCCAGAGAGATAGTAAGAATGGAAGAAAAACTAAAAAAGACTTAATACATTAGGAAATGGGTTTTCAAAGATTAAATTTAAGTCCCAAGCATATAAAAGGTCATTTTGTTTTTCATTTGACTCATTGTTCCCTTGCAAAAGAGTTAGAAGCTCTCAGGAGTGAAGAATTTCGAGTTTTCAAACCAAAAATTGGCTAAGTGTTGAGGCACTACGCGTTCAGGTCGATGCTGCACGCCTGGAGTCAGGTGTTTCTGATCTGAAAATGGTCTAGATAACTTTTATGTATTTCAAGAACCTACCACTCAATTTAAATTAAAATGATATAGCTTTTACTTGACAATTTTGCAGAATTATTTACTTGAAAATGGTGTATGAATTTTTATTGTTTATGTGTCTTAAATTCATTTGTTCTTGTTGTAATTTAACATGTATGACAGAAAAATAATGCAGAAAATAATCATCCAAACACAACAATAATTTTAATCTAGTATTTCACCCAAAATCTTGTGGGCTACGTCTCCTTTGAGCTTGGTCACCTTGACGTAGCTCTTTGGGATTATGGTAAGTTTTTTACAAAGTAAATACTTAATTCAAATGAATACAACAATGATCCAAAGGATTGAAAATACCATTTAAATCCCTCTAATGGCTGTCCAAATTATGCAAAACACCTTTAGGCTCTTGTTGACACGATTCCTTCTGTTGGTGCACTAAGCTACTCTGAGCTTCTAAATGGCACAAACTCCCTCATAATTTTTTTTCTGACACTGAAACCACTCTTTTTGTATCCAAAACACATCATACACCAAATACCAATTGATAAATTTCTCAAATTGAGCACTTCATTCCCCAAATAGGCTATCCTCCACGGTTTGCCCAGGGCTGCCCAGAAGTTCACATCAGCTTTTCGAGCTCTAGAAGTTATAAAAATGTTCTGAAACCACTTCCATTGGTTCCAAAATGACTGAAATAGTCAATATAGATTTTTGGCTCATAAAAATAGCCTTCGGCTACTACAGTTTTTCCTCAATCACCTATCGACACCCCTTGGCACTAGGGTCAAGGAAAACTTCTCTGCTAGTTTTTTGACCTCTAAAAGTATTTAACACTTGCAAAAACCTATTTTAATAGATTCAAAATGATGTTTTCAGTCAATAATTACCACTGGTTCACTACAAATGGTCTCAAACAGCTCTTTTTAAGCCCTGCACTACTGCTGGCAAAAGCTGGCAATAATGGCCCCTGGAAATTTACTGAAGCTTTTCGGCCTTCAAATGTTCTCTACGGGCTCTAAAAATCATTTCATCAGATTCATAACATTTTAATTATCCAATTTATACTATTGGAACTTTGGAAAAGGACTCTAACTCCCCTGGTTAGGCCTCAAACTGAATTTGTCTCATGGTGGCCCTAATGTCTCCTTCATCTTCCCTGAAGCAAACTCCTCTGAATATCATTTCCATTCGATCTGAAACCTATCCCAAAGTTTTTAGGAGATCGAAGAGACCCAAAATTGACCAAAATTTCATCCAATTTGGTTCAATAATGAGAGAGTTATGACCAAAACAACTTTACCCCAATTTCCTCCACTAAATGTGGGGCAACTGCTAGTTAACTCCACTAAAAGTGAAAGTCCGCCTAAATTTGGGAGCGCTTCCAAAATCTCTACCATATTAAACTTCACTTAACTGAAGCTTAATTAAATATTAAACCTAATATTAGGCTCCTTAATCACTTTTAACATTAAGCTCCCACATTGGTCATATGAGGAGGTTCCATGGGAGGAGGGTTGGCCCCTCCGTGCTCCGCCGGACCTACTCGGCATTCAAAGTGCAATAACTTCTTCATACTGTGTCCATTTTTCAAAACGTTTGTGGCACTAAAATCAGGAATACGAGACATATGCAACCATCTTAGTTTCAACCCAATCCTATAACTTTGAATTTTGAGCTAATCCTTAGGTTCTTGATCCAGTTCTGATCACACCTCCCAAATGAGAAGCTTTTGGACCCCAAAATCTCTCTTGGACTAATGAAACTGATATGTAAAACAAATGATATTACTTCACCCTCTTCTCTTCAGCCTCCAAACACTTTCCTTGCATGGCTAGTGACTTTTAACCACAACTAGAAAGCAATTCACACTTCCCTTCCTCAATGCGCTTATCCTCCTGTCAAGAGTTGCCTTTCTTGCACTCACTCAGAAAATTTCTAGCGAGAAATTTGTAGAAGTAAAATTTACATCGCTGCCTTTATCAATGATCCAAGGTGGCTCAAACATAAGTCGTGCAACATGCGACATCAACAACAAGTCGTCATAAAATGTGCTATACAATTGACACAAAATCAATGTAAAAAGTGTGCAACACAATTGACACAAGTCGACAAACATGTGTGACACAATCGACACAAGTCAATAAACAACATGATACATCTTTACAACCACATGTGCATGTATCAATGTACAATGAACCTATTTACAGTTCGCTATTTACACATACAACTTCCATGCATATGTACACCTTCAACTCTTCCTTTCAAGTACCAACAAGTACATAATCCCAAAAACATGTGGGTGACTATAAGAGCTGAACTAAAAGATATTTCTGCAATATAATTGAGTATCATACTCATCTTTTACAGCTCCACAGCAAAAATTTTCAACAACAAAGAAATTCCTTCAACTGAACCGCATTTATATGCAATCTTGCATCAAAATTTTCAACAGAAATACATGCATACATCTGAAATGTGCATATGTACAAAGGATTATTTCTTACTGTGTTAAGAATTCCATCCACTTCTTTCCAAGCCACCTCCATGGCGATTTTTGCTGCTGCAACAATCTTCCATTTTCACATCGATAATGGAATCCTTAGTTCCACTTGCGCCAATCTTTTTGTCCTCTTACTACATGTGCTTTGGACGACTAGTTGGATGCAAAGTCCAACAATGAGACACAACATGTCCCCTCTTTTGGAAATATGTGCGAAACTCATGCACCTTCTTTGAAAGTTGTATTTTCCTCATCTGCTTCCTGTATGCTTTCTTCTTCATCTAGCATCTCAAAACATGATGGTTAAATCGACCACAATATGTACAACAAATATTTCTTCCATTTAAGCATACAAAATTATCATGCTTTGCAGAAACACAATCAAATTGATCATGAGAAGTTTTATACCTCTTGTGCTACTTTGAATGTTCATCCTTTTTGTCTTCATGGGAAGATGAACTAGTAGAGGCTACAACTTTCATTTGCAGAATAACATCATCATTCTTGTCTTGAAAACTATATGAACTTGCATGCTCGCCATAAGCTGCATGTCTACTATCTTCTTGCTGCAACAAAGGCTTAAATCAATGGCAATCATCTTTGAAACAAATTTGACATATTTTCATCTTAGAACTTGGAATAAAGGTTCTCTTTAAAGTAGCATCACATGCCTTCAATGATTTGGAGTCTTCGCCATTAAACTGCATATAACCAAGACCAAGATTCTTGGGTCGCTCCTCAACCGAAATGGGATCAACCATGCCTTGTGCATTTTTTCCTAATCCTTTGCCTTCATAGCCCATTTTAATCATTAACTTGGACCCTATATCTCTTGTGTGCTTTTTGAAAGAACCAACACATCTTTCTAATGAGGAAACTGAAGACAAGTTAGAATGGATTACCTCTTCCTCATGCTTTTTCTTGGTCAAAGCCTCTTGGGCTTGATGGAGTTACCTCTCCATATCAAGCAATTTTTGAAGAATTTCTTCCTTCTCTTCCTTCATGGCAAAAAACTGTTCACGAATTTCAGTGCTTTCTCGTTTATCCTTAAACAAAATCTACACCATGTCCTTCAATATAATAAAGTCACGCTTCATATCATCATCGAAGAATCTTGTGAAGGAGGAAAAATCACTTGTAGAAGTTTTCTTTATGATCTCAATGAACAAAAGGAACTTCAACAAAGTTCTCAAAGCTTTCAAAACAAATGACAAGCTTTTAACAACCAAATGGTTGTAAAGACAAACTCTTATTCAAGCAGCCAAATAACAAACTCCAAGAGCTTCTTAACAAACAATCGTCAAGAGGGTTTGTTCCAAAAGTGACCTTAAGGTCCCTTGGGGTAAGGAATATGCCTTAATTCCTTTTCTTCCTTTTTTTCCTCTCATGCACTTAGCTAATCAGTAGCTATCCGCAAATCTCAAGCAAACTCAAACAACAATCAGTTTGCAAACAGTAAAACAGTCAATATTTTACACTGTTTAAACACCTTTCAAGCTATACAAGCAAGCAACTGCTATGTCAATCAAGCAACCAAGTGCTCTGATACCAACTTGATCTGAAAATGGTCTAGATAACTTGTATGTATTTCAAGAACCTACCACTCAGTTTAAATTAAAATGATCTAGATTTTACTTGACAATTTTGCGGAATTATTTACTTGAAAATGGTGTATGAATTTTTATTGTTTATGTGTCTTAACTTCATTTTTTCTTGCTATAATTTAACATGTATTACAGTAACATAATGCAGCAAATAAACATCCAAACACAACAACAATTTTAATCTAGGAGTTCACCTGAAATCTCGTAGGCTACGTCTCCTTTGAGCTTGGTCATCTTGACTCAGCTCTTTGGGATTATGGTAAGTTTTTTACAAAGTAAATACTTAATTCCAATGAATACAAAAATGATCCAAATGACTGAAAATACCATTTAAATCCCTCTACTGGCTGTCCAAATTCTACAAAACAGCTTTAGGCTCTTGTTGACACAATTCCTTCTGTCGGTGCACTAAGCTACTCTGAGCTTCTAAATGGAAAAAACTCCATTAGAATTTTGTTTCTATCACTGAAACCACTCCTTATATATCCAACACACATCAAACACCAAATACCAACTGATAAATTTCTCAAATTGAGCACTGCATTCCCCAAATAGGCTATCCTCCATGGTTTGCCCAAGGCTACCCAAAACTTCACATCACCTTTTAGAGCTCTAGAAGTTCTCAAAATGTTTTAAAACCACTTCCATTGGTTCCAAAATGACTGAAATAGTCAAGATATATTTTTTTTTCATCACAAATAGCCTCTGGTTGCTCCGGTTTTGCCTCAATCACCTATCGGCGCCCCTTGGCACTAAGGTCAAGGAAAACTTCTCTGCTGATTTTCCGACCTCTAAAAGTATTTAAAACTTGCTAAAACCTCTGTAAATAGATTCAAAATGATTTTTTCAGTCAATAATGACCATTTTTTCACTGCAAATGGTCTCAAACAACTCTTTCTAAGCCCTACACTACTGCTTGCAAAAGCTGGCAATAATGGCCCTTGGAACTTTACTGAAGCTTTTCGGCCTTAAAATGTTATCTACAGGCTCTAAAAATAATTTCATCAGATTCATAACATCTGAATTATCCAATTTAGCCTACTGGAACTCTAGAAAAGGACTCTAACTACCCTAGTTAGGCCTCAAACTGAATTTGTCTCATGGTGGCCCTAATGGCTCCTTCATCTTCCCTGAAGAAAAATCCTTTGAATATCACCTCCATTAGACCTGAAACCTATCCCAAAGTTTTTAGGAGATCTAAGAGACCCAAAATTGACCAAAATTTCGTCCAATTTGGTTCAATAATGAGAGATTTATGACCAAACCAACTTTGCCCCAATTTCCTCCACTAAATGTGGGGCAACTGCCAGTTAACTCCACTAAAAGTGGAAGTCCGCCTAAATTTGGGAGCGCCTCCAAAATCTCTGCCATATTAAACTCCACTTAAATGAAGCTTAATTAAATACTAAACCTAATATTAGGCTCCTTAAGTTCTCTTAACATTAAGCTCCCACACTGGTCATATGATGAGGTTCCATGGGAGGAGGGCTGGCCCCTCCGTGCTCCGTCGGACCCACTTGGCATTCAAAGTGCAATAAATTCTTCGTACGGTGTCAATTTTTTGAACCATTTGTGGCACCAGAATCAGGAAGATGAGACCTATGCAACCATATTAGTTTCAACCCAATCCTATAAATTTTAATTTTGAGCTAATCCTTAGGTCCTTGATCCAGTTCTGATCAGCTGCACCCCAGCCATTTCCTCTGTGCATTTTCTTAAGGCGTTGCGTGCCTGGATTTAGGCACTGCACCTTTTCCCAACTCACCCACAGTATTCAAAACTGGGCGTTGTGCGCCTAGAGTCGGGCGTTGCGCCCTCGGCAAGGTTTTCCCGTGCAAGTTACATGGGCGCTGCATGCTTGGAGCAAGGCGCTGCAACTTTGCCTGAATTGACCCACCGTTTTCTTGGGCACTGCGCGCTTGCCCAGGATGGCCTCCTACACCCTGCAAGCACTCAAAACACTTCAGAAACCCTACAAGTCTCTGCCACGTGTCCTCCTAACACATTGAGAGGTAAGTGGATGCCCTACCTTCATATTCAAGCATATTTGATGGTTTAAAATTGGATGAAATTAAAACCCTAAGGAGAAAGCCCTAAATTTCGTGCTTAAAATCATTGTTTAAGCCCCATTCATCTGCCTACTAAGGGTACCAGTCAACACAAGGGTGAAATAGGGTGTTGTATAAATTGTCACTACATCTAGGTTTCCCCTCTAAATCCATTTCCTTCATAACCCTCTATCCCTTTATTTGCAAAAATAATTCACTTTCCATTTCCACACCATCATCTCACTTTCATCTCAATTACACAATTAGCCCAAGTATTTCAAAAATAGAGTTTAAAATAGATATCAGTAGGGGGTTATCATTGAATTGTCTGCATTTCCTCATTCTCATATACTTACACCCTCACTCATCCATTTCATTCACTTGTAAAAAACTATCTTTTTCATCACCATTCCATTACCCTCTTCCATATAAGTTTCATAAGCATAGCTAGGGTTTCAAAGGCAGAGTTTTTAAAATGTCAAGAGAAGGGGATAGTGGTAGTGAAGGAGAAGGACAAATGCCAAGGAGGCATCAACATAAAGGTGGGAAGATCAATAGATTTGAACCTTCAAACACAGATGAGTTGATGGCCTATCCCATGACTATTTCATGTTTCCATAATGTGGGATGTTTTGATTTTTGTGAAAGGGTACAATAGGTGCAAAACCACCCTGAGCTAACTAGGCTCTTCATGCTTAACTTGCACGAGAAACAAGTTAACCTTGCAGGAGTAAACTTTGAGCTATCTTCTGATGCTATTACCAATGCCACTAGGATACCTAGTGTAGGGGAGAAATGGTTCAAGCAGGCCAATCTTTGCATGAGCTACTATGAACCCTTCCTAAAGCCTAGATACAAAGACAACTGCAAATCCATCTTTCCTTTCTCACATTTTCTGGAGAGATATGCACCTTTGATGAGAATTATCATGAAATATTTTACATGTGAGGGGAGGTTCTCCAAGATTTACTCCTATCACATTAGGTTGTTGATGCACTTTACTAGGGTTAGGATGTTTCACCTACCCTATAACTCTACAGAAGCATTGACAAGATGTCCTATATTGTGCAAAAGAGATGGTACCCTCAACAGATGCAAAGCCTCTTCCACCACTCACTGATCAAAATGTTTGTTATGCATCAATTGTAGTAGAAGGGCATTCCATGGGAGGTTTTCATTGCCCATGAGGTATTCACCAATCCACAAGGAAAATAGCAACAAGATGCCCCTTCAACTTCTCATCCTCCCATTCCTCCATCCACTCACACTCCATCACCATATGATGACTCTTCCACCTCACCATCCACACATATTCCTTCACCTCAGGACAACCCTCCTTCATCACCCTCTCACAATGCATTAGACAATGAGATAAATGACAATGAGAAATCAAATGAAAGTGAGGGAGATGGTAATGATGAATCAAGCAATAATGAAGAAGAAAATAGTGAAGAAGAGGGTAGTGAGGATGATGAAAATAAGGTTGATGACAGTAAGGAGGATATCAACAGTGAGGCAGAGGTCAGTGATAAGGCAAAGAGCATGGAAACAGAAGGTAGTGATGATGTTGGCAATGATGAGGCACATAGCAGTGAACATAATGACAATGGCTCAAAGAGCCTTGATTACACTGATAATGACAGCACACAAGTCAGTGGATTAGATGAGGGCAAAGATGTAGAAAGCAACAAGGAAATAAGCCATGATGGCATTAGGTCTGAAAGTAGTGAAGCTGATGTCAATAAAGAAGAAAGCAAAGAAGTAGATATCAGTGAAGATGATGATAATGATGATGATGATGATGATGATGTCAGTGATAAAACATAGAGCAGTAAAGAGCACAGTGAGGCTCACAGTAATGAGGCAAAAAGCAACAATGCTGATAGGAGCCATGAAGACACTGAGGATACCAATGATGATGACATTCATGATGGCAGCAATAGTGAAGGCACTGAAATGATCAAAATTGAATATTTTTCTTTGACCTACCAAAGAGGAAATAGGCATGTATTTGCTGCCTCTAAAAGGAAAGGGGTCATGCCTTCAACATCAACTAAGAAGCTTGACAAAGGCAAAGAAAAGGTCATGGATGAAAAAGAAGAAGACCAACATGAGACTTAACAAGAATTTGAACTCATTCATGTTGAAAGTGATGATGAAAATGAGGCAAGGATCTCAAGCATGTTGCTCAAAAGCAAATATGCCCAAATCAAATATTTGCAAACCAATCTAGGTAGGGCTAGGAATGTCATTCACTATTATGAGATTGAAAACAAGCAGCTAGAGGCACAGAAGGAAATCTATGAGGTTAGATGTATCAGAGCTTAGAAAGAGGTTGCAAAAGCTAAGGCTAAGCTAAATGAGGCCTTGGATATATATGAAGACACTGATGAAGAGGAAGAACATCTTCCTAGGAGGAGGCCAAGAACAATTGGCTTAAAGAAGGACTTAGCCAAGGAGAGAGAGCAAGAGGAAGCCTTGGCAGAACAACTCACTCCAAGTGAGCTGCTTGCCATGGAGATTGACTATGATCGGTAGCCTTGGATTGATAGGTCTAATATGCACTTAGAGGGTTTGTTGGAGAAGACTAAGAGGGATCTTGACCTCCAAAATAAGATGGCAAGGCACTATGCCTTCAGGAACAAGATTACAAGGGCCAAGCTCAAAAGTGCCCTTGCAAATATTCAAGCCCTCAAGGAGGAAAAGGGAAAAGAAAACCTCGAAATCCTTTCTGATGCTTCCCTACATGCATCCCAAACACCATGAGCAAGACAATTTCAAATTTTGGCAAGTTTTTGTAAATTTTGGTTTTTAACTGATTTAAAGTGCCAAGGGCGCAGCTCCCCTGGCACTGTGCTCTTTTTGGGGGCACATTTTTGAGGATTGGCTTACATTTTTGGAATCCTCGGGCCAAGGGCATCATGCACACAAAATTTCAGATCATTTGGAGCAGATTTGGTACTCCAAAAGTGCTAAAAACACCCAAAAAACCACCTTTCTGCCCTATTTTTAGAGTTGGTGCTACGCACTGAGCAGTCTCGGGAGATTGATTTTTTGGACAGTAAAATGGACACCAAATGAAAAACTAAAGGCATTTTTGGAAAGTAGACTTGATAATATTTTCAATGAGCTATCATGGAGCTCATTTGGACACTGTGAAGGCCTTCAAAACTTAGCTGCAAGGTGACCTATTTTTCCAGTGGAGGCTCTGCGTCCTTGGACCTCAATGTTGCACCCTTGCCTGCAAAGTCAAAAAAACACACTTGGGGATATTTTAGAGTTAATGAGGAGCCTCAAAGTCAGTTTTTTCCAAAGTTAGGTGTTAGAAGTTATTTTTCATTTATTACATTAGATATTTTGTGCTTTGGGCCTTGCATGGTCTTAATGGACAAAAATGGTATTTATGATGTATTTATGATATTTTGGAAACCCTAGTTAGGGTTTTGGTCCTCCTTGCTAGTTAAATACAGCATTGAGGCCTCATTGTACATGTTGGATGATTATTAAGAAGAAACTCATAGATTTGAGATTGGAGAGAAATTGGTTTTGGTTTTTATGGATGGCTTGATTTGCTTGACCATGGAGCAGGCTCACTTGCAGGATTCATGAGCATAGTTAATGGTGATGTGTTCCTTATTCAATACTTGTTTTCTTATGTTATCATTTTGTCTCATCTTTCTCATGTAGTAGGACAAAGATTTTTAGGTTAAGAAATGTTGTTTAGAGGAACCTTAGCACTGTCTGCTTCCTATTGTTTGTATGTTTTCCTCTGCTAGGTCAGATTAGAGAATTCTTGAATTCTCTCTAGTTCCACTTAGTTTGTTTATCTTAAGAATGATTCGATAAATCCAATTTCAAAGTAGTTTCATGGTTATCCCTGCTCTTTGATGTAACTTAAACATTGTTTTTTACGTCTTTTACTTTGAAGTATTGTTGATTAGGTTTAGCTAAAGAGGTTTATGATTTGCCATGCCCCTTTGCTCATCTTAATGGTTACTTTGAAGGTATATATAGTCTGATTAAGGAAATTAGGAGTTCCCTACTCTTTAATCTTTACTATATGTTATCTTAGATGTTTTTCTTTGCCTAAAGATGAAATCACTAGAGGACTTACATGTTTTTTTATCTCTATGGTTCACTGAATTGTTGCCTTAATATTTACTTGCTAGGGTTTAGTCAAAGAAGTTATTGGTATGCCCTGTCCTTGGTTATTTCTTCATGCATAGTGATTTTAAAGGTCCTTCTTGTTAAATTATTTGTCAAAGGATTCTTAACTACCCTTTGCCCCTACTATGTTCACAATTTGATGTTCACTTCACTCACATAAGCTTTTAGATCCATTTGACCCTGTTAGACTTGCCTTGTGATACACCCTTGACCTATGGTTAAAATTTTCAAGAAATTTTATAGACTCCATTTCCCAATGGTCTAAACCTCTCTTACTCTATCTGATCTGCTTGACAACCTATCCAACCAAACAAACAAACAAACAAACCATAATCCTTATAACTAGCCTAAAATCAAAACCCTAAAATCACAAAGATTACATCTTTCACACAAGTATAGAGAGAGCCTCTCTGAGTCCAGGAAGGCTAGCTCCTGGGACTCCAGAGACTAGTCTGATGTTACCCTTGTACATTTGGTCCTGCCAATCTAACAAATTATGGGGACCTAACATAATGGAGATCACGATGGGACCTTTTGAGTTAGTGAAAATCTAAGTATTCCTTAGGACCTCAGAAAACCCAAAAACATCCTTAGATTTGTATTTAGTTGTTTATGGTGGACAACAAGCAAACCCTCAAAGCAATAAACATCATCCACCTTGTAATATTCCAAATTTTTCCTTCAATAAAGTGGAATATTAAATTTTTCTATTTTCACTTAGGAGTTGAATAATTGGGTGAGGATGCCCATTCATAATAAAAACATGGATAAAATCCCTCTTGGTATGAAAGGGGATCATCGTGGAACTAGATTTCACACCCTCATGTGTGAAAAGAGATAATTGCAATAAGGCTAGGTCAAGTTTGACCAAGTCAAACAATGCTGCCTAAGAGGGTGTAGCTTCCCTGGGAAGACATTGCAGAGAAAGAGGAGGGAAGTTTCCTTGATGAAGGAAACCCTAAAGAGTGGGACCCATGGAGAGGGAGCTCTCATTGTTTAAAATTAGGGCAAGGCAGCCATTGCTACTCATGCATATGATTATTGATTTCTTGTCTACTTAGACATATTTGCAGTCTCCAGCTGTTTAGCTGAGTTGCTGTGCTTCTTAGCATAAGGATTTCCTGTTTAGGAATCCTTCTCCTTTCTTGAGAAGCCTCTTGAAGGAGTTGCACTAATTTTCCTCACATCCAGGCTTGAGGCCAAGCATCCTCCTCCAGTACAGCGTTATTTCTGCAGCAGAATAATGTTGTGTTGCAGGGTGTTGCAGTGAGGGGTCACAACACCACTTCCATCACTTGTTTTTCAGAGGAGGAGTCTCTCTTTCCTTTGTGAGATCAGTTTGGAAGCCATTGGAGCTTATTGAAGATCTTGGCATTGGGCCAACTCATTCCCTTGCCCCGACAGCGCAGTTTTCTTCAGTAACTGCATTATTTTCACTGAGCATTTGCTATGGGGTGTTGCATTGTTGATTGGAGGGTGATATTTCCAGTGATAGGATCAGAATTCACTTGGAGAATCCCTTGGAGGAGGTATACTTCATATTACTCATCATATTCAACCTTCTCTATTTCATTTCCAGTTTTGAGTTGCAGGTGCTACCCAGCAACTCTCACACTTTTTCCATTTTGTATATTTCAGCCAATCCTTTTAAGGATTTTTGTATTATTGTTTTCAGGGGTTGAGAGTTTTCTCCCCCTCATTTCTTGAGCCATATATTGTCATATATTTATGTTATTATGTAGTATGGAGCAATTCCTCTTATAAACTACGTCCTCGTAGCTCACAGAAACTCATGTGTAGCAGTGTTTCTCTATTGTGATGTACATGTTCCATTGAGGCTCTCATTGGCTAGCTTGAGTGATTGATTCCTCAAAGCATTGTACTCTTTTTACTAATATAACATCATTTTTTGTCTATTTACATCTTCATGTACTTAGGCTCATTAAAATAACGTTTTTTCTGCATTATAAGTTCTTGCATTTGTTGCAGTCCCTTCATCGGGCATTTTTTGAGGACAACTAGGTGTGGGAGACCTGTTTCACCCACCTAGAGGGATTTCTTTGGAGAATCCTCTTGGATTTCAGCCTTAGATACTCTGATCTAAGGGATACAGGTCCTGGTTTCCTGAAAAATGCGCTTTTCAGGCATGCCTTGCTAGCAATCCCAATTTTGGGATATTGCAGTGGTATCAGAGCATAGTCTTGGCTCAACCTATGAGTCTCAGCCCAAGAAGACAAAGAAGATCAGAATGATGAAGAAGATGATATTGCTCTCATTAGCTTTTAGATCCAGGAAGGACCTCTCCAAGGATGTCAAGAAGATGGAAGAAGGAGAATAGGAAGGACCATGCACTTCATATTCTCATGAAGAAGAAAGAGACAAGCATGAAAGATACTTGGATCATTTGATTCTAGGTAATTACCTTGTTGAGTACAGATCTCAACCTAGAGCCTTCAAGGAGACTCTAGTTTTTCCATAATTCATCTTGTTGAAGGAAGAAAAGAGACCCTGCAACAGAAGAGAAATCAAAGGCAATAGATTCTTTTGTCTACCTTTTATGGGTCATCTACAGCAAGAGCTTGGGTGAGGAAGCTGGAAGCTTTTTTCCTGCTACATCCTGTGGTAGAGAAAGAAGTTGTTGAAATCTCAGTGCTTCACTTGGAGGGTGGAGCCTATGTTTGGTGGTTCAGCCACTTGAGCAATGAGAGGGTGAAAAATTTTGCAAGGTTCACTCAAAGGTTGATCAAAACCTTTGATGGAGAGGGGACAAAGGAATAAAATTTCACACCACCACTTGAGGAACCTTGTAATAACGTTGTCACATGCATAGAGGAGCAACCACATGTAGTAACAGTTGGGGCAGCCAACACATTGGAGGAAGGGAATCTTGCAGCCCTACAAGAGATTCCAAAATCTCATCAAGGTATGAAGAAATTCCCACTATCTATTGTTACAGCAAATTCTCTTGATAGTTGTGGAAATTTGTTTTTGCATGACCAAGGGTCAAATTACACTGCTAACCTAAAGTAGCAAGATTGCACTGCACTATGCAACATGGAGACATTCAAGGAGGAAATAAACCATCATCCTCATAAACCATTGTTGGATTGCATATCACATTTGAGGCTGGGATTTGAAGACTTGAAGGGAAAAATGGAAGGTAGTAGACATCTTGAAGTGAGAAACCCTTTCTCCTTTCTAGATGACCCTTTATCAATGAGCTCCTCTCAGCTCAAAGAGAAACTTCTACATTCAACAAATCCAAGACCTCATTGGTTTTGGAGGACTATTATTGAGAGGGAGATCTCAAGGAGAGATTTCATTAGAGGTGCACTTCAACACATCATGGAGTGCAAGGATTTTCTTCCTTTCTCACACTTGAATCTACATGGATTCAAGGAGGAGCAGAAAGAAGATGGAGGACATCTTAGGATGGATAACATCTCTCATGCTTGTGTTGGACATTCCTTAAGCCATACATATCATGATGGGAGGTTCTTTCATACCACCTATTTGAGTCCTTATGGGATCAAATTGATCCTTTAGAATATTTCATTTCAAAATCCCATGAAGTGCAAAGACAAGAATCAGATTTGGGAGGATGGTAGCTCTCATGGGAGGGGTGCCAAGCTGAAGGATGGAAGGAGACATTCACAATCAGGTGAGTGGATGTGGATGGAAGGCAAGAAGCTTGTGAGCTACTTGCAACTTTATGATACTGGGTAGCAAGAGGCTTGGCTGCATTGGTTACTCTTGAAAGAGTTTGGTCATCATCCTCTTTCTAGAGGTATGTGGCAGGACACTTGCATCTTTGAGCAGCAGAGAGTATGAATGCATGGTTTTGGTATGATATTCATATCATTAATTATGTTTTCATCACATGAATCATATGATGGAAGTATGGGGAGGCAGCAAAATATTTTGTTTCTTTAGTTGTTCTTGGGAGAGAAAGAGCAGATTTGCTCTCACACTTTACATGATGTTGCAGGAGGAGGAGATGACATTATCCCCTTGGCCTTAGATGATCAAGAGGTACCTCTACCTTGGGAGGAAATTTTTATGTATAGCATCATTATGGGAGATATCTTTGACAAGGATCATGTCAAAGAATGGAGCTATGAGTTGGCAGGAGCTGATTTGCATGAGCCAGTAGCGTTGTCACTTGGGAGCTTGAGGTTATTGATGGAGTATCCCCAGGATCACTTATCATTTGATGCACTTGGTGGACAAGGAGGAGGTGAGAATGATAGAGTAGTGGATGGAAACATCTATTACATTGGTATGATCTTACTTGCTATGGTCTTCTTGACTTGGATTTCCAAGTATAAGGAGGGTGATCTTCATGCAGCATATGGTTCATTCCACTTCATGGGAGTGTGTCATACCACAATGGGAGAGTCATACATATACATATACATCATATTACTCTCAACACATGATAATAATATTGTTTTTGAATCCATGGATTATCTTACCATTCATTTTCAGTGCATTGCTCCACAAGAGGGTAAGCTTTTCATTGAGCTCCATGGTCAACATTGGGCCAATTTGTATGATGGAGACAGCCATCTTCTATGTGGCCTTGAGAAATTTTTTTATCATCACATGTATGTTCAGTTGTTGCACCCAAAAATTTACCATATGATGACATACATGATTAACTATGTAACAAGAAACATTTTTCCTTGTACTTTCCTGAAGCAGCAATTTGGAAAACTGCGTTGTACATACTTAGGAGACTGTTGGTATCTTCAAGCACCACATGAAGCCATCAGTATTTCCTTCATTCTTGTACTGATCATGTCTTCATTTGCTGATGATGTATCTATTCTTGTTGTGAGCATGATTTGGAGATTGACACAAGAGTTGAATGTGTCCTTGATGGGATAAAATTACCACATTTTCTGCACTACATGTTCTAATGGGAGCATGGGAGGAGATATGGCCACCACAGCCACCTATTTGTTTTCTTTTGGGGTGGGCCATGAGTTTGATAGCCATCCATTATATAGCCATGGACAAGTATTTGGTCATATATTGTTGACACATTCAACCATTTACTATTCATTAGTAGATGTGATGATTCTTGTAGGTTACTTTCCATACTATTTTCTAAAGATGCAGTGGATGAGACTACAATGTGTCCTCTTGAGATATTATTTGTATCATGCATCATCATGTAAAACTTGCAGCAAAATTCTCACTAGGATACTCTGTGATGACCATGTCTTATTCATCATGGATGGATTGTTTTGGGCCAAATTTTTGTTCATTGTTCGAGGAGAGATCCTTGGAGGATTGTTCCTCATTTTTCCACTTAAGGGCAATACTTTTGCAGCCCAGAATCAACACATAATCTACACTCATCATTAGTGGAGGGAAGGGATGGCAAAAGCTGAGGTAGGATGTGTGATACTTTTCTACCATATTTAGATTTCCAACCCACCTTCATTTCCGGAGCTTGAGGTGGAAGGAGACTACTATGAGTTGCCATGTCGGGAGGTGACTCATTTTGTTTGGATGATTTCTTGGGGATGGAGGATCCATTTGGGGAAGATGTTTTCCCAACACTTTTTAGTCTCCATGCCTTGGGAGAAACTTCTTAGTTCTATCCTTGCAGTTGCGTGAGGACAAGCAACATTTGGGAGGGGAGGACTGTAATATTCCAAAATTTTCCTTCAATAAATTGGAATATTAAATTTTTCTATTTTCACTTAGGAGTTGAATAATTGGGTGAGAAGGCTCAATCATAATAAAAACATAGATATGAATGGGGATCATCGTGGAACTATATTTCACACCCTCATGTGTGAAAAGAGATAAGTGCAAGAAGGCTAGGTCAAGTTTGACCAAGTGAAACAGCGCTCCCTAAGAGGGTGCTTGCTTGGGAAGATAGCGCGGAGAAAGAGGAGGGAATTTTACTTGATGAAGGAAACCCTAAAGAGTGGGACCCATGGAGAGGGAGCTCTCATTGTTTAAAAGGAGGGCAAGGCAGCCATTGTTACTCATGCATATGATTATTGATTTCTTGTCTGCTTAGACATATTTGAAGTTTCCAGCTGTTTAGCTGAGTTTTTGTGCTGCTTAGCATGAGGATTTCCTATTTAGGAATCCTTCTCCTTTATTGAGAATCCTCTTGAAGGATTTGTACTGATTTTCCTCACATCTAGGATTGAGGTCAAGCATCCTCCTCCAGTATAGCGTTATTTCTGTAGCAGAATAATGTTGTGTTGCAGGGTGTTGTAGTGAGGGATCACAACACCACTTCCATCACTTGTTTTTCAGAGGATGAGTCACTCTTTCCTTTGTGAGATCATTTTGGAAGCCATTGGAGCTTATTGTAGATCTTGGCATTGGGCCAACTCATTCCCTTGCCCCTACAACGTAGTTTGCTTCAGTAACTGCGTTATTTTCATTGAGCATTTGTTGTGGGGTGTTGCATTGTTGATTGGAGGATGAGATTTCTAGTGATAGGATCAGAATTCACTTGGAGAATCCCTTGGAGGAGGTCTACTTCATATTACTCATCATATTCAGCCTTCTCTATTTCATTTCCAATTTTGAGTTGTAGCTGCTGCCCAGCAACTCTGGCATTTTTTCCATTTTGTATATTTCAGCCAATCCTTCTAAGGATTGTTGTATTATTGTTTTTAGGGGTTGAGGAGAAACTTATATTTGACTTGGGCCGCCTTAGCTTATAATATATCTTTACGTATAGCATTTTGGAACGAGGAAGCCTCTTATAAAATACGTCCTCTTAGCCTACAGAAACTCATGTGTAGTAGTGTTTCTCTATTGCGATGTACATGTTCCATTGAGGCTCTCATTGGCTAGCTTAAGTGATTGATTCCTCAAAGCATTGTACTCTTTTTACTGCTATAACATCAATTGTTGGCAATTTACATCTTCATGTACTCAGGCTCATTAAAATAACATTTTTGTTGCACTATAAGTTATTTCATTTGTTGCAGTCCCTTCATCGGGAATTTTCCTAGGACAACTAGGTGTGGGAGACCTGTTTAACCCACCTAGAGTGTAATATTCCAAAATTTTCTGACAATAATTTGGAATATTAATTTTTGCTGATTTCACCTAGGAGGAGAATAAATGGGTAAGGAGACCCATGCATGATAAAATCTCAATAAAATCCCTCATAGTATGAAAAAGGATCATCATTGGAGCTGGTTTTCACACCCTAATGTGTGAACAGGGCCATTTGCAAGTAGACAAGGTCAAGTTTGACCAAGTCAACATCGTTGGGCCAAGAGGTGGAGCACACTTAGAGAAGCAACGCAGTATGAATAGGAAGAGGGTTAATTGTTGGAGGAAACTCTAAGAAGAGTGGGACCCATGGAGAAGGGCTTTCACTTGTTTAAAAGGAGGGCAAGGAAACCATTATTTCTCATGCTTGTATTATTCATTTCATTTTCTATTCAGACAATTGTGCATTATTTTCTATTTAGCAAGAGTTTCTGGGAGGAATTCCTGTTTAGGATTCATTCTCCTTCTTGTGCAGCCTCTTAAGGGATTGCACTGATTTTCCTCACATATAGGCTTGAGGCCAAGCATCCTCCATCAAGACAGTGTTATTTCTGTAGCAGAATAATGTTGTGTTGCTGGGTGTTGCAATGAGGGTTCACTACACCACCTCCATCAGCTATTTTTCAAAGGAGGAGTCTCTCTTCCCTTTGGGAGATCAGATTGGAGGCATTAAAAAGCTTATTGAATACTTTGGAATCAAGGCCAACTCATTCCCTAGCCCTACAGCACAGTTCCATCCAGTGACTGTGTTATTTTGAGTAGAGAATTTTCAGTGGGGCTCTTGTAGATTATTGGAGGGTGAGATCTTTGGTGAAGGGGTCATCCTTTCATTCTAAAGGTCCATTGGAGGAGGCATACTCAGTTTGAGCATCATCTATATCCAACTCCATCCAGATCTATTTCTAAGTTGCTGCTGCTACCCAGCAACTCCGACATTTTGCAGATTTTGTATTTTATTGCCAATCCTTCCAGGATTGATAGGAGGTAGTTTTTAGGAGCTGAGATCTTCACTCCCAATGTTGTATTGGGCCATATATTGATATATCTATGTATTTTACATATGAAGCATGCAGTTTCTCTATAAAACTGCGTTGTCATAGCTTGAGCCTACATGTGTAGCAGTGGTTTTATCATGTTTCTTGTACTTGTTTCTTGAGGCTGAGCATTGCCTATCTTGAGTGACCTTTTTCCTCAAGATATTGTATTCATTTGTTGCTACTATTATCTAATGAGATGGATATGGATTTCTCTCACATTTCTATGAATTGAGTGTTACTGCTGCTCCATTATTGTGTTTACATATTGCTGGGTCTCCAACATTAGAATATCTTGAGATATTCTCTTCTTGTAGCATTTTCCTCATTTGGAATATTACAGTGGTATCGAAGTGTGGGGATCCCATGTTTTGGAAAGGTTGAAATGCAAAGATGAGACAACATCAAACCACTTTTAGACCCTAGGATCTAGCCCTCCTAGGTCCAGAGAGGGATCTCTCTATAATAGTCAAAGTATATATGTCTTTGAGGCTCAAATGTTAAGATGTTAGGCTAGTTGTAAGGCTCGGGGTTTGTTTGTTTGAATTTTTTTTTGTTGTTGGTTATCAGGAAATAAGGATTCGATGTAAGACCAAGATGAGAAGAAATAAGGCAGAAGTGAAGTATTCCAGGGATCAGTCAAACCATTGGGAAATGGAGTCAGGAAAGGATTTGCTTACTATCCAATGTGCAAGATTTCAATTGGGCTAGTCATCTAAAACGTTGGATATTAAAGATGATAGTGTGATTTGGAATGGTAGGAGAGGAGAGACAGTAAAGGTTTAGAACACATAGTTAAAGACCAGCTGGTCGCACAAGGATCCTAGTGGAAAGGGCTAACTCTAATCCCCAATGTTCCCAAATCTTCCAGCTAAATCCTTAATAAGAAACATCTAAGAACTAATTCATTTAATTCATACATCAGAGAGCAGGAAATAACATCCACTACAATGGTTAAATTAACTGAAATCAATTCTTAGATCACACATATAGTAGAAAACATCAAAGGCAAGGAGAGCAGAAACATAGGGTACCTAACACGGGTAAATCCTATGCCAATATTCTGATGCAAGCCAGTAGAAACGAAATGAAATGAATTAAACACAGAGAAAGGAAAACATCACCGTTGCTTTAGATCAGGATCCAAAGAAATGTGCTTGTCATATTGAATAGCAATACCAGTCAAGTACAACAATGCCAATAGCCGAATACTCAGTCTGAAATCATATTCCTCAGCCTATCTTACAACTTTACACAAAGACTATGTCTCAAAAGAAACTACTTGCAATTCTTTGATAACTGATCAACAACCTTTACAATGAGTTCCTTCATGAATTTATAGCTCCAGAGGAGTAGAGAAGGTAAGTGAAAAACTAAATGCAGCATTAAAATCTTCAGAAGAGGAAGGAGGTCGAAGTCCGCTCTGTATAAATTCTGAGCATTAATCTGGGACACCCTTGGGTGAAAGAGTGGTCTTCGTCAGGTTTCCATTAACTCCAGGTATGTCTCTGATGTACTTGGATGTAGTACTCTGTAGTACTTTTGGCGAATTGAACAAAAATAAATCGATGATTCAAGTCTGCCACGCTGTGCAACTAATGCTTCTGATAGCGTAGGACTGCTGTAGGGCTGGAAAATCTCTCTTGGACACAATGAATACTGAGACCATAATGTGTACTGTGTCCGTGCTTGGGAAGAAACATTCTGCTGATTTGAAACCCTGATGATATGGTTTTCTGTGTGCTGTACCCTCTGTGTGATCCATGACGTCGCTAATCTGGTGCTTTGCCTCTAAATCCCTGAACATAAGGCTTATATATCTTCATTTGCGTGCTTTAAGCTCTCTGCTGCTTAATTTAAATCTCTGACTGTGAAATATGTGTGTTAAAGGAGCCGGGACCTTTTTACAGGGTCAAACCCTGTTCTTTTAATGGAAGTTGTGTCAGAGCACTATCTCAGGCTTTTCTCCATGATACGATCTTCGTGCATGCTCTTCCCTGCGTTTTCTGTCGCTGTGACAGAAACCCTGAATCATGGCGGCCATTTACTATTGATAACCCTGCAAAACATGAAAAACTGTTACGAAAAACATGTACGGGGGTGGGATGATTTGGACGACTGCGAGGATGATAGTGGGACTGCAGAGAAATGGAAAAAAAATGCAGAGGAATGGTGGAGAAATGCTTTGGTGATGGTTGGCGAAAAAAAGTGGAAGGTGTCGAGGCAGACGTTTAACGTAAAAAACATTAAAATTTTAATCTTTGAATGGATTATAAAGGGGACGGGCGAGAAAAATGATGAAGATACGTGGACGAATGATGTGGCAGGCCTGGGTCAATGGCAGGCGTGTGATTTAATCTGGACCGTTCGACAGTCCAGAGGGCGATGGACAGTGGGCCAGGGGTACGGTTTCCTCGGGTTAAACCTCATGCAGCTTCGTTGAGCGATGACCGTTGGATGGGCCACCTCAGATCGGATGACTCACAGTGATATCGCTATGCATCCGCGGACAAACGTTAATGCGCGATGGGGTAGTGGTTTTGAATAGTGTCGGAGCCACATGTCGAATGCCGAGAGGAATCACTGGGCAATCAGAAAATACCGCCTACCGCCCAAAGGCGGTGCGATAGATACCACCGGGTTTGTGAACAGTGTTTGCGGCGGGGACCATCGGGACGGACATACTGCGGATCGTCGGATTTGCGGGTAAATAGACAGCGATGGCGCGATCTAGGAAATGAATGGGGTGGACCACGGGCGCTGTAGAGTTAACACGGACCGTCCGATTTGCACCGATCGACGGTTGATATTTCCTCCGATACCAATTGAGATAAGCACCCTTTTGGTTAGCGTCTGGTTTCAGCACCCAGGTCATAAGGTGGAAGAAAAGCCGAGGGGGCTGGCCAAAAGGTGCTAGCCCTATTATAATGTTTAAAGTGGGTTTTTAACCCATTTCAGTGCATTTTAAAACCAAAGGAGGGTAGCGATAAGGAACAAAGGTGAGAATTTGGCTAGACAAAGGGTGAAGGTGGGTTTTGAAGGGGATTCAGGGAGATTAAGGGGATTTTGACAAAGGGAATAAGAGGTGAAAGGGACACTTTGCAGGGATATAGGGGATAAATATAGACCTTTTGGAGCACAATTTCTGCAGACAATGAGACCTTATAAAGGGAGTCAGCAGAGGGAAATTTATCAAAGGCAAAGGCACAGGAGACTTCAAGGATGATGTGTCTTCAGGGGAGATGCATTCCTTGAAGGCTCAAAAACAATTTAGCCCCCTACTTTTCTTTGTCAAAAATTTATAGGGGGGCTAACAGTGGCTCCACATGGGGATGGCTTCTTCTTGAAGGAGTCAAGAATTCAGAAAATGATCTTTGGTGTAGGCCAGATGCCTACTGCTTAAGCCACCTTCTTCTTTGATTTTCAGCTGCCACAATTGTGAAGACATCAATTTAGCAGAAAAACTTTCCCAATCAATCTACCTACCCACACTACAATCCTAGCATTTTTTCTTCTTCTAGGGTGCATTTGAGCTAGCAGACCCTTTACATCATTTTATTTTTTTACAAACAAGAAAATAAACCTACTCTATTTCTACCCTTATTACTCCATGAGACCAGATTAAACTGTTGGTCTCACATGTTTCTCTACCTAATCTAATATCTGCTGGGATTAAACTGTCCAGCAGATTTCTTCTCTATATTCTACGACAGAAATTGAAAAACAATCAAGCCAGGATTAGACTGTCTGACTTGCTGTGGATCCAAGGCATAAAGACGGTTGCACATGGACAGAAAATTGCAGAAAGCTGAGAACAAAACTGTGAAGGCTTGAAATCTGAACTTGAAGTATCCTTATTTTCTTTTTGTGACTCAAGTTTTGAGCATGTTAGAGTCACTTCTTTTCTTCATTTCAGCTCTGGTTTTAAGCTTGTTAGAGCTGATTCTTCTTTTTTCTTTTCTGGTCTAGATTTTGGGCATGTTAGGACCAGCTGTTTTATTTTCTTTGGCTCAGGTTTTGAGCTTATTAGAGCCAATATTTTGCACATCAAAGGTTCATGTTTTAAGCATGTCTGAACCTCTCTTTTTCCTCTGTATTTTGAAATATTTTCTCTTTTTTCTTGAAAATAAAAAACTGCAATGGTATGTGAAATGGTAATGGAAACTGGAAATTGTAAATCAGCAGAAGTAGTGTTTGAGCATCCTACCATTGACAGGACCCCCAAACAGCTATGTACCATATAATTCTTGTAGGAAGAAGGCATTTTGACCCACAGTGGCCTGGATGATGTATGGACCTTGCCACAAACTGTCAAACTTGCTGTTCTTTCCTTTATCCTCTCTTCTTGAGTCCCACTTCAGAACTTTATCCCCAATTTGGAAATCAGCAGCTTTGGTTCTCTTGTCAAACAATTTCTTTATATTCTCCTAAACTTTCACTGCTATGTTGTAGACCTCTTCCCTTGTTTGCTGGAGATGAATTGTTTGGTTTATTCTTCTCACCATACTGTCTTCTTCTGTTTGAATAACTTGGACCAGCTTAATCACTGGTACCCCAAGGCTGGTAGGAAACACTGCTTCTGCACCATAGACAAGCTGAAAAGGTGACATGCCAATGGATTTCTTTGTTGTAAGCCTGTCAGCCCACAAGGCATGCACCAAATTGTTATGCAATGACTTTTTGTTCTCTTCCATCAGCGTTTTGATGATGATCACCAGGCTCTTGTTTGATGATTCAGCTAATCCATTACCCTGAGGGTAATATGCAGTTGAATAATGGGGTTCTATAAAATACAACGAGCAAAATAGAAGAATTTTCTTGGATCGAGAAAACGACGTGTTATTAGTGATTATTTTCCTTGGCGTAAGCGAGAAAGGGATATGACCTTCGAGAAACTAATGATGACTGAATTTGTGGCATTCCTAGTAGGTATGGCCTCTATCCACTTAGTGAAGTAGTCAGTGGCTGTTAGGATCCACTTGTGTTGTGCAGAAGAAGCAGGGTGAATCTCCCCTATGAAATCTAGGCCCCATTGTAGAAAGGGACCTTCAACAGTGATGGGTTGTAGAGGTAAGGGGAGGAGTTTTATTTTGCCTTAAAAAATATGGCATTTATGGCACGCAATGATCATTTTATGGACATGTTTGAAGAGTGTAGGCCAATAGTAGCCAAATCTGAGTATTTTTTTTGCAGTGGCTTTCCAACTCAGGTGGCCTCCACACTCTCTTACATGGAATTCTTGTTTAATCCTCTTTGACTCATTTTCAGGCAAACATTTAAGTAATAGGTTGTTTGGATTCTTCCAGTATAAGCAGTTATTCATTATGCAATAGCTCCTGGCTTTCAACTTTAAGAATCTGGCCTTGGTCTTTGATAGTTTAGGAGGGGCATTGAGGTGTGTAATCACATACAAAATGTCAGAATACCAAGGACAGCTCTGAAAGTTTTCCTCAATAGTGGGATCAGGAAATTCTTGTTGCTCATCCAAGGTATTTACCATGTTAATGTCTAGGGCTTGTAGATTTGATTCAGCCATTAATTGAGCTAGGCCCTGACCTTTAATCATTTTGGTGGGTTTTATCTCAAGGTCGTATTCTAAGATCACAACAATCCGTTTGCCCCTTTTCCCATCTGGGTCCTGGGACAAAATGTCTTTAACCACTATATTTGGCACATAGGCTATGGTGTGGGAATGTAGTATGTACACCCTAAAGTCTTTGAAGGCCTTAATTAGAGCATAGGCCTATTTCTCCATTATGTTGTATTTCAAGTGTGCATCTCTGAGTGCTTTTTAAAGAAAGAAATGGGTTGTTCCATTCCCTCTGGATTTTTCTACAGTAGAACTTCAACTATTGTATGCTTGGAGGCAAATGAAAAAATTAGGAAATACTTTGAGAAATCTGGGCTGATTAGAACATGAGCCTCTGTGAGTGCAAGATTTACTAATTCAAAAGATTTCTTAGCTTAAACAGTCCATTTAACTCCTACACCTTTCTTCAACATGTTAGTCATGTTCCTAAGGTGTTCAGCTAGATTGGGAATAAACCTCCTAAGGAAGTTAATCTTCCCAATGAAGGATTGTAATTCCTTGATGTTTCTTGGGTGTGTGATCTGTAGTATTCCCTCAACTCTTTATGGGTCTATCCTAATTCCCTTTTCAGATATAATGTGGCCAAGAATTTTTCCCTCTTGTAGCCCAAAGACAGTCTTTTTAGGATTCAATGACAGACCAAACCTTCTACATTTTTCAAACACTTTCCTCAGATGTTTTAGGTGTTCTTCTTCAGTATTAGAATAGACTGTTATGTCATCCAAGTGAATAACAATGAAGTGTCCTATCTCATCCGAAAAAGCTATATCCATTGCTCTTTGGAAGGTTGCACCAGCGTTCATCAGTCTGAAAGGCATTTTTACATACATAAAGGTGCCGCATGGAGTGGTAAAGGCTATTTTGAGTTGGTCTTCTGGGATTACTAAGACTTGATTGTAACCTAAGAAACCGTCTAGAAGGGAGATCCTTTTAGAGCCTACCACCCTCTGAAGAATATGTTCCATTTTTGGCAAAGGGTAGTTTTCTTTGAGTGAGGCTCTATTAAGATTTCTGAAGTCAATACATAATCTAATCTCCCTAGTTTTATTTCTCATAGCCACTAAATTTGAAACCCACTCAGAGAACCTTACGGGAACTATTATGCCTACCTAATACATCTTTTTAATCTCTTTTTCAATTGCAGGAAATTGTTTTGGGTTTATCCTACGAATTTTCTGCCTGAAGGGTTTCTGATTTTCTTTTAAAGGTATTTTGTGTTGTATAATGTTTGTGTCATAAGCCTTTAAGTCTTCATAACTCCACGCAAACATGCCAATAAATTCCTTAAAAAGGTTAATGTATTTCTTTTTCATGTTCGCGGGTAAGGATTTAGCCAATTTAATCATTTTGGGATTATCTTTTGTGCCTATGTTGCATTCTTCTACGTCAGAGTCCGCGTGTTCAATGGTGGGATTTTTTGCCACATCATCGAAGTCAAAAAGGTCTTCTAACGGTGCCAGACCTCGAGTTATCTTCTTATCTTTGGCCTGCAGCACCTCTACTTCTTCGTTGTCTGCGTTTTTACACACTGTGGTTGAATTTCCAATTTCTTCATTTAAAGTGTTTATTTCTACATCATGGGGTGTATTTTCTT